>VXAC01008444.1:222371-323251 GCA_013399225.1 Rhipidura dahli
ATCGCCGCCCTCAGGGGCCCGCGGCCCGGCCGGGGCTGCGCGGGGAGCGCGGCCCGCCCTGCGGCTGCGAACGGGCCGCCCGGGCTTCGAAAACATGGTGAATCACGCTCTGCCTCGGCTGCGCTCTCTGGCACGGCCGGGGATGTGCAGCGAGGATTCCTGATCAAAGCAGCTGCGCCAGGAAAAGTCCCTGGTGTAGATCCAGTTTTGCCAGTATGTTGTGTTTTGCTTGGAGGAGCTGTTCTCCAAATTAAACTCCGTCCAGCTTATTGCTCAGGCGTAGACCTGGCCTGAAACTTCGTCAGTAGGTTGGAGGAAGAAAGGCAAATAGCAGAAGGAAAAATACCACGGGAAGCATTTCCACCCAGGCATTCCTGTGCAGTGCGGTTTGGGTGGATGCTGCCCAGTTCCTGCTGAACCCCTTCTCAGCCACAGTCTTTATTTACTTTACTCCCAACTTTATTTTTCTCTGTCAAAAAGAGACACGGTTCAAGTAATAAGGTCTTTGTTAATAGTGCCATTTGTTTTAGCACGACAAATTAACTTACTTCAAAGCACAAAATAATAATTTCATATAGCCTCCAAAGACAACCACAGTAATTAAAGTCCCGTGAAGCGTGGTTCTAGACAACACCTGATGCAACAAATTTTCAACAGAAAGTTGAACTTTAAATATTTAGAGGCTAATTAATGACCAATCCCCTCCGTGTTCAAAGCATTGAAAGGTTGAGGACAAGAGAAGGACGTGATGTCCAAAGCAGGCTTTTAATCAAGTAGAATAAAAAAACTGAAAAGTGAAGTTGGGCAGTTTCTTTGTTTTTCTTTGTAATTTTCTTTCAATTTCTTTGTAATTAATTTATTAAGGGAATTTTTGGCTTTTGTACACAGATGGCTTTGGTTTAGAGAAATTCTTGTGACTTGGAGAAATAATTCATTTCTCAAGTGTCTTTCTTGTCAGACTAGCATTTTTTATCTGTACCTTACCTCTGACCTTTAGACTGTTGGGATACTAGGACACATACTTTCAAGTCTTGACACCTGGCAGGAAGGAAGAAGGTAACATTCCAGAAATAAGTTTGCTTCTTCATTTTGGCAGGAAAATGGGAAGGGAAGAGAGGAAAAATAGAGGAAAAAAAACAGGGCAGAAGAGGGGAAAGGGAAGACATAGATAAGCCAGAAAAACAAGGAGTGGCTTTTCAGAGTTGATTAGTTGGAGATAATCTTCAAGGTCCTGACGTGTACTACCGAAGTCTGTTTTTTCTGTTCACAAATAACTGGGCTATCTGCTCTTGTGGTGTTCTCTAATTTTATTGTCCCTTATGGGTGACAGGGGTATAAATTGTGTTAAAGATGTTTCTTGGAGGTGAAAAGTGTCACTGATAGTTTGAGTTGTATATTCTTATTTCTCTGACCTTTCTTCTCCATCTTAAAATCAGAATAAGCTGATGTAGCTTTGTAGTGCCATTTGAGTAGAATCAACATCTTTTTATGTTTAGTGTGCAAGTTTATATAAGTTTTGCATATATTTGAAAGATTAGGAGATCAGAAGGTTAGGAATTTTCTAGTGAAAACCCTCCCGGACATGATCCTGTGCAACCTGCTGTAGGTGAACCTACTTTAGCAGAGGAGGGGGTTGGACTGGATGATCTCCAGAACTCACTTCCCACTCAGTCATTCTATGATACGGAAATATTACACTTTTTTAAGCTATTGTTGGTATTTCTCTAATGTAGCTTACGTAGTTGACGTGCATATGGTAGACTTCTCAGGTTTTCTTTCTTACTGAGCTGTGTTTTCTGCTCTTTCCTGACAGACTCGTGATTACTTTTTCAAGGACACTTCATTAAAGTACACAGTAATCATGTTATGGTAGGCTTTAATTCATCCTCATCTGAAAAAAACCCCAGTAGATAACCAAATTAGTAAAGATTGGATAACATTGTTTGCCAGCTTTTAGAGGCAGTGGTTGTGTAGAATAAGCACACAGTTCTCTGCTAAAGATGATTTAAAATATTTGGTTTGGTATAAACATTACAGTACTGGGATTTGGGGAAATGAAACTGCTGTGAAATCTTCTAGTAGAAGTAGAGGCTTCTTTATTCTTTCCATTTGCCACACAGCTAAGGATTTTAGGAGTTCAGTGTGTTTGAGACTCTTCCTGGAGGCCAGAAAAGGGAAGGGCAGTGGAAAAGGCTTCTGCAGAGACACCAGAGCTGAAAGGGCAGCTGGAGAAAATGCGGGCTTGATGTGAAATAGCAGAGGAGACCTGTTCTCACAAGGTTGAGGATGGCATTTTTGCTTTAATCTTCATTTTCCAGGACTGTTCCTGGGTTCCTCAAGTCCTTGGGTGTAGCAGCTTGCCTCAGACAGAGCGAGACACTTCTTTGTCTGTGGTAGAAGCAGAGCAAGCGAGGGGCAGGCCAGTTGCGTGGGGCAGCTGCGCATGAGGCATTGGGACCAGATGGGGTCCCTCCAGGTGTCAGTCATGGGTCACAGAATGTTTTGGGTTTGAAGGGACCCTAAACATCATCTAGTTCCAAGCCCCCTGCCGTGGGCAGGGATGTATTTTGAGGATGGTCTCCAAAAAGAAGTGGATTTGGTGGCAGGATGGCTCCCAATAACTGGAAGAAAGAAAATGTCACACCCAGCTTCAAGGAGGAGGATGTGGGGAAATTACAGGCTGGTCCAGCCTTACCTTAGCTTTCAGGAATATTATGGGGCAAATTCTCCTGATAGACATGTCCACCTTCTTTGTAAGGCTGGAAGTTGTCAGAGAATAGCCAGGACAGATTAGCCAAAAACAGATCTTGTCTGACCCATCTGATTGCCTTTTGTAATGAGCTGAGTGGCTTAGGGTACCAAGTGAATGTTGTTTATCTTGGCTTGAGTGGTGGTTGAGGAGGTAACTCCAGACTTTTGGAGGCAGTGGGCACAGGCTGTGGGAAGTTCCGACCTGCATAAGGAACAGCTTCTTTACAGCAAGAGTGGTTACTGGAACAGGTTCCGGGGAAGTGCCAGGAAGTCTCCATCCGTCAAGATACTAGAAACTTAAATGGCCAGGGCCCCAGGCAGCCTCTTGACTTCAGAGTTAGCTCTGTTGTCTCTAAGGATCGTACAAGATCATGTCTAGATACCCCCTAAAATATGCTGTGATAGTCAACAGACAAATGAGGATTTAGGGCGCTGGTAATGAAGTGTGTCAGATACAACTGAAAACACATGTATACAAATTTCTAACCTCTCTGTTTCTAAAGTCAGATACTTTGGAGCATCCTAACATGGTGTGGGAAGTGAAGACAAATCAAATGCCTAATGCAGTTCAGAAACTCCTTCTGGTAGTAGACAAGAGAACTTCAGGGATGAATGAGTCACTGGAGTTGCTGAAGTGTAATGAAAACCTGCCCTCTTCTCCTGGATATGCATCCTGTGATGAGCACATGGAACTTGGTAAATAAAATGATTTTTTAAGAAGAAACTGAATTCTGAATTTACTTTTAGATGTCCTATGCTGAAATTACTGGAAGCTGACTGAATGAGGTTCCTGGTTTTCAAGTTGAATGGGGCAGGGAATTGTGACATCTGAAGGTCTTACTTTGCAGTCGCTTTTCCCTTTAACCCATTTCCAGTTCTGACACACTGGCCTGTTGACTCAAATGTGTTCTTGAACTCAGAGCCACAAATTTCTGCTTCTAATCCCCAGAGGAGTGGGGTTTTTTTTGGCACAAGAAAAACAAACAGAAAACTCAAGAGCTCCTCCTAAAGGAAAATTAAGTTGCTTTAGATCTGCTGCAGATGAAGAGTCTGAGATAGAGGAACATCAGTCCTTACGTATTGGAGAAAAACAGCATTTACTTTAGAAAAGTAGTGATCTAATCAGTGAGATATTAACATATTTAATTGAAGGTATGGAATGATTAAGAATATTGATACTTAGTTGCATGACAGCCAATAGCACAGACTTCTCTTAATAAGCTGGGGTCTTTTCTGCTATTCTGTATGGAATATGAATGGTATATATTATTGATGGGAATTCACCCTACCAGGCTGTATACACAGCTTCCATGGTTTATTTAAGTGGAGTTATTTAACTCCAGTTCCCTGGTGGAAACCTTTTACCTTGATCATGGTCTGATGTTGAATTCTTTTTGTGTCACACCTTCAAGGATAGATAAATTTAGTTGTCTTTTGTGGAATGTTTTCGTGTTTTAGTGAAGCATGTTGTTTTTGAATAATTCTGCAGTATAGTTCTGTGTAAACTGGTCAATCTAGTAAAAACTTTAAAATCAGAACTACATTTTTATCTAGTTACCTAATTTTTTCTTAAATTTCTTGTGTGGATATATAATCGGCTAGAGATGTTACTATTTCTGTGGCCAATTTTATGAATAGGGCTTGTGAAATGTTGGTAGTTGTGATACAAGAAAATAAAATTACTTTATTGTGGTTCCTTTTTAATTTTAATTTGCAAGATTTGGTGTCAGCTAGAATTGAGAATAATTATGGTAATTTGTGCATTTCTTTGTAGATGATCTTCCTGAATTACAGGCTGTGCAGACAGATTCTACCCCACCTGCACTTTTTCAGCTTGGTGCTGATGTTTCACATCAGGAATGTTCAAGGCCTTCATGGAGCCAACATACCTCAAACAGCAATCCAGAAAATGCTTATTCTTGTGAGAATGGGGTGAACTGGTTGACAGAATTAGCAAATATAGCCACAAGTCCTCAGAGTCCTTTGATGCAGTGCGCTTTTTATAACAGGTATTGACACTCATTTCAATTTTGAACTATAGGGATTTATAATACTGTCTTCAGAAACATTTCCTTCACTCTTTACACCCTCTGATTTTGAACTGGAGCCTTATTTTTTGCTCTTTTTATTTGTCCTGTGAAAGTATGTGCAGAACTTGTCCCGTAGCCTGGTGCAAAAGCTGCTTAGTTTCCAGCCATGAATGACATAGGATGATATAAATACATTGCTTATCCACAGCAGGCTTAGAAATTCTGGGCATTTACCTCATGTGAAGCAGTGGATAAAAACTAAGAGGAGTTTGTTACATTAAATTCTTGAAGCTTTTTAGTGCACAGACTTCAGATTTTTTTTTAACAGCTAGTTGGAAATTTAATGCAATGTGTATTTTAGTGATAACTGTCTCAGGTTTGTGATCTGTAAATTCTGTAAAGTTGTGAGCAGCAAGTGTGGGATCTTGGAAATTTCTGGGCTTCGCATTTTATTGTACAGCTTTTCTTAGGTATATAATCAGAAAACTCAGTGCAGTACTGTTAATAGTCATGGAGCTGAGATTTAAACATTTGGACAGAGCAGATGTCTTTACATTCTCTTAAGAGCAGGTATTTTCTTCAAGGTCTGTGTAAAAACTTCAGCATTGTGATAAGGAGATGCCACTGTGGAAGTGCTGTTGTCATTTGGGTGCTATATAAAACCTGTGCAGGAGTTATGCTAAATGTTCTCTTTGCCTGAGCTTGCACCCTCTAATCATCCTGTTGTAATATTGGTGTGTGGGAGGTTTATTTGGTGTTCAGCTCATGCAAATGGAAATATTTGCAATAAAAGCATTCTAGAGTAATGGCAGCAAAGTCTCATATTGTCTTAATCTGAGGTATTTTAAAATACATGTTTCTGTTGCAGATCATCTCCTGTTCGCATAATAGCAACAAGCAAAAGTTTACATTCCTATGCACGTCCTCCACCAGGATCTTCAAACAATGATCCTAACTTCTCCAAGAATGATGTGGATGAAACACCAGTCAGACATGAAAGGGTGAGTTGTTCTGAAACATTTTAAAATAAACATGTATGAGTAATGAGTTAAGATTTTGAGAAGGGAAACAGGTTTAAAAGAGAAAAATACATGTGTAGTGTTAATACTATTGCTATTTAAGTTAGATTTTCTGTTACCTTTCCTTTTTACCACACAGGGTAGGCTTGTAGTGCTACTTCATATTTTTTGTGATGAGATCACTTTATAAGAAAGCTCTGCTTCTATTGTAATTCCTTCTATGGCAAGCTTTAAAAAACTGTGTTAATTTGTTTGAAGCCTCGGAAGGAAATACGTGTCCCTCTCCTTTTAGATGCACAAAACCTGTCAGTCCTGTGTTCCCTTTTCCCTTACATTAATTTATATCTGAAATTTGTCTGTTAAAAACACTGAATTTTCTCCAGTGATTTATCTACAACTGCCTTGAGTCTACAGCTTTCCAGTGATTGGACCATAGAGTAATGTGCTTTGAGTGATTCTGTAGATGGGCAAGGAATGATGAGGTGTAAAAGGCCTACACATGAGCATAAGGTAATCCACAGGGGTGAAATGAGTCTCAGAGAATGAAACCCAAAAATGTCAGGCTGCATCTCAGAAAAGGAAATGAAAATGCTCCATTCACATTTATTGCATTCTTTTAATCTTTGTCTTCATGTTACATTCCTATTAGTATTTAAGGCAAAATGATGCCACAAGTGCAAATTAGAGACTGTCTTAAGACATATAAGACCAGCCCTAAAATACTCTGCAGTAAAATACCAACACCATTTTGCTTTTTTTTAATAGGCGAATAGTGAATCAGAATCTGGCATTTTCTGCATGTCATCACTTTCAGATGATGATGATTTAGGATGGTGCCATTCCTGGCCCTCAACTGTCTGGCATTGTTTTCTGAAAGGTAAAATAACATGTATAATGAAACAAGTATTTGTTTTATCTTGTCCTTTGTTTTTTTTTCTTGTAGCACAGGCTTTTTTGCTTAACACTAATGTCCCTTTTTCCTTGAAAAAATCTGTTAGGCTCTCGTTTGTGCTTTCATAAGGGACGCAATAAAGAATGGCAGGATGTTGAAGAGTTTGCAAGATCTGAAGGCTGTGGAAAAGAGGAAAATGTCCCAGTCAGTCCTTACAAGGTAGCCATTAGTTCTAATAAATTCACTGCAATACCTGTAGCAAATACTTAGTTTCTTACATTACCCCTGTGCCTGTAATTACTGTCTCAGGAAGACAAATTGACGTTAATGTTGTTCAAAGCAGATCACTGCTGTTTGAGTATCTCATTGTAAAGCACTTGAACTGAATTAATTTATGTATGTTTTGAATATTTTATCATCTTCATTAATTTCTAGCAAGATAGAAATGCTAATTAGAATATTGTTATTTTTAATACAATGTATGATGATGAGTATACACCTGTAGTATACACAGATATATGCTTTTCTTGGGGGAAATTTTTTGAACTGTATGTGTGTTAACAGGACTATGGTTCCAATGGTTTGAAGTTGATTTCTCATGAAGAAAGCATTTCCTGTGGTGAGTCAGTGCTGAAGCTGACTTTTGATCCTGGCACAGTGGAAGATGGCTTGCTTACCGTAGAATGCAGACTCGATCATCCATTTTATGTTAAAAATAAAGGTATGAAGTACCTCAAGTACACTTGGTTGTATATTAAAATATTCTCAGAAGGTGATTGCAGATTTTGTTGGCATCCCATACTGTTCAAGAAAGTTACAAAAGTTGTTGTGTAGAAATTACTGTCTTGGTAAAAAAATCCAGAATATGGAACAAAAAAACCTGTAAAGCCATAAAGCTCCAGGAAGACTGCCTATCTCTTAAGGAAAGATTTGATTGAATATATCAGTGGAGCTCAGGAACACAGAAAGAATGGGGGGGGGGGAGAAAGGAAAACTGCAAATAAGAAAGGCTTTTCTCACTTGCTAAACATGGACTTTTGATAGTAAAAGTTTCTAGGTTTTGATTCCTTCTTTGCTATAATGAGATTTTATTTGAGATAAAAATAAACCGTTTGCAGTAAGAATTCCCTAAGCAAGTGTTTCTGATTTTTCTTTTGGGTGAAAGAAACTACATCAGAACATTTTATAAAATGATGTAATTTCAGATATAGGATTGCTCCAGTGAAGAACTGGAGAGATTGTCTGGCCATTTGTCTAATTTAACTCTTTACCACTTCAGGTTGGTCATCTTTTTATCCAAGCTTGACTGTGGTACAGCATGGCATTCCATGCTGTGAAATGCATCTTGGAGATCTGTGTCTACCTCCTGGACACCCTGATGCCATTAACTTTGATGATTCAGGTGTTTTTGATACATTTAAAAGGTAATTTTTGGATAAAGTGGCCTCAGTGGTTCTTGTATTTAATGAGTAGGCACCTTAAGTCTAGAAGAATTTGAAGCATTATAGAGAATAGTTTTGGTAATACGAGATAAATGATAGGGAAAAATGAATACTTAATACTAGGAAAGCTTTGTAATTATGTGCTCTGCTAAATTGCAAAGTAGTGCCTTGGAGTGAGTAACTTTTTAGCCTCTTTTTAGGGCAGTTTAAGACAGATTACATCAAACAGTAAAAAAATGTATATTGTCTTTATAAATTCTCCAGGTAAAATGGATTATGTTTGAAGAACCTAATACTAATTTCTGACAGTAGTATGTGTGCTAGCTGTTATCTCATGCTTCATATGCAATACTATGTCTGAATTATCTGAATAGTTTCTTAGAGGTAAATGCATGTGCAGTGGCTTTAGAATACACTGTGTTCATAATTAGTTCTTACTATTTTTGTATAATCTGGTTTTTGGGATTCTTTAATATTAGATCAAATTTACCGAACTTCAGAGTTTGATTCATGCTGGGCTTTGCCTGAGCTAGAACTTTGACCAGCTAACCTTCAGAGGTCCTGTTTAACCTAAATTGCTCTAAGATTCCAAGGAAATAATAAAGACTTTTCCACACTATTTTGGGATTTTAAGGTTTAGTAAAATCCGTATTTTCCTATCATGTTAGTGCCTTTATAACATCTGTTTTTAATCAGTTGCACTTTGGTTTTTTACAATAGAAAAAAACCCCAGAATTTAAGATGCTGTTTGCAGTCCAAGCCCTGGGAGCTCTTGTATGATTTCAGTCTGGCATAGAGCGAGTTCAGATTGCTTGGCCTCACTCATTTGCTGTCTGGGCTTTTTTTCTTCTTCTTAACTCGTATTGTGAACTGCATATGTAGAGAGCTGTTAGAATCATTGTAGCTACATCTCACTGAAAAATCTGGATTTCTGGCTCTTACTAATTTGCAGCCCAGCTGAATACTACCTTGTACTTCTAATTCCTTGTCTTTCTGTGGGCAGAAGGGAGTGACTGAGAAGGGAGCATGCAGCAACTGCAGCTGTGATAACAGGACAGAAGAATTAAAAACAAAATCCTGTTACTGTGCTACTGGAAGGAGATTAGGAATTGGAAGGGTGCTGGCCTGTTGTAGAATAGAGAGGTCCTTTCTCCTTATCGTGAGAGCCTGCAAGATGGTCGGCATTTTCCCTTCTCTGCTGCCTCATACTTTGCTGAGGGATGTTGGAGGCCACTCATAGGCTTCACTCTTCTGTGTGGTTCTGTCCCACCAAAGGAGCTACCTTTGCAGATGGGGGCTGGACTACCACATGCAGCATTTCCTTACTAGTAGTTCTACTTGGTGTTCACAAAAAAGCTCTTCAAAACCCTTATTTTGGCCATGAATCATGCAGCTGTAGCCACACTGAGCAGTGGGTAAGAGTAGCCTTGGCATAAATACATTTTATGTTTATCTTGTGGTGGTAACTTAGTGGTTTAGATATATGATTGAGTAGTCCTTTTCAAGATTGCTTTCCCCATATAGCATGCTAAAAGCAGCATAGCCTGTGGTTCCCACCTGGAGATGGTAACAGATGGTCTGTGGAGTTAAACTGCTTCATTAGTGATTAGAGGTCAATTGGAGTTGTTGGTCAGCTAAAAATTGCAAGAGTTTGTCGTATCTGGAGGTCTGAATTTTATCGAAACAAGTCACCTGGATTTAAATACCTTGAGGAGAAATGTCGCGGTTTTGTCACTAGAGGGCAGGCGTTTGTCAGCACTGCATCAAATGGTGCGACATCACGGGGCTCTGTGCAGGGTTTCAACCTCACTGGCAGGTTTGTGTGTAAAATAGCATGTATTCAACTGCCTAGAGAAGTTATTTGTACAGTAGTGAATATAATATAATTTATTTTAATATAGTGGTTTCTTATTTGCCCTTAATATATATTAGCAAGTAAACTCACTGCTTATTCTTCCTTTCTGTCCTTGTCATTCTCTGATCAGGTTTGATTTATGGTAAGGACAGAAGCAGAAAGAAAGAAGTGTGTTTAAAAAGAGGATGAAGTTTGAGGACATTTTACAGTTAACTGACTAATATGTAGCTGAGGAAAGTACACAGCAGAACATGTAAAGTTGCAGTCTCCATCACATTGAAGAAAATACTAACTTACCTGCCAAAGTCTTGTTGTAGTTTTTTCACACCGACATCCACATCAAGCACAAACCATTATGTCACACAAAAGAGAGCGAAATACTAGAAATAGAGTACAATTGAAGAGTGAACAGATGTAGGGATTTTCCATGACAATGACTTGATGGCTTTATGATGTGTCTTTTCCTTGTAGTTATGATTTTACCCCGATGGACTCCTCTGCAGTGTATGTGCTCAGCAGCATGGCTCGCCAGCGTCGCGCTTCGCTGTCCTGTGGGGGATCAAACAATCAAGACGCCGAGAGATCAGAATGCAGTAGTAAAAACTGTGCCTCTGCTGCATCGTCACATCTTTCCTCCAATCCTTTGTGCAGCAAAGCTGGCAAAAGCCACAGCTCAGGGACTGCAAGTACTGTGAGTGCCACTTCTCCAAACAAGTGCAAAAGACCAATGAATGCCTTCATGCTTTTTGCCAAAAAATACAGAGTTGAATACACTCAGATGTATCCAGGGAAAGACAACAGGTAATGATACAAACTGTAGTTTTGCTGTTACTGGTGAGTTGGAAGAACATCTGCATCCCACCTTTAGATTTAAATAGCCTAAGTTTAGCATTTGAAGTAAAATGTATGTTTTGTTTTAAGAACAAGTTTTGAAAGATCTTAACATAAAGAGTAATTTATGAGTGGACTGTGAATATTTGCAGTACTCAGTGAACTTGATACAAGACATTTTTGGCAAACTTACCTTCTGAGAAAACATTTGGGTAAAGCAACTGATACATGTATATGGGTGCACCGGCAGAGGCACAGATACAGAAGAGCCTTTGCTTACAGTGATGAGGTGCTCTGTTCATGTGCTGTAATGGAAAAAAGGGAGTTTCTGGTTCTTCTGATTAAGTCTTGGCATATTACTGCAAATTGGTCATGAAGTTACAAGCATTTATTTCCAGTCTGTATATCCTATTAAAGAATAGAGTATTGATAGTTAGGATATCTCAAAGATCATAATCCAGACGACACATTGCCAAATTTTGCTTGCCCTAAAGGCATTCAATAATCTGCTGAAACGTGCAGGAAGAGTAGTATGACTTTGTTTGGGGAACAGGTCGTAGTTGGTTCTTTTGTTCTTAATCTCTAGCACGTTTGCTTCTAATTATTTATAAAGATTTCCACTACCTATGCTTTAAGTAATATTTGGTGCTAATTGTGCCTATGTAAATAGAAACTAAAACATGTGAACATGTACAGATCTTAGTTCTTATAAAATTACATACATTTAAAAAATTCTAAGATCAGTCCATGTACACACTTTTTGGTTTCTATTTACTGTAAAATTGCATTGTGACATAAAAACTATAGAACTAAATCTGGTAAAAATTAAAGTTAACAGGGCTTTGAAAAGGTTTTTACTGTTTTATAATGTTCTAATAAGGAGGTTGTAACTGGTGCTGGCATATAAAATCCTGCCAGACAAATCTCAGCCAGTCTTGTCTGTCCTGACAATGATGTTCTGTAATGTTTATAGTAAGTTCAGTGAAGCAGATCCGCTGCCTTCACATTCATTGCAACTATCAATGAGAAATGGAACAGCCAGGAAAGTTTATGATGGTTATATATTTAATTTAAAATGCTGATTTCAAATGGATGCAGTGAACTGGAGCTGTGGCTGCGTGGATGTGAAAATGAATTGAATATTTCAGTGAGCAGGTTACCTTGAAGGGAAGTGATGACAAAGTTACAAGTATGGTTCAAAATGTCGTGCTTAAGAAGGCAGTGCATTTGGGTGCAGTTTCATGGCATCCATAAAACACAGGATGGCAGAAATAGCATTAGTGATAATTGATACAGGCATTCAGCTACTGTCACTCCAGTGTTGCTCTAGATTCTTTAATTCAGCTGTTGGGAGGCAACTTTAATGTTTTTTAAATGTAAGTTTGTGTCATTTTCAGATTACTGTGTAGGTCTTATAACATAGTTGTCACTTCTGTAAGGTGGAGTTCTTAGGTTTGTTGCAGTTATTTCCTTACGGGACTAAGAAAGGACAGAACTTGAGGTATTCTGAGTTAAAAGGTCTGTTCTGAGACAAAGCAGCTAAAGGCATGTCAGCAAGACAGTGAGCTTGTAAACTTTCAAAGCACAAGTCGAGTCACATGATACTTAAAACTACTGTGGACTGCAAGACTGTGTTTGAAAAACTGGTGTTAGGGCTGCACTTGTTTATTTTCTAGATACTCTTCACTGTAACACTGTAACCATAGTTGGACTTGGTTGTGTGTTCAGAAATTCTTTAATTTGCGTCGTGGACCTTCTAGAGATGAGGGAAATCATATTTTTGTTTTGAAATAAAAAGATTCCATGGAGCATTTTTATTTGGAAAGGCAGTGGCTTTTACAGTAGACCTGCTCTCTCTGGGTCACTGTGTTCCTTTCTGAGGGTGTGAGTGATCCAGCACAAGCTGGTGACCCAGACCAGACAGGTTTGTGTTGCTATGCCTCTGGATACTGTCAAAGGATGAAAAATATGCTAATTAAACTGGGTGTGTCTGCTTCTGATGACAGACCGAAGATACTGGTTCTCAGTCTGGATAGAAAACAAGAAATTCTGTTGCCAAAGAGGCTGTGCCAGTGGGTTTGATGGCGATGGGATGTGGTGTCCCCTGGAGGAGTTTGCTCCAGGGGAGTCACCAGAGCACATGCCAGCACAGGCTCAAGGGCTGTCCAGGCACTTTGGGATGTGGTTCTGGAGTGCTCTGCAGCTCAGGGAAACCTGAACGGCACCACATGGCCTTGCAGGATTCAAATCCATTTTTTTGCTGTGGTGCAGAATAGCTTTCAGGATTGCTCCAAGTGCCATATTATGGAGATTGTAGATGACACTCTACTTGTCTTGATTCAGTTTGAGTATCTTTGCTGCCAGCAAGGAACTTAGTAATAGGATAAAGAAAAGGACTTAGTTGTGTCCACTTTTTTCTTAGAGCCAGTCACAGAATTCTCATTGCTGTAATCTGAAGCCAGAGTGTACAAACTACTTGGTAGCTTTAATAGTCATTGATAAAAGAGCTGTTGTTTAGAGATTTTCATTCAGCTAAAAGACAGAGTTAAAGCTTTAATGGGATATTGATCCAACATTTGGGAGTGCAGTTAAGCAATATGGCAGGAGAGTACAGGGAAATGTTGTCAAAAGACCTAGAGTTATAAGGAAAGGAATTAATTCAGCTTCTGGAAATAGTGATAGATGTGTTAGAAAAAATGGTTCCCTTTGCACAGGAATGGGAATTTATCAGTATGTTCCTCCCAGGATGGATTAAAGGTGGAGGAAATTACAGATATTGATTAAATAGGCATGGGGATTGCAGTTAATCAAATATTTGGTTGAGGTCATAATCAGTTCATTGCTCTAATAATTAGAGAACATATTTTCAGCAAATCTGTCATATGATCTTCTAGTATGAAAGTAGAGCAAAACAAATGTGAGTTAACATTTGGTGGTGGTTTTTTTAACATCTCTATTTTGCTGGTTTATGCCAGTTGCTGCTTATTCAAATGTACACCCTTTGAAATGTTAAAATGTGCATTGACCCATGCTCAGCTAACAGAAGTCTCAGCTGTGTAACAATTAAAAGAACTATGAGAAGATAATCACAAATATGATTATTAAAAATTTTAAGATACAGCTGATGTCTTCCTTGCGTGTTATTTCCACATTTAACTCACATCTTCTTTAAAGTGCTAAGATAAAACACAGCAAAAAAAATTCTGGTATTCCTTAGCACTGTCCTGACTGTAATGTAAACATTTATCTTGCAGAGCCATAAGTGTGATACTTGGCGACAGGTGGAAGAAAATGAAAAATGAAGAAAGAAGGATGTACACACTAGAAGCCAAGGCCTTGGCAGAGGAGCAGAAGCGTTTAAATCCTGACTGTTGGAAAAGAAAACGAACAAATTCTGTATGTTTGTGAAGCAGTCTTTTTCATTTTGCAATTACATGTGTTCAGATGGGTGGCTTCAGTGTGTTCTGTTCAGAATAAGCTGCTTTCTTAGTAGCCAAAACCGTCACTTACTCCCCTGGGTTGTGTAACCTGCTTTTGGCAGTTTGGCAGAAGACAGATCAGGAGAGGGTCTGTGTGAGTATTTTATGAGAGTTCTGTGAATTCTGTTGTACTGAAAGTTAGTATGCTTGTGAAATGCAAAGGAAGGGCACGTGGTCTTTTTCTTTGAAGTGAGTTCATAAGGTTGTACCTAAACTTTTTTTCTTCCATAAAAGCTTTTTCTTTGCACTTTTTTCTATTTTTCTTACTGATGATTTATATCAGCATATATGAAGATATTGAAGTGAGGGAGGAAAATAATTTTCCCTGTGAATCCCTTTTATTTATTACTCTGTTCAGTTGTAAAAGAAATACAGTAGGTAACAGTACTTCTGTAGGGAAATAAGTTGTTTTCTACTTTGTAGAAAGCCATCAATCTAAGAGTCTGCAGCAATGTATTAGCAGGTGGTGGATGTATTAAGAAAGAGAAGGGCTTTCAAGCTGAAACAACAGGTAAAGCAGACATCAGAAAAAGGAGATTCTGCTTGTTCAGCTAGAAGAGTAGATTGGAAGGAAACATCCACTAAAGTGCAGAGTGCTTGCCAAGTTCTTCCATTTTATGCCTGGGTAGGAGCTTGAAGTGTGGTGTGGACTTCATCTACATGGCTGGTGAAACCATCCATCCATGTGGTTTTCATCCTCAAGTTACCCCCTTGCCTTTGATGTGTAAATGAGGCTTCTTTCTCAAGAGCATATGCAAGAGTTGTCTTAAGCCTGAGTAAGAAATGCTCCAGCACTGAGTTGCTTCTTTCTGCTGCACATACTTTGTGCAGTTTCCAGTCCCGTGTTGCAGAAGGTTCCACCAAATCCCAGCTGCTAGGAACAAGCTGTTTTTCTGTGCACTGTATTCTATTTTAATCAACAGTGACAGCTTCTGTTAGATTTCCTTGTGGGTTTAGTTAAAATAATATTATTTATCTATTCTGCTCTTACACTACTGCAGTTGTGAGCTTTGGATGGTGAGATCACAGGCTCACCTGTGAGTTTCAAGGAACTCAGAGGCATGTTTGTGTGTAGATGTGTAGTGGTGGGTTGGCCTCAGTAAGGCTGTCTTATCCTGCCTTGTCGTGGGATTTTCCTTGTTCCTACAGTCTTCAGGCTAAGAGAAAAGGATCTGTAGAACCTGTTACCTCAGTGTTACAGCAGGAAGTACCCTTTATAATAGTTTTAGTTCAGTGAACTGAACCTTACTCAGTAATGACAGTGGGCTCCTGTGACACAGGAGTCATGATGGTCTTTTGATGATCAGGGAATAAAACTTGTCTGGTTTGGCCTTTTTGTTTTCTTCTGAATAACTGACGAATTGTAGAAATACTTGTGGCTTTCAAAACAAGTGTTTGCTACCCCTTTGCTTGGTAATTGCTAACCTGGTTTCCTGTTCTTTTCTCAGGGCTCACAGCAGCATTAAGCCAGAATTTTCCTGTTAACTCTGTATTTGCAAAATGGCTGTTGCTTGATGGCAAGAAGATGCAAGATCAAGGTCTTACTATTTGTTGTGACTATGTGTGACCATAAAATACCGGCACCATCATGGAAATGATCTGAGTGCAGATTTGCTTTTTACAATAGAACATTAAGTAAGCTAAAAACTATCAGCATTTTAAACCAAATTGCCTTATTTTTCTTCCAAACTTCATTATGTATCAGGTAATACAGGCTTGAAAATGGATATCCTGTGGTGCTAAAGTACTTTAGAAAGAGGAGAAGGAGATATGTATAAATGTTTATTTTTAAAAGAAAATGTACAAAAAGGGGAATTTTAAAATATGTAACAGCTGTTTATATACATTGATTCTTATTGCTGATTAATATGTATTGCACAACTGTATTATTACTTGCGATTCTGGGGCCTGGGATTTTCTGAAATGGCAAAGTGTATTATCAGCTTCCAGCTTCCCAGCCTGCCCTGCTGCCAGCAAGTTACCAGAATGTGGGAATGGAAAGCCTGGTGTGATGCAGCAAGGGAGATGCTGCTTGGGATGCCACTTAAAAAACTTGTATCCACAGGAGCGATATTTTTGCACCAGCTGGCACTAGTGAGGGCTGTCATTTCGTTGTGGAAACAATGGCCCAGGACAGGATGAAATGAATAAATAGCATTATCTCAAGAACAGTGGTGCTGTTGCTATCATCACCATCATAGTTATAACTCCGTGTTTTGTCTTTGCCACGTATTCTACAATATTTTATTTTGCCATAAGACATCTTTATGGTGGGGGCAAACTTTGCACTTAACTATATGTGCAACACTTGCACTTTACTTTTTTTCTTCTCCAACTGTCTAAAATTAGAGCAGCTGCGTTAGGATTACAATTGCTTCTGCTGTGAACATTTACAATCATGGCTTTTCCTGTACTAAACAGCTGTGTGTTGGTTTTTTTTAAAGAATCACAACTGTAAATTTCAGTTTATGACACGTCTACATGATGTTGCCCCTAAGATTTTTGCACACTATATTCTTGTATATTATTTCAAATAAATTCATTAAAATTTGGTCTTGTGTATTTTATGAAATGAAGAAGACTAATCACAAAGTCAGCAATGAACATGTTCCGCATGGAAGTCTTTACATGAACCCAGTCCAAGTATATTTTAATGCTTTGTCATTAGGAAGCTAGTGAAGAATTTCAAATACTGTTTTCAGGATTGGATAGTCAATGTTCTTTATTAGAGTTTAAGCAAAAAGAGTTGAAATCAATATAAATTATTTCTAAGCAAATAGCAGTGCAATAGAGAATCATTTAGGTTAGTTATAAATATTTTTCCTTCTGTTAAAATTAGTGATTTTTAGATGGAAACTGATGATTCAAATGTTTCAAAAGTACAATTTTCTGAATATGGCTAAAATGTATTCAGCTGTTTAAAACCATACTTACAGGAAAAGAGCTGCTTCCTTATTTGAGATATTCAGCAATTATACTGTAATATTTGAGTTCTAATTTTATACTTTTCTGAATTCAAAATGAATGCTTAAGAATGTTTCAATTAGATGTAGACTTACAGCACATAAAAGTTGTACAATTTCCTTATAATATTTCTGTGTAAGTAAGTTCCTGTAATGTGAACATAAAGACAGAAGTTTCAGACATGCAGTAGAAAAACATTTCCATTGTAAAGCTGATGTACTTGGGGATAATTTACATGAACAGTAAATACAGATGTGGCACCAAAGCTCCCAGCTCTGTTACCGTCCACTCCCTGGTGTGAGAGCGTTGTCCAGCTGTGTTCACTGAAGGGTTGACATAGCTTTCTGCAGCAGCTGAACCATTATGGGATAGACTGGTGCAAACTCCTTTCCCTCTCTTGTTCTCACTGATTGAACATAAGCTTCCAATGCACCACTGAAAAAAAAAAAAGTAAAGTAGCTAAAGCAATTAAGTACTATAAATTCAGGATGTGCAACTGAAATTAATTGCCTTCTTCCCTCCTGCAAAATTTTCCTCAGATGGTCCTACTTGTCTGTGGAAGGAAGTGAGCAAGGAAGGCCTTGCAAAAGCTCTGCATAATTGTTTCATGATCTTTCTCTCCTTGCTTGCATGTTTTGAGGAGCAAACAAGTTAACGTTTAAATAAGCAGCAGCATGTTGCAGATGGCTTGAAATGACAGCTCTGACGCACAGACTCGGGCTCAGTGCTGCACTGGTAACCTTTAGAAAGGGAGAGAATAAACTCCAGCTGCTGCAGACGCTGAGAGTGCAACTTCCAGCATGAAAAGTGGGGCACTGGTGAACACCAGCCATGCCCTGAGTTGATTCCTGGCACAGCCTTTGAACTGCTGTCCTCGGAAATGCACGCTAACTGCAGACAGGGCTTGGGCAAGGCACGGCCCGTGCCTCTCTTATACATTGTCACAGGATGTCACACAAAGAGTCATCGTGTGTGAACTGCACAAATAAAACACAGCAAAGCTAAAAGGGGCAACTGTGGTGACGTGTCTGTACGTAACTTAGCTTGCTTTACAACACAGGGTCACCTTCTAGCCAACATTCTAGTACACAGTATTGTTGAGTGACAGCATATTTGGAAAACAAACACTGTAAGTGCTCATCTGTTGAGATTCTGACTTACTAATTCATTAAGTAGGCCAAGCTAGTGTTGTCACACTTAAATATAGCTTTGAATTTAATTTTCTTCTCCTTTTTCTGCTTCTAATTCTTCATGTAACCGATACAATCATCTTGGAGTTTCCTTCTAAAACTCGTCTATATTTGTGCTATTTACAGCAAAACTGACATTTAAGAAAATGCACAAAAACAGACCTCATTTCAAGTGGAGGCTAATACAGCTCATGGTACTTGGCCGTTCCTCTTCTAATACAGACTGTCACCACAGCCCTTCCCTGGCCTGCCCAGCACCAGCCCAAGGGCAGTGGGTCCTGCCATGAATGTGGTCACTGATCAGGGAGTGGTCCTGGGTTTTGTCTCCCACATTCCTTTTTGGAAGTGCAGGATGCACCAGCACAGCTGCTCTGACAGTAAGGGAGCCCACTGGCTTTTAGTAACATGGCAGGAGCATTCCCAGTCCCACTGGGAGAAGGCAGATGTTGTGCACATCTGGTGAAAGGGGTGGGGGGGCACGGGGCGTCAAGGGAGATGGTAACACAGAGGAACCACAGCATTGTGCCTATAAATGCACACCCACTGCTGTAGGATGGTGGGCTGCGGAGGCAGAGCTGCATTTATGTTTGCTGCTCCTTCCAACAAACAAGCCTTTGGTGGAACCCTGCATTCCTGCACGGAGTTCATGGACCTAAGGCAGCGCTGCTCCCTGGTACGTGCCTGCTGGCAGCTGGCAGCGATAGGCAATAGGCAGTGAATCAAGCATGGCTTAAGGAAAGCATAAGTACTGAGGTGTGAGATTCAGCCCACGTTTCACACACACAGGCTCCTCCGGGAGTAAGATGGTAAGAGAGGAGCAGCCAAGATCCCTGTGTGATGCTGCAGCTCCAGGAAGCCTCAGATGAGCCCACCAAACATGAAGAGATACAAACCAGACAAACCAGAAGAGATAGTAGAAGAGGCAGGGTTGCAATACACTTGGGTGCCTGTGAATAAAACTGCTGCTACATCAGCAAGGGCTTGGCCCTTCCTCAATGACTCGAACCCACTGGTGTCAAAGCATTGCTGGGAATTTCCAGCAAAGTTCATTCAGGAGCAAGAGGAAGATGCTCCTGAGGCCAAGAGCCTGTGCTCAGGTCACTGGAGAGCCAAGTCTAAGCTCTGGGTTAGAAGCCACTGAGAGCAGTGACAGCCTGGCCCCATGAGCTGGTCCTGGGGCTGCTCCTGCTCCTGCCACCAGTTCCCATGCCCAGCGATGCCAGTGCGGATCCATGAGCCCCACTGCCAGCACGCAGGAACAGCCGGCTGGCCCCTCGTGCAGTCCCTGCTGATGGAGTTCCACAGGGAGAGAGTGAAGCGAGCAACTGTGCAACCAGAGAAGCCGAGGCAGCTTCACTTCTGAGCACAGGATGGGAATGAAACAGCACAGGCATGAGGTGATTCCCACCACAGCTCCTGATGTCCCTATGCAGCATCCAGACTTCACAGTCCCTCTTTGCTGAAGCCCAGGGCATATTGTCTGAGACTAGGGGGACACAAAAGAAGGATGGACTGGATTGCTGGAGAGTTGAGATGCTTCAGAAAAATAGTTACTAAGCACAAAAACAGTTCCTCATGTTGGCCTTGGTGGACTTAAGAGCTCTTCCTTCCATTTTGGTAACAACTTACTCACAGAGCTACTGTTGAGGGGTCCACACCAGGTACCAATACACTGTGAGGAGTCACCTGGAATTTTTTGTACAGCAACAAACAGCAACAAAGAAGCAATCCCTTATTACAGGCAGAAAGGCAGGGAAAGAATATTTATTTCATCTACCTAAAGCTGACATTTTGTACCTGGTCAACTCCCTAAAAACCTTCAGCCTGCTCCTTCCCAGTGGTCCCTGGGGAGCAGCACAGGGTCTACAGGGAAAGAGGCAACCAAAAACTGCTTTCTGTGGCCACAGAGTGCTTTGGGTGCACCTCATTTCACTCCCAGCGAAGGCCATCAGCATCATGAACTGCAGAGAGATTAGGCATATCCACAGGTTTATTTTAAATCCCAAGATTTAGAGAGAAAAAGTGAGACTGAGGAAATGGAACAGCAGGAAATTGTTCTTTTTAGATAAACTGGCCTCTTGTGGCAATGAGGGGCCAGTATGTGATGAGCAGACTGAGCAGCACGTGGGAGATACAGGCAGAAAAAGCTCAAGAATGACATCAAGGATGCCATCCTGATGAGGGGAGATGCTTCAGAAGAGTCAGAAGTGTCTCACATTTCCAGTCAGGTCAGCACTCAAGTGCTCTGGTCAGCAGTAATTGTTAGACATGTTAGGTGATAGTTACCTGCTACATAGAATAGTCCCTTGTATTAAAAAGACAGTTGAGAAACTCCTGTGACAGTTTCCTTACTGTAACTACTATTCATCTTGCTAAATCGCTCTCCTTCCACTCAACAGTGGCCCTGCCTTTTCCCTTCTATACACTCCTCAAAGTTTGTTGGGCTCAAATAGTTTTCTGAAGTCATCAAAGCTGAAAATAGAAAAAAACCATATTGACCTGCTTAACTTAGAAAGCTCTAACACCTCTTGGTGAAGTTGTGAGTTGGCATCATTATCCAGATGGTAACACTGCTATCCCTTAACTGACTTATCTCCTTGCTTTGAAAAAGCCCTTGAAAAAGATTACAGAGATAACCAGATAGATGAAAGGGAGAAGCTTTACCCTAAAAGCAGCACCCAAAACCACTCAATGTAAGCCCTTGATAATCCTTTGCCAGACTGTTCTTCCCATCAGATCAAACAAGATGGAATGAGATTTAGGCTATGTTAAGTGCCATACACCAGTATTACAGTCCCACTGTCACACGTTCTAGCAGCTTTTATCTTTTTCCTTCTCTCCTGCCCCAAAAGAATCTCATTTAACTGGCAAAACCAACTCCATCAGTGGCAGCTAAAAGGAGTTTTGCAGGTCCCTCCTGCTGCACTTGCTATTTCACTGTGGCTTTGCTTGCATTGTTTCAACAAGATGGAGTCAAACTTCACCAATATGACCAACCTGAGAGCATCTTAGCTCTCTTACCCACTCCAAAGATAACCACTAATATCAGTACTGTAAGGTGAATTCTCAGGCATTTTTCTAAAATAGACTTTGTACAGCTTTACACTGAACAATGAAAACAAAAGCTTTCTCAATACTCCAACTGCATTCACTACTTTCCTGCTTCCCACACTTGCATCCCCAGTGGAAGTATTTAAACACTCTGAAGCTGAATGTTAAAAAGCCATTCATAATCAGTAACTTCACCTGTAATGCTGAAAGAACAGTGTTTCTGGTAAAGCAAACTGGCCTAGAGAACTCCCTGCTCCCTGTGCCCACCCAGGGGAGGCTGGGAGCCTGCTCCCACATGGGCAGGGGTAGGAAAGCAGCCAAGGGGAGGACGAAAAGCTGCTGCAGCTGCTAAAGGCTGCAACAGTCACCTGGAGCTCCACAGCCTGCCAGCTGACAAGGGAGTCATGGTCAAGCTCAGGAAAATCTTTTGCATTGCTGCCTGTGGGAATGACACCACAGAGGCAGGCCAGGAAGTCTGTCCACCCTGTTAGGAACAACATTCCTGGTAAGGAAAGGTCCAGGTAGTAAAATGGCACAAATCATGAATCCAGGGAGAAAGGTTGTTTGGAGTCCAGAGAATAATGGTGAGGTTGCTCCAGAGTGAGAGGGAGGAATGGGCTGAAGAGGAAACTGAAAGCACCAATGGTCAGAGTAGACATGGTTCCAGAAGCTCCTTTGGGATGGGAATTTTGTTTTGCTGAAGACAGTCATCAAGTCTTCAGAGTGGGATTTAGGGACTGCAACATACAGAAATATGGACAGTGCAGGAAGTTGCTTGTGGCAAAGCAAGGTGGCTGCTGCTGCACGTAGCCAGACTTCAGTGCAAGCTGCCTGAGCCAGGCAAACTGGAACATCACTGGAGCTGCTGGGAAGCCTACCTGACTGTAATTTGGGGAGATAAATTAGTTCAGAGGCTTTGTTAACACTTGAAATGCAGGATTTACCATGACATTTTGGTAAACTTTAGCAGTCCTAGCTCAAATGAGCTTTTGTAAACTATGCTGGCAGCACAGGACTCAATTCAGATGCAGCAGTTTACCATTAAAATCTTGTCTTTAAAAAGGCAGGCTCACTCCTGTTGAGGACACTGTAAAAACACCAGTGCAAAGTAGTTGTGGAAAAATAAACAGCACTATGGGTGAAAGCAGTATCATCAAGTCTCCAGGACACAGGAGATCGCAGCTGTTGTCATACAAAAGATGACAGTACAGTTATATTATTGTTGTTTAAGATGGTAGAAACCCTGTTTATGTAATATACAAACCATACTCTTGAAGGGATTAGACTAAATAATGCCCTAAATTCAGCATCTTCTATTCTAATAAAGGACATAAAAATCTGTTCAGCAATCTGTTTCTATTTTAGAAGACAAGCTATGGTATACATTACAAATGTTGTTTGTAAAAGAGAGCTATGGAAGGAGGGTTGGTGGGATGTTCTGCATATATTAATGCTTCATTAAAAATGCCATAAGAAGTAAGAAAAAAAAAAAGCCCTAAGTTTAAGATGCCCTCCCACATAAGGAAAAGGATTTTAAAGCACTTATTAAATTACTTCACTTGCATGAGCAAAACCATGAGCTTTCTTGGAAATCAGGACAAGCTGATTATATAAGACCCTGATAGTTCTTCTTTAAAATGTTATTTCAACCCATGAAGATTTATATCTAGAGTTAAAAGGAAAAAAAAGTATGATTTGAGCTGTGGTTCTTAAGGGACCTTAATGTGCATAATTTAGCATTACTCTAATTAATTAATTTTATATGGAATTGTGAATCCCAGCACTGCCCTCCTGGGCTCTGCCTTGGTCAAACAGAGTCGGATTTACATCGTAAGCTTCAGAAGAGGCAGGGATCATCTTTATGCTCAGTAGTGGGGCTGCACCCTGTGCACTCCTGTCCCGATCAATCAGCAGGGCAGCTGGAGGATGCTGGGGCCAGACTTTTCTTTAGTACTTTGTTAGAAGTCTGTTTGCTCTGCAAACTTCAGGGCAAAGCAGAAACTGGAAAATCTGCTGTATAAGAGCACATCTGTCTGACACCAGGTCTATTAAATCCAGTGCTGTAAAAATTACTGTAAAACCGAACAGTAAAATCTCCAACAGCATCACCTGTAGGACAACAGAGGAGCAGGAGACCTCTCCGTTTATTCCAGCCTGTAAATGAAGAGATCACAGGCCCCGTGTGCTGACAGAGAGGCCTGAGTGGCACCGAGGGTTCGCGGATGGGCGGCAGAGCTGCAGCGCTCCCCGGGGCAGAGGCAGCGCTGAGCCAAAGCCGCGGGTCTGTGCCCAGCCGGGCCGAACGCAGCGCACAGATGGGGCCCTCTCGCTGCTCCCCGAGCTGCCATTTGTCCCTGCCCCGGGCAGGTGAGTGGTCAGAGGCACTCCCCAGCTCAGGACAGCAGCTCGTTATGGAAATGAATTCTTCCCTGGGCCTGGCTTTCAACTCCGCTTCAACAAGTGGGAGCTTGAATACAGGAGTTCACACACACTCCAATGGTAAAGGTAAGAATTTGGCCCTTGAAAGGATGAACTGTCCTTCAGGCTGGCTC
Source organism: Rhipidura dahli (assembly GCA_013399225.1). Lineage (NCBI taxonomy): Eukaryota > Metazoa > Chordata > Aves > Passeriformes > Rhipiduridae > Rhipidura > Rhipidura dahli. Next base: position 246,428 of record VXAC01008444.1, read on the forward strand.
AAATCCTGTCATCTCTAATAGGGTTTCTTTTACGGAAGAAAAGTTGAGTTTTCAAGCTTAATAAAAGAAAAAAAGAAAAAGAAAAAGAAAAAGAAAAAGAAAAAGAAAAAGAAAAAGAAAAAGAAAAAGAAAAAGAAAAAGAAAAAGAAAAAGAAAAAGAAAAAGAAAAAGAAAAAGAAAAAGAAAAAGAAAAAGAAAAAGAAAAAGAAAAAGAAAAAGAAAAAAAAGCCCTGGCCACTTAAGTGCTCCTTTCAGCACAATCCCTGCTCAGGGAGGACACCTGCATCAGGGTCATCTCACCTAAGTTTAAATGTCTGCAGGGCAGCCGGCTGCCTGAGAGAGCTCCTGTGTCCCAGCCCACATTCCATTGACCGAACAAAGAAAATGGGAGCTTTCAGGACACAATGCAACTGACCTATTTTAGCTACCTGTTTCAGGATGAGATGAATCAGCCCCAGCAGTGCCTGTTTCTCTCTGCTGACTATAAAGGGAGTCTGGCAAATACACCTGCGGCCAGGTAAATACCACCCCTTGTGCTGAATACAAGCAGAAAGAAATGCACAAAAATGCTCGGAATGGGACTAATTCATACCATTCACACCATGTTGCAAGTGAAGTATTTAAGACCTGTGGAGCGGAAGAAGGACTCCAATTAGCTTTATTATGAAGCTAGAAGGATCCTGGTAACACCAGGAAATTAATATCTAGGCAGCAGGTCCCTAGAGTAATTCCACAGTTGTTACAAAGGGAAGTTGTTGAAAATTACCATTTGCAAGGTTGCAGCAAACATAAAGTTATTATCTTGATATAGGCCAGTGCAGGGATCTGAAGGGTCCAAACATCCAAAGTTCAACTTGCACAGCTGAACGACTACAGGTGGAAAAAGCCTGAAGAGGGTGACTGATAAAAGAGCAAGATGCCTGTAGTTCAACTTAGGTTCACATGAGACACGTGAAAAGCAGGCTCAGAAATCTTCCAATAGAGCATTAAAGAAAATATGAGTGATTCATGGTCATACTAGTGACTGATGTCTGCCTGCCTGCCTTACATGTGGATAACTAGCCATGCAAAATGAATAAAGGATTCAATGAGAGGATTTAAAGGAAAACTAAAGTATTCCAGCTTCACTACTTGGTCTCATGGATGACACTGTCTCAGCCTAAAAGCCTCGTCCCATGGTTTTTCCCTTAATTCCTCCATGGTTAGAACAATTTATCAGTGTCTGAACATGACCACCAGCAAACCCATTAACTGAAACAGTCTGGATGAAATTTAATTGCAAGCAAAGACAAAAATGTGTTGTAGTTTAAGGATGGCATTTTTGAATTTGTGAAAAGGAATTGAAGAGAACAAAATCCCACCAGTTCTCAAATCATTTGCATTCTTGGCTTTCCCTACTGTAACTGAGATTCAACACTGCCAGTGTTGCCAGTACTATCAGGACAGAAATTACCATCAAAATATTCAGAGCTAATTACATACACAGCTCTGTTAGCCCTGTACCTATTACCTATGCCCCTGTAATTCAGTGTCACGGCTTGAGATTCAAGAAAAGCTAGTTTTGTAGACAAACTAGACTAATCACATGTGTGATTTTCAAAAATACACATACAAAGAGACACAGTTTGTATTTTAATATTTCAGAAATAAATCCTAGTAACATCTACTGGTGATCAACTAGTATTTCCTTAACCCAATCACTGCATGGGACTGTGTGCTGCTATCAGCTTCAGGAAGTGTAAATATTTACAGCAGACTCCTCTTGGCTGCTTTAGAGGTGTGGACAGAAAACAGCTGACTTTCTGAAGCACAGTCACTGTTGGCTGGAACATAAAAGTCAGCTTCTATCACTCCAGCAGAAGCTGGCAACATCCATGCATGGAAGTTCAAGGACAGAGCTGGCTCCCAGACCAGATGGAGCCTGGTGCAGCTACATGTGACAGCCTTTCCCAGGTCACTGGTGTGGGTGACACCAAGGTCACTGAGAAGACGGCTGGAAAATTTATGGCATTAGGAGCTAAATGATCATCTGAGCCTTGAATCCTGAGAATCCCCAGGCTGGGTTTGTCATGTTCATAACAACTCATCTGCTCTCTCGAACATACTTCAAAACTTCGCTTGTTTGGAAAAACAAGACTCTTCATAACTTTTCCTAACATCTTAAGATGCAAAATAGTATTTAGCTATAAAATCATCTACCCTAGCAAGTTTTTAAAAATTTGATGTAATTATTACTTCCTAAAGATCACCGGCTGATTTCCTGAAGAATAACATTCCAGGTGCGTAACCCAGTTTTGGATTTCTACCTACATTTACATTGGTTAAGCTTTCTGAGCTTCTCTTTCCTGATACAGAGACAGGACAGCTGCAGCTTTGAATTTCCAACAGTTAAGAGAGAGAGGCATTTTTGCAAAAACTCATGATTAATTTAAACCATCATTGTGCATGGTTTACTTTCTTTACAAGAAGATGATGTGCTCCTTCCAAAGGCACTGGAAAGTTTGAGTACAGGGGGCTGGAGGGGAGAGTTCAGTTTATTTTTTCTGCCACTTTGCAACTCATCCCATGAGTGAAGATAATGGTATTTATGATACATCTCCTGAGGCATATTTTTTTTTTACTTTTCAAGAGTCCTAGTGTGCAGATAAGTTACTGCTCCATTATCATAAATGTAGAGAAGAAAGAAGCATGACTTTTACCGTATGAGAGCAAGCCTGTCTTTTTCTGATGGATGATCATCGAGCCACTGGGAGTAGCGGGCAATGGACCACTCAGCCCTCTGATACAGAGAAACACAAACACCAATTACACAAAATGCCAAAAAGGAAACAGACACACCAATTTCAGAATCAAAGATGACATAAATGAAAGCCACATGAGGCTCTCTTAAAACTGCAGTGATGCAGAATGAGTTAAGGAATCAAGGACAATTAACAGGAATAGCCCAGTATGTTATTTGGGAGCTCAGAGGTGATCTCCTACATCAGCTGTTGGCCCATTTCTGGCAATGGTTTTTATCTAGATTTCCTGCATCTTACAAGAGTAGGATCCAGGCAATTTGCAGTCTGAGAAAAGTTCTGCAACTTCTACTATGAGCTGACAGAATAGCAAAGAATTGAGAGTCTATTTATTATCAAGTTATCATAACCCTACTATTAATTAATCAATTAAAAAAATTAATTAAATTAGTAAGCCAATTACCATAATATCTTTGCCACAATAAAAACACAACCAATAAATTGTATAAAATATGTATGTGAATAATTTTTAACTACAGCAGCTAGGGCAAACTACAATGCTCATTCCACCTTAGCACATAAGAAAATAAAAGACAGGTTGATCTTATTACCTGGAAGGGTGATTTCAGCTCTGGTGGTGCTCTTGTAAATAAGAACTGAAGAATAATGCTGAATGGAATAACCTCTCCCAGAGCTGGGCTACTGGCAATATGCTCACTGGTCTGGAACAGCAGTGGTCTAGAAAAATGTAACAATATACTCATGAAATGAAGAAAAAGCTTATCTTACACATTAGAAAAGTACCTCTGTGTGGTGGCAATATTGCATTAGGATAGAATCATCTAATTTTTTGCTACTACTCTGCATCTTGGGTTTCCAACACAGGTCCAGTTTGCAAAAATTTACAGCAGTTGCCTTTGTAATTAAACAACACAGGACTGTAAATTTTATATTTCAGTGAAAACATTTAAGGTAACTATAGAACTCACTGTCATACAAAAGACGTACTGAAAGCAACACAAAAAAGTACAATTTGGCCAACATTTGCATGACAAAGATTGTTAAATCATAGTTATAATCTGCATAAAATTTAAAAGAACTTTAATCTATTTCTAATTCGCAGGTGGGTGTTGCCAAAAAAGCTCTCAGTTCAATCAGAACTAACAAGAGGTAATATATCAGTTTTGAAATACAGTTTAGTCACACTGCGACTGCAACTCACCTGAATGACCTCAGCTGTCTGTAAGACTTTCCCAAGTCAGACACTCGCCGACACAGGGGTGCTACTGCTAACTCCATCTACAGAAACAAACATTTGAATTAGATTCTCCCAAAACATAACACCTGGTATTGGAGTAGCCTGTCTTTAAGCAAAAATCCAAACTTGCAGAGTAAGTCAGTGACTTCTTTCTGGTAGCTGAATTAAGACCAGAAGCTGTCTTTTCCTTTCGTACTGTTGCCCAAGCCAAGACTTCTGCCTTACTCTTGGCAACACAATAAGGATTTTGTGACAAATGACAGAGACAGCCTGTGGATCACAACAGAAGGAGCCTCATGAGCTTTCTGAGACTAAAGCTTTGTTTCTTGCCAGCAGGGTTATTTTGTTGGTGATGAGTTTCCTGATGAAGCACTTATGTCAATACCCCAAAAATCTGACCACAGCCTGGGAAGAAAGCAAATCTAGGCAGGTCTCCACAAACCACCACTAAAGCAGTAAAACTGCAGACACATTTGAGTTGGGCATCCTTTCCTTTGGTGAAGGACAAGGTTAAAATTAGTCCTTCCTGAAAGTGGGCCCCAAATTTTGGGGCACAAAACCTATACAGATTAGATAGGAGGCAGCTGTGGTCTATTGCCAAAGGGTCATATGGAATCATGGGGAAAAGAGTAAGAGCATTATTTTCATACTTATTTTCATACTGTTGGGTTTCTGAGCCATCTTTAAAAACAAACGAGCTTAAAACACTTCCCCTGCAGACCAGGAGAGGTGGGTGCCCCTGGTAAACAATGGGGAATGCCCCACAGAGCTTTCCTATGGGCAGTGCACAGCCAGTGCCCCAGCCCAGGGACCTCGGAGTACATGCCCACATCAGGCACTTCCAGGCCAGTTGAAATCTGCACTTTATGCTGATTTCACTCACATGAGAAGAAAGTGAATAAAAGTCCAGGAACTGGAAATAAAGAAATAAGGCCCTGAGTAACAGCCTGGCTTCCTCTTGCTTGCTGCCCTTTTGGTCCTCAAATCTTTAGGCTATGAAATGGCCCCTCTTTACACCCTGAGGACATGGTCACCTCTCCTGCATGCAGGTGGGAAGCTATCAGGAAATGTCCCCATGGCTCAGGAGCCACCAGCTGCTGTGCTGTGCTGAATCTGCTGGCACAAGGGAGTGAGGGCATGCTCCCAGGAAAGGCAGGCTCTGCAGAGAACTGCTGCAGGGAGGTGCTCCAACTCCAAGCTGCAGTGAAGCTTGCAGCAGGTTCAGCATGTTGCTCCCCCAGGTCCCCCAGGAGCACAGACAGGAGCCAAGAGGCTGGTCTGGCACACAGGATCAGGAGCAAGCTAAGTATGCTTTGCTGCATCAAGGTACAAGAACCCTGCAGATCCTGAAAAACAAATGGGAGCAAGACTGATTTCTCCAGAGCTTCTTTTCAGACATCAGTATTGGCTGGGGGCAGCTGGAAGCAACTGATATCCTGCAGGAGCTGGTGTCCCAGCTCTGGTGGGAGCCGTGGGCTTGTAGCTGTGAGGGACCAGGGAGAAGATAATTCCTTTAGGTTCTTTAGAGACTTTGATAACAGGCAACATACTGCCAGTCTGACTTGTGGAAACAGAGATGCATGGATCAAACAGTACTCATGAGGGGAAAGACATAACAGCATAGCAAAATATAATTTTGCTTAATAAGTTTTAAAAGATTGTTTCGCTCCTGGAACATAATATGAAGTAATGAGACGTTAAGTGAAACTTTCTACAGCTTAACCAATTCCTTATTAAAACAAATTTAAATGAATTCACTTGAATATACTTTGTAGTTTCCATAAATTAAAATTTTTAGTCTTAAGTACTAAAGAAGAAAAATTACTTTGGAAAATTCTATTACTTCATCTTCAACCTTTATTCACTGTAGGAAATTATTAGTATTGCTAGGACTAGATAGATTTAATGGCAGCAGATGGCTGATTCGTGAAGTAATAGCTGCCAGAGAAAAATATTGTTTTTAAGCTTTGCAGCATACTATACTATCTCACATTGACTCATGAAGAGTGGGAATGAGAGAAAACTAATGTGGTAAAAATGTACATAAACCACAGAAACTCTTTTTTTAAAAAAATTACAATACTGGTCTGCTTTGTGTTGTAACCCAATCTCTCTCCAATAAAAAGTATAATTCACATAATTACTAAGACTGTTTACTTTGCTTGAATTTTAGGTTTTTGTTTGAGCCCAGTGACACAGTGGGATGCTACAGCATCCTTCTGCTGTCACAATAATTTCTGAGGCCACTGAGAGGGGTTTAGTGCCTCTGCTGAGCATTGTGCCAGCCCAGGAACAAGTGCTGTGGAGGAACCATTCGGCTGGAGCAGCTGCTGTTTTTAAGGTGCTGGAACTGGGCAGAGAATTGAGAGCGTGCATCACTTCTTAGTTGTGTTACCTGTCATCACCTGAAACAACATCAACTGTTGATTCACACAGCGAGTTTCTGCTGTGGCAGCTTTTGCTGTGATACCCAGCTGTAGTTTCCAAAGCCTGTCAGTGAGCTCTTACAGGTCAGGGGATGTTTTTGGCTGTTGGCAGCCAGAATTTGTATCATGTGTGCAAGGCCTTTCACACAGCCATGTCCTATGGGCTTCACATATAAAAGAGTAAGTAGTATTTTCTGTTTCTTTTCCAAATTTCCCTTCCAGAACTGCAAATTTGAAAATTCAAACATCCAGGTTAAATTCAGTGATAAATCAGGTACTCAAGCAGTAATTTGCAACCAAAGAGGCTTGATGTGATATAATCATTAACACAGGATCCAAGGGGAGCACTAGGAGATGGATGTGCTTGCCAAAAAGCAAGCAGCAGATAGAACAGAAGAAGGCCTAATGACTTGTTTCTTCTAGCTTTGTTGAAAACCCATTGCTTTTCCATGATTTATTCATGTTAGTTTGCTATGCTTCACAGGACACAGTAGCAGGCTCCTGCCCAACATATGGTTCTTCTCAATGGTTCATGCTCTCTAAGCCCAAAAAGGCAATATTATCTTTTCTTCTCATATGACTCTGCCATAGCCCATGGCTAGGTGGTCAATTATCTGTTGAACTATTCACTGGCTGGCCATATTGAAAAAAATACATCACATGCCTGGCTTCTCTAATTGGATTATGTTCAGCAACCCAAGGGTGAAGCTAATACGTAGTCTAGATACAGATAATGCATATATATTGAAGAGTGCTTTAAAAAACCCCATAGTGAAGTTATTGTTTAGTGCCTATTGTGGTATTTTCAAGATCTCTCATTACTTAAAAAGCTGTTTTTTCAGCTGGAAAATCTTAACATTAAATTTTTAGCAATTACATTTCCTGCTGGCCAAGATGAATTCCAAGTTTTTAAATGTTAACTCAAAATGCTTTTTTCTAGCCATTCACCAGGACAGAATGCTTTAACAAGCAAGGGAGCAGAAGAGCACTGAACTATTATATGAAAGAAGCTGGCCTTGAAGGGATGTGGAATTTGATTTCTCCCCAGTGCAGCAATTCCAAAACAGTTGATGCTTAAGTAAATCCTTCAGCTGTAACACCTCTAAAATAACACACATCAGCAATAATTCCCTCTTTCCAGGAAGATAATTAGCACTAAACATTAAATGCATTTTAGCTTTAGTAGTTTCTGTCCTTATGACTACAACTGTGATTACAACATCCTGCTGCTCTCATTTCTCTGTAAGAAACTAGAAAGCAAATTTTTTAGGAAAAAGTGTAAAAAGCACTTTTACACTTGTATCATCATGTTTGATCAAATGAGCAAATCTGTTTACATTTAAAAAAATCCAAATCCCTAATATTCTTGCTTTTTTTTAATACCACATATTGAATCAGGAAACAAGATTCTGACCATAGGCTAGCCAGCAGATAGGAAGAGCTCTTCTACACTAGAATTTAGCATTGTAAACTTCTACCATAAAAACATTTTTCTAGGAAAATTCAATAAAACCCAAACATTTTGCAGTACTGTTTTGGGAAAGACTTGAAGAATTGGTGGCAGCATTAACTGTACCCTATCAAAACTGTTTGAACACGGTACTGAACAATGCCAAAAATCCCAACCCCAGATCATGCCTAGATAAGAAATACAGGAAAGCATACAAAGAATAATATTAACTCAGACAGGACCAATAAAAATAGTTCACTCAACAAGGCTGAAATCTCAGTCATGACATGAGGCAGAGTTCTTGGCACTGACAGTGGCTCCTGCCTTGTATGTTGTTTCAAAATAGATAGGAAATCACATCATGCCTTCATGCCATGAGGCATAATGATTACTTTGCCTTTTCAATTTCTAGACTAGTTTATTTCAATGTAGTTGTGATTTGTATTTGCTATTAATATACAGCTATTTTCCTGTACCAGTTTATAAACCCTGTGTAGTAGACTTCCAATTTCCATGCCAAATATTGCTGCAGATTCCTCATTTCTTCTACACAAACTCCTCAACTGATCCTGCTTACACTTCATGCCTTGCTGCATTGTCCAGCACTTCCATCGGGTTTCAGGAAGGCCTGAACTACAAGCCACAATCCCAAAGTGTGCCTAAGTGCTGTAACAACTCTGAATACCAAGCAAGTTAAACAAGCAAGTTAAATTGTCCTCTGAAGAAGAACTTGCACTCCCCAGAAACAGAAATGTTGAAAACCATCAGAGCTTGCTGGCTTGCTTGCCTCCAGGAGAACATTTTTTTTTCAGTCTGACAAGAACTGAATTAAAAAGTGAAATTTGGTATTAAATATGTGAATACTGAATTATGGGCACCTTGAAAATACAAAACTAAATAAAACAAGCTGATTCAGGAATATACTGGAGTTGAGCTGAAAAGTGATCTCATGCAATTGCCTGCATAAAAACTGAGAGCATGAAAAGAGGTGAACTCAGCCTGTAGACTGGGAATGTTTCAAATGAGACTCCCAAGGAATCAAGGTAACAACCTTGCAGCACTGTGCACACTTCCTAGGGCTTGCAGTGTTCCCGTGCTCCTGTAAGCACTGATTTACATGAAATCATATTAATGGTATTCAGGCATATTTCAAGCCTGCCATAGCTCTGTTTACAGCTGCCACAGTAGCACACACCTAGTGTCACTGCTGAGAAATCTGTAATGCACAGGACAGCCAAATGCTGACACTGGAAACAGGGTAAGACACAGATCTCAACAGAGCTACAGCAGTAATTCCTAATGTATAAGTAGCTGAACCTCAGTACAGAAAATTAGCTGTTATGCACCTCAGCAAGCCCAGTTCTGAATGAAGAGAACTTGAAATCCATTTTCCCCCTTCTGTGTGGACACCTGTTGTTTTGAGGCAACTTATCAGTCAAACACGTTTTCAGTGCAAAAATTTTCAAATCAGACTCTCAGGCAAAGCTATTCTGCTGAGTATAAGACAGCTGTAACTCTGTGAGTACCCTGAAACAATGTGCACAAGCATGAGATACCCAAAATCTGATGCAATCCAAGGTTATTTGACTCATTGCATGTGTGTTTATAATAAGAACTCAAATTAACCAAAGCTTCTGGACAGATTTCTGCCCAGGTTTTTTACTTGCAAGCTACCCCAAAATACCAAAAGGGGTTTTAGATCTCAAAAGTCAGTTCTGAGCAGGAACATGTAACCCTTTTTTGCATAGAGAAAATTCAAAATTACTCTACAAGATAGAGCACAAGAAAAAACAGTTTATAAACAAACCTATTCCTCCACACAGTATCTTTCCAGGCAGGTTGTTTCCTTTGGGTTTGGCTTTAGCCCAACAATGCAGTGCCTTTCTGGGACTGAAAAAAAACCCTGCACACAGCATTTATGGCCATTTGGAAAAATTTATTATTCCCATCAAGCCAGCAGCCCAGCTGAATACCTGCTCCCTGCCCCCTCAGCCCAAAGCAGCAGCAACCTCTCCCAGTCCTGATTAGGATTAAAGCTGCATTTCTACCAGGACTCCTGGCTGGGTCAGAGCAACAACAACCTTCCTGTCAGGCTCCCAGGAGCTGGCATCATGGGCATGTGCCCAAATCCACCAGGTTTTTGGGAGGAGCACACACATCCCAGAAAACATCAATATAAGGCAGCATCCACATGCAAAATATTTCAGTCCTTTTTCTTCTATCCTAAGCAAGAGGATGTAGTGTCCAGTCCATGCTGGACACTACAGCCCCTGTGCAGCCTGGGACACCCAGAGGAGCTCTGTGCAGAGATGCTCAAAGGCACAGAGTGAGCATTGAGCTGGCTGTATGCAGCTGGTTGGACACAGATTTCTTGTCTTAAGCTCATTTTTAAACAAGCCAAGAATACGGTGCAATGTGAAGAAAAGAAAAACAAAAGGCAGCCCCCAGATGCAGCAACAGTTGAAGGCAGGAGACAGAAATGAATTCAAACCCATTTTTTTGATTCTGTGGTCCAAAAGAAATCAGAATATTTATCTCTACACAGTTGTCCATTCAGGAGTTATACTCAGCACAGTGGGGAAGACCAAATTCCTCTACACTCAATGAAAACATACCTTCCTTTTTCACTTAAAAGGCAGCGCATGTCAGAATGAGAAAATTCAGTGTTAAAAAATTATAAATAGGTTATATTTTTGGATTATAACAGGTGCTTAGATCAGATGCTCTTGCTGTAGAACTAGGTGAAAATATTTTCCAAATTTATATGACTTACTTTAGTTAAAATTAGCATAAATAGCATAAATTACAAAAATTATCTCTATTCCTTTCACAGGAAGAGTCAAGTGTCCTTTTTTTGCTTCCAATTTTATGCCATTGTCTTCAAAATAGAGAAGGGAATGGAACCTCCTCGCTGAAAGCAACTGAAAACTTCCCCTTAATTTCTGTGGTTAGGGCCTAATTTGCTATTTTTGAGTAATGAATAAAAAATTTTACTCAGGAGAATGTAACTCACAGGCAAATGATACAAAGCAGCCACAAGAAGAAGTGGAGGTGGCAGCAATTCCTCCCTCCCTGCCTTCCTCTCCTACCTCAGTTACCTACCAGCCAAAAGCAGCACTCAGTCTGCAGACAGCTGGTGCTAATTCCTTTTTCCACTTGGGTAATAATAAATGGCAGCCTCAGATTGATCTCGTGGATGCCTGATGCTTTGGCACAGTAACCACACAGTGGTACTGCTGACAAATTAAATTTTAATACAGTAGATAACACAGACAGTTAGTGGATATAAATCTGGCAATTTCTTTTGTGGTTTAGTCCTGCACAGGAGTTAGGTAAAGCTGAGAGGCAGGTCGGTCAATTGGGTCGTGAAGAGAATCCCACAAGACAACTGCCCTTTTGTTTCCAATAGGGCATCTCCTCTCAGTGATATTGATATTTCTTTAGTTTGTCTCCTTCACTGCAAAGCAGCTGAGTTAGCCATTAACCACTGTGGGCACCTTGATGTATAGAGTAATTAAGGAAGTGACACACCATATTCTATTAGAAGAGAGAGAAAGAATGAAGTGAATGAATGGTGGCAAATGATGGACGTGCCAAAGAGGTCGGCCAAGAACATGGATAACATGCCAAGAAGCAGGTGAATTTAAATGCAACAGTCACTTGACAGGAAGCTGTCAGACCTCCCTGAATGTGCCTTAACAGTGATGAGGGATCTTCAGCTACTTAGTGGATGCATTTCTCAGCATCCAGTATCTTATCAGAGAGGATGTTCAGGCCTGGAATGCACCACTCTCTACAACTGCCTGTTTATACTTTGATGGGGACAAAAGTATTGATACTTTTCAGTGAAATCAGTGAAATGACACTAAAAAGCAGGAATCAGTGTTGAGGGTACCTGTGCAAAATCCGCTGCCAGGCGCATCTTCCCACCTTCACCGAGGGGCCTTATTAGACTGGCATTGCGAATGAAAAGTTCAATTGCTCTCTGAGCCATGGCTTCAGTGTTATCAAAGACAAAGTCAAAACACTCAAAATGTCTGAAGTAGTCACTCATGACTCTTGCTATAAAACCCTGAAGCTCTTTCATGTAGAGAGAACAAGGGACATCTGGCTTTCCTGAGCTGGATAACGATCTGGAAAAAAAAAAGAAATGAGAAAGAAATAGGGGCTGCTAAATTAATCTTTAAAACACAACCAAAACCTATTGGCTTCTTTTAAATTTTTTTCCTACCCCACCAAGTCATGGCTTGAATTGTAGAGTGTCATTTCTACTCAGAATAAGGAGAATGTAGCTCTCTCTGAAAGTACAGTCAAAAAATATCTCTTTATCAGCCATTCCCATAAAGAATTAAAAGACAAAACAAGAAATAACAAGAGAAAGGGCATCACCCCATTCCTGCCCAACTCACGGAGCCTCCTTCAGTTTGAAGTCTACACCTTAAACCCAGACTCTAAATTTGATGTCTCAGTTGTTGATTTGAAACTCTAACAGTGGATCATAAAATACAAACACTTGTCCGAGGGTTACTAGTTTAGCCTATCAATCCCCAAGCTGTTCTCTGCATGGAATTAGTTTCCTAGATTCCTCCAAATCCAGGATTGTCAAGTCAGTATCACAGAAGCAGCACAGAAGTCCCTGGACACAAACCAATCCCCTCTCCCTTTCTTTGACTGTCAGGCAGATAAAAGAGCTCTTCCAAACTTAGAAGAACATGCAGACTACCTAACAACACTTAGCCTTTGGCTGGAAACCATTCACCCACCTAGAGAGGCACTGTGCCACTGGTGCCAAAAAAGGGTAAGGATAAAATATTGTTAAAAATCAAAAAGTCAAAAGGAAAATTCAAAACATCTCTGAAAAGATACTATTTTCAGTAAATTTTCAAGACAGAAAACAGGACAACTGATAATGATATAAGTAATGTCATAACAGACATGACAACCAAAATAAAATTTAGGAAGGAAGTCTCATTTATAGATAAGACTCAAGATCTTGGCACATAAAGAATACTGGAAATTTTAATGAAAATGCTACGGGAAAATAGCGTAACATACTGAACCTGAGATTTAAAAAAAAAATAAAAGGTTAAAATTAACTATTACATCACAGGCTATATGCTTTGAGAAACAGGAATATTGACAGTTCTGAAGACCGTCCAAAAAACCCACATTTTGAAAGCAAAAGGGTTTTTTAAAGCACAAAAATGGCCTCTTGTCAGCTTTCTTATTCTATTTGAAATGAATTTTAGTCAACAGATATAAATAAAAAAAGGGGGAGGGAAAGAAGACAGATGCTGCCTGATTAATTTGTTTCAATAGGTGTAATTCTGCTTCCTGTGTTCATTAACCATAAAGCATTGCCTTCCCTTCAACAAACAAGCACTCTTGCTTCAAGGACATTGTGGCAATAACAATCTATTATGCACATGCAGGACATCTTACTAGAGCAGTGGCAAATTTAAAAGATATTTCTAGTTACCCAGAAAAATCTTCCTGGTGCATGGTGATGATAATAGCTTCCACTGAATCTCCTACTGAGTTCAGTAGCGGCTGAACAGCACTACCCATTAGATCATGGACTGCCTAAAATAGAATAAGAAAAAGGCACAAGTAAGGAAATGAAAACTAGAAGCATTTTCATTTTGACACCTCAAAAACACCTCAGGAAACAGTTCATTTCACTAGTGCTTTTTATTATTCTGCATGAGAAAATGCTAAATAGGAGAACCAAAGCTAAAGACATTTCTCTTCATTTTACCAGTAAATACAGAAATTAAGCTGCTTGCTGCTTCTGTAAAGCCTTCCTTCAAAAAGGTGCACAACGATGTGGCATTCCTGGTTTGTACATGTACAAGTTTTGGTGCACACTTGGCTCAGCTGTTCATTCCCCAGACACGAGCTGCCCTTCATTCCCCTGCACACAAACCCTCCCAGGTCAGTGCCCAGCAGGATGGACGTGGAGAGCTGTCAAGCACAGAGGCTGCACCGCCATCCACATCCCCCTCCAGGAAAGTACCGGGTCGCATAAAAATTATAATTTGATGTATCTGTCAGGGGGAGGAAGGGAGTGATGAAGGATCCAGCTATTGCTGTGTGAATGCTGCAGAGAAAGACATTTATTTTCACAGTCAGATGACATCTATGTTCTGACCGTTACGAGAATATTCTGAATACAAACACGACTCAAGCAGTGATTTGGCACAGGTAACACATATGTAGCTGCAGATACAATAAATTTAAAATGTCAGAATATTTGTATACCTGTTACTAAATATACTGATGTAAAATAATACGTGGGAAATAAGTGTCCCTTTTAAGGGTAAGAAATGAAGCCAAGCTCAGCCCTATCCCTGCAGCATATGGACATTCAATTACCTTTAAGGCCGTTGTGACTGTTTGCTCAGCAGCTGCTGGAAATGAGCTCTGACTGGTAATAACCTGAAAATTGTAAAGTAATTGTTAGTAGTCAGCATTCGACAAATTATTAGAATCCATAATATTCAATGCCATTTAAAAACACACTGAGTTATCCTTAGTAATAACTGTTTACATAGTTACAGATAACTATCAAGTGTGCTTTATACAGAAAGAATTTCAAATGCATCAGTATCAGTCCTTTGCTCTCAGATTTCCTATGGACTCTGCTTCTGCCTTGGCAAAGAAATGACTCAATGGAGTTAAGCTGAAATTTAGCTGAAGGGCTAAAAGAACCAGAATAAAAATAACTGGTGTATTCTCCCACTGCTAAGTATAGAATTCATGGAGAACTATACAAGCAGATCTGTGGCATATATTTGAAAGAATGGTTGTTCTTTCTCAGTATTATGACTATTACAGCACTACATGTTAAATAGTTGTTTATGTAGACCTAAACCAATATTAAAATTGAAAGTCAAGGAATTATCTGAAGGACTATTCTACCAATTTCCTTACAGTTATGAACATGCCACACAATAGTATTTTTAAGCCAGATAAGTACCTAACTCAAAGACTGAATCATATCAGATCTCCCTCCAACACTAAGACACATGAGGTTCATTACTAAATACATCAGAGAAAGCAGACTTAAAAGTTGATCTATCATCTGTTTGCAAAATCCAAGGAAATTTTATAGGTTATTTAGCATTTTTTTAGTTCTTTGAACATATCCAGAGTCAGGAGTACTCATGATCTTTTTTCTAGTCAGGCTAGGATTTAAACACGATTAATTGCAACTACCAATATATCTGTTTGTTTTAGTTTACAAACTGTGTAAGAATTGACATTATTAAACCAGTAAACTGGGATCATTCCTAACTGTGCTTAGTCCTGAAAAATTTCTAGGCCAGACATTGGTCACAGTAATAATGTATGGAGATATTTGTGAGGTGTTGATTTTATTGATTTCACCATTTCACTCCCCTTTTCAGTTTAGCCACAAATGTGGGAAAGCGTTGAAGGTCTTCTGAAAAATATAAGCTAGGGCTGAGGCAGATGCTGGAAGGGGGCTATCAGGCTGATAATTAGAAGGACAGATAAGAAAAAAAACCCAGTTCAATTGTTCATGCTCACAAAGTAATGGCTGTGAGACGTGACTATTCTCTAAAAACACATCTTTATTCTTCTAATATTGACAATTTGTCACATAGTGATGCTTACAAGGGCCAGCCAAGTCTCAAAAGAGACTTGTCCAAATCCACAGCAAGGTGCAGCTCTTAACACAAAATTGGGCTGTATTTGTCAAGGGTTCTCATCCACTAAACAGAGCATACGCACGGGATAGAGCAAGAAGGTAACATTATTCCAAGAGGAGAAATGCCAAAGGAAACCTACCTTCAGAACTGCCTGGTGCAGTTTGTACAGAGAATTAACTACAGCCACGTTCCTCCTCTGGCCCTCTGTCAGTGGCCCAATCACCTGGCTGGCGTCTCCTTGAGTGGAGAGCTGCAGTGATCACAGAAATTGTTAGTACCAACTCCTTCAACTCATGCATGTTCCCAACCTAAACTTCTACTGCAGCAGAAATCCACAGCCCTCACTTCCCAATGAGGGTAACTCCATTTAACTCGTCTTGATTGACAGAATATCCATCTTCAGATAAAACAGACTGAACCTTGAAACAGGAACCTCAAAAATGTCAGCAACAGGAACGTTGAAAGACTGTCTCAGCTGCCAAACCAGAGCACTGAGAGCCACATCACCTGGAGATACCTAGTCCCAGCAAAACTTCAACTTTGTAACCTAAGAGTCAGGTGAAATCACCTACCTGCAGATGCCCAATAAACCACCAGCAGCTATTCTCTATGAGCAGTGTACATTTTTCTGTATGCCCTGTCTGTCCTTCTAACAACCATTCAAGCCTCTCCTTAAAAGCTCTGCTTTTTCAAATAGATAGCTTAGAGCTTTGTAAATAATAGAGGCTTATAAGTCAACAGAAAATAAAACCACAAGGACCAAAACTGCTAGACCTTTCTTCATATTTAAACTGAACAAAGCATGCATTTTTTATTATGATAACAGGAATCAAAGTTTCAGGGTGATCCATGAATAACCTTAAACTATGGAACAGTCCTGAAGGATACCACAGCATATATTTGTAATTTCAAATACCATAAACTGCAACTGGGAAACAAATGAAAATTTTCTTGTGCACTAAAAACTGCAGAAGTATAAAGAACTGACAAAGGTCTGTGTGAATTCTAGAGGTACATCTAGACATTAAAGCAAGAATACCTATTAACAGAGGCTTCACTGAGATATAATTACCCAACTAGTTATCCACATTTCAGGATACAGAATTATCCTCCAGGACGCCCCTGAAGATGCCTAGCTCCAAAATTCTCTCAGTAAAAATATATTCAAATCACTCAGCAAATGGTCAAAATACTTTTATGAAGTGTGTGTTTAAACACAGTTGTAGGTCATACAGAAAGCTCCTAAACTAAAACTGAATACACAGTTATAATTATTTAAGAACAAAAGAAACAAACATAATAAGAAATTTTTTAACTTATGAGAAACAATGAATCTTTACTACTGAAAGACTATTCCTGTACTTCCCAGTTTCCAGGCAGCATAAACACAGACAGCATCTAGTATTTCCAGCATTGCTAAGGATGAAATTTTAGACAGGTTCTTCCAAGCACCCAGGAACTCTGATTTATTCACAGCACTATGGTGACAATATCTGTTAACTTTCCTTTCTTCAAATTTAGGGATTATTTCAGGATAAATAGGTTTCCAAGGCCATTGTAGAAGGAAAGATCTTTTCCAATCTACCTTCAATTATTTGACATCAAAATGTATCTTTAAACTAGTTGACAAATAAATCATTGTGTCAGCATTTTCCTGCCTCCCTGATGAGAACAGCCCTGTGAGCCACGAACATCCCTGTTTCCTTCTAGATAATTCTGTCTGACACACCTGACTGGTCTTTATAATTCTGCTTCTCATGCTTACAGCTTCACAGATTAATTACAAAACAGCTGTGCAAAGACCCCGTTCACCCAGCCGACCATCCTCCCAGACACAAATAACCTTCTTCTCCACGCTTTTTAAAGTACTGTACAGACTAATTTCTATTTTTGCACATTTACAAGCATTAAACATAAAAGATACTATTAAACCAGTAAAACTTTTCATCCCAGTTACTTAAATTTGAGTTCCTCAGAGTTTATTGTAAAGGTTTCATAATTTCTTAGCCATTAGACTCTATCTCTCCTGCTGATGAAAAAGCTCAACTGGTAAGTAAAACCACTAACAAGTACAAACATAACCCTTGTGCAATAACAAGAAACTCCTGCAGTCACTAATAGTGCACAACAGCCTCACAGGAAAAATCTGAAAATACCTTAAAAGCAACTGATCTTTGCAAAACTGTTTACCATATTATATTTCCTTTCACTAATCCGCTTGAACTTTGACAGACAGATGTGGTGATCCCTTGTACATCCTAAAATCACTGGTCTAAAGCAAAGAGGCCTGAAAAACCTGGCTCTTGTAACTAGCAGTTGGAGCTGGCCAGCCCAGGGCTCCCTAGGACTGTTTCTGCTGTAGGTGTGCCATGGGAACACCTGGCACCTACATGGGCAGGTGTGTCCTACCATTTACAGAACTCTCTCTTGCTGTCACAATGATTTCTCTGACTTTGCCTCAAGGCAAGAAAGTTCTGCACTCTGTCCAGTCTGGTTCATGTACACACACTGTGTCACTGGCAAGACTCCAGATTTCAGACAGTTTATCATTATTTCAGTATTCTAATGCCTCAGACTGAATTCTTGACACCACTTATATCCATTACACATTCATGCATCCACTTAGGAAAAATGCCATTATTTTGTCTCCCTAGTTCCCAGAAACCACCAGGCTTATGGACCATTTACTACAGACACAAACCATCCCCCAGTTTCTCTTCCAAAACACCAGGTTTTATCAGCGATTCACATTTATCACTCTCTTTTATACAGAAAGTACTTTTAAATTTCTGTGCTAGACACAGGTTATGCATTTAAACCCAGTGGTAATGTAACTCTTCCTCTTTTATCTGTCCACTGGGGATTGCATTGTGTAAAGAGGTTAAGTCAAATAAGTGTGAAGCCTGTGCACGTCTGCTCAGGCTGTCTGAAAGACACAGTCCACAGGCCTTCCACAGGGCATTGGAGAAAAAATCAGATGCCTTTTTAATCAGTCAGATATATCCTGAAATGCAGAAGTCCAGGAAGGGTGAATTATGCTCAGCAGAAACAGGGGGGACAGAAGGGGTGACTTCATCCCAAATCAGAATCTATTTTGGGAAACAAGTAAAAGACCAAGTGCAGCTGAAGGCCAGATCCATTCTCCAGGGAGCTGCCAGTCACCCTGGGAGTTAGTCTGGCTTAAGCCTGCTAGCTGAAAACAGAGGAAAAGAAACGATGCTGAAGCCAGAACTGAACGAGCAGCAACAGCAAGGACTGTAATTGTTCCATATTTCTGTATCTGCCGTAAGTATAGCAATCGATTTCTTACACTCTTCATTTCAGCTGGTTAAGTTGTTTCTGCTTTTACCTCAAGTCTGTCAACTATTTACAGTAATTTCATGGGAAGTAGCCCAGGCATCCATTCCCCAGCAAGCATCAATTCTACAATGGGTGACACATCAGTCTCAGCTGCCCTTGCCAACAGGAGCTACAGGCACGCTGCCAGCATGGGATGCTCGTGGGGAAGAGTGAGGCAGAGAGGTGTCCTACCAGGAAATATCAGCCAGGACTGTTGTATCATGCACCCAGGCACTGGGACAAAGGCTGTGTCTCATGGTGCCCTAAAAAATGTGAATGTGAGCTTCTGTCCCAAGCAACATTTAAAAACAGAAAGGGCAGCTGTTAAACTGAAATGAGAAAGAAACATTGGGAGATAGTGCCTTTCTGACATATATATGAGTGTATTCTCTAAAGTAGGAGGCTGAAATGTGCTGGTTTAATCCAGCAGCTGACTAGCTGGAGGAAGCTGCATAGAAAAGTTTTTGGGGGGGGTTTAAATCTAATCCAGCTGAATCTGAGACCAAAGTAGTAGATTGATATCAGGTAGCTTACTGAACCAAAAAGGACACTTGTAGAAGCCCATACACAAAAAATGTGCCATGAAGTGGAACAAGCTGACATAAGGTCATCTAACTTACTTCAGCCTGACATGGTCGAGAAAGTGTAAGCCATGAATGCTCTCACTGAATTCAGAAGTCCTCATGAGAAATAGTTTCTTTTAGTTTGTATCCTTCAGCACACCTACATGGTCACACTGCTTCACCTCCAGAGAGTGCAGGTGCCTCATCTCGGGTCAGTAAGTTGCCCACAGCAGAAAATTTCAGGAATGATTCACCTGACCACACGCAGGAAACCATGAAGCAGAGAAGTAAGAACTTGCATTGAGTAATTCACCTGGGCTATTTTAAAGCCCCTGCTTTGGGAAGCAAGTACAGCACCCTGTATGCACCTATTTCCCTTCACTAGCTATAAAGGGAATTTAAAGCAGTACCACAGATCCCTAGTAGTCATGTCAGATGCATTCTCAGCCTATAAATGTATTTGCACACATTTGCATAGACCTATTTTGGAAATATGTCTTGGAAATAACTAGATCTAGTGGTCTGGATTTGACACTTTTCTGTCTTTGATGCCTAAGAACAGACATGGAATTTGACAGCATGGATTTGATCTCACATGTTGAGACATGTGCAATGATAAGACTGCTTTGGGATTAAATTCTTGTTTTCACCATGAAGCAATGAATGTAGAATTTAGATTAGGCCATGAATCAAATCAACAGTTCTCCCTGGGTTATAAATAAAATGCTAACTGAGTTTGTCTTTTTTTTGTAGGAAAGCTCAGTCTATTGATACATCTTTTTCTGTAATTTTTTTTAGTGCTTCAAAGTGACGAACGCTCCCCTCTTTCAACAGGTGGCAGCTCAGAAGAGACAGTGATTTGTGAGCTGGTTTGCTACCAGTCCCTTCATAGACTACGTGTCTTGTGAAAAACTTCAGTTTCATGCTCAGTAACTAAGATCTCCTGTGTATCCTTATTGACAGTTTTGGAAGGCTCCATTTATTTGATGTCTCTGAAACAGCCTCAGCAAATCCATTTTCTTTAAAGCAGGAAACATCATCATAATTTAAGAGTATGGAGAAGATCCTAAAATAAGACTGAAGTAGGGCTTCTTAACAAATCATTCAATCTAACTCCAGGATCACGAGACTAAAGAGTGTTTTGATAGCACAAGCTGAACTCCAGTTGTCAAGCTGACATTTTCAACAATAAATGCATTCCTAATAGATGCAGCTGATGTTGCCATACCTCTGGCAGAAGGCAATCAATCTATCTGGTACTTGGCCTCTTGCCTGATCATAACAACTTATTATAAAGCACAGAATCCATTTAGAGAGTTTCTGAGTCAATAGGCCTTGGCCCTGGGATTTCTCCCATAAACTACAAATAATTTGGATGATTTACTATTAGGTTTAATGTTTTCCATACTGCAGAAGGAACCTTTTACAATCTCTTTCCACCTAAAAACCACAAAGGTTTAGTAAAATCAGTTTGCTACTTTTTGTAAAAAAAGCACCATTTAGCAGAAAAATACAGAAGGATCTGAAATCCATTAGCCATTCCACTTCATATATTAGCTACTTAGAGGATAATTTGCAAAAAGAAGAGACATATTTTAGAGGTTCAAAGTGTAGGATCTGAATGAATGTGTCAGTGGAAATAAGGTCCTTGACTGATGACGATAAATTAATATGAATGTTCTGCTTTAAAAAAATAACCAAAATTTAAGAATAAATCATAAGTAAGAATTTATGTTCTTGGAGCAGCTTCTAATTTTGCAAAGAAGTAATATTTCAAGACATGAGAAAAGTAATAAGCTGTAAGTTCAGGCAATAATTTAGAATGTACATAATAGCACACATATTGCACCTTCAGGACATTCTTGTAGCTTCCAGAACATCTTCCATTTTTTAGCTTTCACAGAAAAATAAAAATTTAATATTCTAGAAATATAGAAAAGGAGTTCTTAGGTGAAGAAATTCAAAATCTTATGGAAAATACAATCATCATTTTTGGAGGAAAAATTTGAAGGGACAGTTAAGACCTTGACAAAGAAAAAAGACAGAACATCATGCTCATATTATTCATGTTAGAAGGAGCAGCAATTATTGAACCATTTCCTCAGGGGTATTTCTGCTTTGTTTTGGTTTTTCTTCTTTAATATTTTCAAAAGCCAAAGAAATGGAAGAAAAACAGCAAATGGTCTTCCTGTAACAGAAAAGACCAGATTTATCTCCAAGACTTTGATTCATCTGAGAAGAAAAGCACTGTACAACTAATCAAAACTGAGTAATGGTTCATAGTGCTTAAATAATGAGCTGCTTTATAACAACTCTGCTATCAGAAAGCACTAATAAAAACCAGTTCCTTTAAGGAATCGCAGAGAATCCTAAACCTGAAACACTTGGAATAATTTTTCAACTACAGAAAATTAAGCCCCTTCTATTATCCAGCCAAGTCTGAGGAGGATTTCAAGGACAATGTGTGTTGATCCTGGTACCCCTGACTGTAACAGTTTATTACATTTTTCATGCTTGCCAAATTAATGACTGAATGATTAATCATATCTTATATGTAATCCCATAAGCTTCTGGTTTCAGCCAACTACTGAGAATGCCCCTTCAGAGGTGAAGAGCAGCCATCCATCCCCAAGACACACGGGAAGTTCAACATGACAGGTTGATATTCACCCACACACAAAAAAAATACAATCAACTTATTGAATTGTCATCTGCCTTTTGTAGCATCAAGTCCTGCATTAACTGAGATTAAAATATTACAACCCTGCAGTTTATGATTTGAACTCTACATGGTCCAACTCTCATTAGAGCTGTTCCAAAACTGAAAAATTCCAAATCCTTTACTATATATATATATAGATATATAGATATATATATATAGATATATATCAACATACATCTAACCAAGTCCTTTCATGAATCACAGAATTTAATTTGCTAAGAAAGAGCTTACTATAACAAAATACTGTAAGGATTGTGCAATCACGTTCTTTTTCTACGTGCTAGCAAAACAACATACTAGACTTAAAGAAGTCTTAACCAATTTCCCAGCAAGATAAAATGAAGTACACAGTACTCCCAAAATCAGACTTTTATGTTTGGATGACTTTTTCTGGAGTTTAGTTAGTATATCTTAAAAAAAAAATTAAAAAAAAAAATCACACATTTGTTATGTGAGTCACGATCTAACTAGCAAAAGGCAATATAAGGAAAAAGAAAATCCTTCATGAAGTTATTTAACTCTCTCCTCCAGATTTTTAATTCCAGTTTTAAAAGTTTAAATGTTTTTTAAAGTGGTTTATCAGATAGATATTTTTAAGTATGCTCTGACCAATATAAGTACCGTCCTAATGAATGTTTCAACAAAGCTCTTCTCATCTTTTCATCGAAAAAATAAATTACAAAACCTTACCTGACTTTTGATTATTTTTAAACTAGACCTACTGCCATCTTTAGCTTTTATTACTGTACAGTGAAATAGTAATTATTCTGAAATTATTTTATTATATAATAGCCTCCCACATATTCTATTTAAATACCTATTAATGAATTCTTTTAATGTGCCAAACACTGAATTCATATTTTTGGGTTCTTTCATTTAAATAGCATGGATACAAGTTTTTCATTGACAGTAATACCATGTCTTCAAGGTACTGGTACAATACAATTAATTCATGAATCTCAAAAAAGAAGTAGGGAAAATATAATCTTTCACATTACTTACACCATTGTTACTGACCCGTTATTTACATAAACCTTTCCTGAGGTGTCATTTCACTACTGTTCCTCATGATTTGTGAGCTTATTAGATTTCATACTTCCCTCCGAAGTTCACAATATTCGACATTTAGACAGGAGGACGAGATACATTTCCCTGGAACTGTCAGACAAATCTCATTGTTGGAATATGTCCTGAATAGTGATTCACCCGCAAATGAAAGCTTACAATTCAATATAACACCATCTAATAAATAGACATGGATTAATTCTTATAAGATCACATAATAAAAAAGGCAATCAGAAATTCACTTTATGTCATTACAATAAGGATTCATCATGCTTTTCAATTCAAAACCATCACAGGCCTCATAAATCTGCTGGGGTTTAAATCTGATGCCAGAATTCCAGGGCATTTTTATCCCTTCACTGGAAGAATTTGGTTTCAGGAAGTCTTTTCTCTCTCCCTCTCCACCCTGCTCTCCCCTATTTGATTGAATTATTCAGCTAGATGAATTTAACTATGTCACATAAAAGGACGGGTGGGAAAAAAGCCAACACAGCTACCCCAAACTACACAGCTATGTCAACAAACATCAGTAAACATCTTAACAGAGATGCAGCTCACATCCATTTTCTTGCTACTCCAGCACATTTCATCTGAGGGACTTGTATAAATTAACTGGGCCAAAAAATGTTTTTGCATAGTGTAAGGTACATTTCTCCTTGAAATATATATGACTAATGCCAACTCAATGAATGCTTTCCTCCATAAATGAGGTCTTCATTCTTTTCATTTCCCTAAAAGAAACCAGAATTACAGCCATCCTGTATCAGTATTTTTCTTTCCTGCAACATTATGAGTATTTGCCTCCCCACTAGAGAGACTGAGGCAAAATCAATGGAGAACTTGTTGAGTCCAGCCCCTCTCCTGCCTTCTCCTAGTCAAGCACTAAGGACAGACTGAAAGGTTCAGAAAAAAATCCTATCCCCATGAATACTCAGAGAAAACTAAGAATCAATCCTTCTCATCCAAGTGTTTTCTCATTGCAATGTTTTAACTTTTAAATCCCATCCTCCTTTGCACTTCTACTTTTCGTAATTTCACTGATTAAGCCGAGATGTTCCAATATGGTCTCTGGATTAGTATAATACACTTAGCCTTTTAGATTCTGGACAAAAAATATGCCATTCATATTGCTTATCATCTAAATAACCCCCTGAAAACAGCTTATTTAAAGCTTCATTGCCCTGATCAAGCATGACAACACTTTTTTTTCTACAAATGACATTACAAAAATTCGTTGTAAAGACTGTCTCTTTCTGAGCTCAGGGTTTTAAGCTGAATTAATTGTTGAGTTTTTATTCCACCTGGTATTCTAGCCTTCTCTTTCCTCATTCTCTTTATTGCAACCATGTTTACAAGCCACCAAGGACAAGCATTAATAAAGAAGAGATTGCTTTTAACAGTATAAGCCAAGATCAGAGCACATTTGATTGCATTCTCAGGAAGAGAGGTCCTGGAAGATCTGTAAAGACACGGCATGACAGCATTACACTTTCAAAACTACATCATCAAAAACAAACAGCACATTTTTTCTATTGACTATAAAGTATCAGATGCACCATAAACCCACTAAAAAAGAAACCATGAAAAAAAATCAAGACTCGTCTGCTACAAACAGTCATGATGATGGGATGGATATGCAGAAAGTTGAGATCTAGTTTAAACCTCAGTAATTACAAACTTGTTTTTAAAAATACTCAAAGGAAAGAATCAGCTTTTTCAGAAAATTTGAAACATCGAAATACTTTTTCTAGAGCAGTGTGAGAAGAACACAGTTTGTTTTCTTACAGTCTGCCTCTAAACTCAAAAAATCTCCCAAATAATCTACTCCAATCCATGCTAAATGGTTAGCTAGTAAACCAGATATATTTAATAAGAAGATATTAATTCTGAGTATCCACTAAAATTTGAAGATTTAAAATATCATTATGGGTAACAGGAAAAGATGAAGCCACCTGAGCACCAATAAAGAACACGACACCAGCTAAAAATGTAAGTAAAACAGAATTTGGAATCTTGCACCCGCAAATCACAAGTTCTAATATAAACTGGATTGAGGACAATGAGAGACAAATTTGTCTCAGTTTCAGCCCTGGTAAAAAGTGGGCATTTATTAAAATCCTCATAATGTGCATCACTGACTATCTTACTTGAAGCCTCACGAAGGAGACCTGTGACTGAAAACGTCTGAGAAAAGATAAAATTATTCTTTTAAAATATTTCCTATAGAGACAGAGCACAATGGCAGGGCAATGCACTGAGCTATACCAGTTTTGTAGGCAACACTAAAAATAATTTAAGAACAACTGCAGCAGAGCTGACTTTCCATTGTATATATTTTGATGCTAATCTTATGTAATACATTTGGTGCTGATCAGCATTACAAAGATCAGTGCTCTAAAAATATCTGAACATGACAGATAGATAGATATTCTTCAGCCCGTATCTCCATCCGTTACATTCACTAAAAATAGAATATTAAATTCCAGAAGGGTTGGCATGCAAAAAAGTGTCATCTGAGTTGGCTCAAAGAAACACTTGGCTACTGGAAGAAAGGGTTGAACACTGAAGACTTAATATCCAAGAGTTTTATTGCACCCATCCCGTAGTATTCAAGTTGCCACTTAGCCACAATGCCACAGACAACTGTACTCTTTTCAAGGTTTAAAACTCTAGCAGAAACACCAAATGCTATATGACAATAAGTCAAGTACAGCTGACAAGCACTGCAGATAGAAAAACATGTTTTGGAAAGCATATATTTCAAAACTCTGGCAATCTAAGAAAATCTTAAGACCAAAAGCAATATTACTACAAAAGAAATCACATCTACTAACTTTTGCCTTAGAGATTTATTTACAGCAGAAGGAAGTATGAATTCCAGATGCAAGAAAAAAATTACTCCCATCTGTCAGCATTTTAAGCTTCCTCTTGAACAGATTTTGTATCTCGCTCTTGTTCAGTCTCAGTCACACACTGGCTACACTCACAGCTGTAAATTCAAGGGTGCCAGGAAAGGTCCCTGGATCTGGCACACGATCCTAAGCTGGTAGGACACTCATTAGCAAGGTTTTGGCCTGGGCCAACAGCTACTTTCCCCAGTCTCCAGCTGCAGCTCAGGAGAGTCAGCCCTGCAGAGACCACTGCCAGAAGGGCTCTGGCAGCCAGACACTGCTTTGGGGAAGGGCAGCCCTCCCCAGCTGGGAGGCACTGCCTGG
Source organism: Rhipidura dahli (assembly GCA_013399225.1). Taxonomy (NCBI): domain Eukaryota; kingdom Metazoa; phylum Chordata; class Aves; order Passeriformes; family Rhipiduridae; genus Rhipidura; species Rhipidura dahli. The sequence continues at coordinate 272,877 of VXAC01008444.1, forward strand.
CCCCACTGGCCACAGTGCCCAGAGGTGTTTCCAGGCACCTTCTGCTCCATAGTACAGACATCACTGTTACCCTCCCATCTCAGAGAGATGTTCACAGCTGGGATGGCAATTTAAGTTCTGAGTGTCAGTCACAAACCCTTACTGACCTTGTGCTCTGAAGCAAGAGGCAAACATTAACACAAACACCAGGGTGACAGTGTGGAGCAATTCAAGATACAGCCCTTCTGCAGCAAAAACAAAACACGTCTTGCTGATCCTTGAAGTGAGGCCAACACTAATCAGAACAAGCCTCGATGATAAAAATTTGCCTTCACACAGATGAAATCAAGCTCATTCACATTCTTACATTTATTGTTCTGAGGACAGTTACTTGTTTTACACACCCACACTCTTTGAAAAGCAAACCCAGATCACTTGGGGAGAAGCAGTCAGTGACTGGTATATGAATGTATGTAGCGTTTGCCTCTGAAGAAGGGGCTGACACAACAATGAATTGTTATATTTTTCTGCTTATACTCTTTTTTGGTATTTACCTTCTTAAATTATAATGCACTGTCATCAAGCACATTCTTCTCATCATTATGACAGATAATAATACTTTTCAACAACATTGTCCTACTTACACAATCTAGTACCAGTTAATTGAAAAGTAGATCTCAATAAACCCTCAGAAGCTTAGAAATAACATATATTAATTTTAATAATAGAATTTTTATGTTAGAGTCACTTTACATTTAAACATTAAGCTAGCTAAATATTCAGAATTGTTTCACAACATCTGAAATTCAGTTCATTGCATTCAAAAACAGGATCAGGCTAAATCAAAGCTTCCCAGTTACTTCCCAAGAAACTTTTTGTGCCAACGTATTACTGCTCATATTACTGCTCCAGTGCTCTGCAAATGAGGCACATTTGAGAACCATGCATAACATTACATAACTCAAATATTTACTTGAGTAAATGTAAATAAATCTCAATATACTACTGAGATCCAGGACAGTGAGAAAGAGGCTGCCTACTCTGTGTCACAGATATCAGCTGATGCTGACTTTTTCCTCAAAACAATCCAGAATCTTGAAATGTCATTCACCCGGGAAAATCCACACAAATGATCCTATGTCTGAAATGTACAGTCATCCATCACTTTTGGGATCAGAATAACAAATTCTCTTTCCTTTTGTTTCTTGGTATGTCCAGTAGTAGGGGTCACCAACAGGTGATTCAATGTCCTGCCCTTTTGAGGACAAACCTTGGTGCAGCAACTCTAATTTTTGAGACACTTATGTATTCTCTTTAATCTCAAAATTTGCTTCTACTACTGGGAATTTAGAATTTTAACTTTGAAATATGTTACATACACCAAGCATTGTCTTATGTTTTCTTAAGAAGTTCAGGCAAGAACTCTTCAGAATGCCAGGAAGGATTGTGCTCTCTGCACAGTGCTTAAAAATTTCCAAGTGACTATCACAGATGACACAGCCATTGCCCAGGCTAAAATCCTGATGAGAAGCCAAGTCTCTGGCATGAGCTGTAAAGGACAGGTTGGTAGCTGAGGGCAGAGGTTAGCAGCTCTGCCAGGGCACTGCCCTCAGCCTGTATTTTGGACCTCCGCCTCATTCATCAGCTTTTATGAGATTATGGCATCAGTTCAACCATACTGAGTTAGAAGAATAAAAAAAAATATTCAAATTCCCTACTTTCTTCCTCCCTCATTACACCCACTCTCCATCTCCACCTTTTGAGGGCTTCCTCTCTAGGACTGCTTACAAGTCTGACAGTGGGAAAGAACTCCATTATATCATCTGCCTGCAGCCTCTTGTCTGCTGGAAGGATCCCTTTTTATAGATAAACTTATTACTCCATAAAATACAATATTCCATATTTAGGAAACACTCCAATTAAAGGCAATCACAGCTCCCACTGATTTTAGCCTTTTCTACCCTAACCTTAGGAACAATCTGCCTAGTTCAGTATGGCCATGCAGGGTCTTGCTTTGTCTGTACTTCAAGCAGACATGAACTTTCTCTGCTTGTGCTCCAGGCTGAGTGAGGGTTCTGTTCAGCAAGGTGCCACAGCTGAGCTGGTCAGCACGGTCTGGAGTGGAGCTAAAATGTGCTCTGCCATCTGGCAACATAGTAGAGTGAGTTTGTGTCTGCCTAAATCATGAAAGCACACCATTACATATCCTCATATAGAAATGTTTTTTAAGATAGTTTAATCCACCAGAATTTGCCAGCATAACCGCCCCCACCTGCTCTGAAAAGCAAGTGGGCAACCTCGTTTTTACAATCCTGCCTCTGCAAATGACTCTTTGCTTGTTTATTGGCCAAAGGATGACATTGTCTCTGATGATGTCTCTAATGATGCTCTATGGTGGGAGGAGTCAGCAAGACACAGCCTCCATCAGACAAGGCAGGAAGGATTACTCTGGGACTCTGATCAAAATTAATAAAGATAGTCTGACAGGATGACTATAACTCTAGGGAGAAAATTGGTAGAGGTCTCCAGGTTCACAAAGTAGGAGAATCACACCTTCTCTAAACAACTGCATTTTCATGTTCACAGCACAACACATTTCATCTATGTGCACTTGGTGGGTGTGTTAGTGTATTTCAATCCACCCACATGACAAGCTGAAGAGAAACAGCACAAAAGTAAGAGAACAGGCAGTACTTACATTCAGGTAACTGAAATCATCACTCTAAAACCAGAAAGAATGAAACAAAAACCCCAACAACAAATAGTGTCTCAAACAGTCCTGTGCTGGGAAGGGAATAGGCTAGAGGATCAATGAGTGCTCTTCCATCTACAGTGTTTATAGGGACAATGGGTCTTGCAATTTATTTTTCTGCTTGTTGGCAAAATTATGTATCTTGTAAATTCCAATTTTAACCCTCAATGTTTCATGACTTCTCTATCAACAGCAAACAAAAATACAGTGATTGCAAAGTTGCAACAAAGAGGTTTTTAATTATAAGAGAAACCACAACATTTCAAGTACATTCAAAACTCAGCCCAGTAAATGACAAAATTACAGGTAATCAACTGGGGAAACACAGTTTTGTTTCATTTTCAATCACCAGGCTACCATCTTTTTCATTTTTCTAGAAATAAATAAGAAATCTGACTTAAAGTAGCATATTAATGAAATCAAACATGAATTCAAAAGACTGCAATCAACAAGGCATCTTTTCCAAAAATTAACAGACAAAGTCTGTTCTGTTATTATGGAAGATTACTGCAGAGTATTATTTTAGAGCAGGGTCTTTGAAGCAGGGCACATGCACCACAAGGATTAGGCAAGACAATCCAGTGGGGTGCGCAACAAAAATACCAGAACTTCAACAGTACATGTACAGAAGTTATAAAAAACAAGTGCACATATAATGAGGGTGCAAGCTCCAGAAGTTTATACTGATAAGGATGCATAACCAAAAATCCTAGAGACCACTGAACTAGAGGATCCTGCCACACAATTACTGCTGCTATGTCAAAGGCATTTAATAAAGATATAGGTGAGTTATAAGCTCTTTTTTACACTTCTCAACTATCAGTTAAACAAATAGGTAAAAATATCTCTAGGAAGCCGATTTATGAGCTCCTGTCTTCTGTTACAGGGCATGGATCCTCATAAACAACCCAAATTATTCATCTTTTTTTTTTTGTTTTCAACTTACTGCCTTCTCACAAATTTCTTCCCTTCACTGTACTTATTTCAAGCATTTGATGAAAGAGCTAATTTTCCTGATGTGCTCAGTTAAACAAGAACACAACATGTTGTATGGATCAAGACAGGTGATTTAAGGTATTTGCAAATGAGAACGGATGACTCCCCTGGAATTTAATAGAGGAGAAAAGTTAGTGTTCTTTTTCATCTAGGCTACCTCACTTGCAAGAAAAAGTGGCCACTGAACAAAACCTGGCTCAGTAAGCAGACCTTTTGTGAAAATCTATGCACTGGATTGTAAGGTACAAATGCAGAAGAAGATAATTTTGTTTTTATCCAAAACATGATGATCAGATTTGTTAATATCTTTTCCAAGCTGGAATGAGAAGGTTCTGGAAATGGTGACTAAACAGAAATCTGGTGGTGTTTGTAATCATTATGAAGATGCCTGGCCTATCAATTTTAAGGAAAATATAAATAAGAAGAAACAAGATTATAACGGCACAGAGAAAAAAAACCAAGCACCCTTTCTCAGAACCCCAAAACACAGGATAGGTGGTGAAAGCTAATACTCACAAATAAACAGAAATATTTTTTAAATCTAGTGAAATGTATAATTATCCTGTCAAACTCTGTATAGTAAGAACATGTGCAATTACACCGAGTGAAATTAGGACAATAATTCTGAATGCTCCATGGCATCCACCAACCACATCAAGCATCAGCAAGGGGTGGACTAAAGATTCACCCAACAGCACAATGTATCTACATATTACTTCCAGAGATTATTTCTTCTCTTCTCTGAACCAGTTAATAAAAGAACAGGTCTCAGGCGCAGCAAGTTCTTGATGTGGGGAAAGCTGAAAATGGTACAAAGCCACAAGTAACACAGACAAATGTTTTGGAATTACAGGAAGAGGCCATTAGTCATCTTTGCTTTAGGACTGTATGCACAGACTGATAGATGCTGGTTTTGCTCAAAGGTAAAATCTTTGAATCTTGACTAACCTTTTTCTTGCTATTTGTCTGCTTAAAGATACCTGGAGAAACAGTGATGAAATCTCAGTGAATTGCAAGTCCTTGTTTAGGGAAAATGAGTAAATAAAACCCCTGACATCAGAATGTCTCAACATTTTTAGAACTGCATATTCCAGTTTTTCACCTTTCAAATCTATCTGCAGTATTACAACATTAAAAAAAATTTAATTACTTTTTAAAGTCTCCTGCTCCTATCTTCCTTCACTGAGAATTCTGAGATGCTTTTGTTTACTTTTAATTTGGAAGAGAACTCAATTTCAAATTCCTGCAGGAAATTAAATTTCCATCTCTAGCACTGCTCTACTATAGCTATCAGACATGAAGCATCTGAGCGGATATGTTACATGGTCCCCTTCTCAGCTTTAGAAAGCTATTGTTGGAGGCTGGATTGCAAGATTGAATTAAGATTGCATTCTTGGCTAAACCACTAAAACATAATGAAACAGTGCTGTCTGACATAGCTCCTGTTCTACACATGGTGCACATTTCAGGCTCAATCTGTCTGTCCAAAAATAGGCACCAAAAAAAGGCTAAATTGTTCCAGATTATATCCAGAGGGCTGGCAAGCATGGAGCAGGACAAGTGGCAGAGCCGTGCCCTGCTGGAGAGGCAGCTGGAGGACAGCAGTGATATTTCAGCACCTCAGAGATGGCTCTTACACTTAAGTCTTGGCAACTGTGTTGAGCACTTCTGGTTCTTAAATTTGTAATGTGTACCAGCAAGGAAAGAAAGTAGTTTTAAAAAGGTAGCTGTGCAATACTCTTGATATTATTTTACAGTTTCTAGGTATGTGCTTGAAGGACATTGATATTCATCCTGCCAGCTTGACTAATTCCATCACTTAGCTTTTCAGTGTTTCAGGTTTGCATTTTCAGTTGTCAAATCCAAGAAGTTCAAGGGCTCATACTACCTCTTTCCCTTCTACATTCTTTTACGTAAAGGTTAGCTAACACAAAGCCACAAATTATATACTTATCAGCTTATTTCTAAGCATCTTGGTTTTTTCAGGGTTTCTTAAGAATTTGCCAGCTTTCTGATCACAAAATGATGTTCACTTCCAAAGAATCCACTGGACAGATTCAAACTCTAACAGAGAAGATGAGCACCACCCTGGTACTTTTACAGTTACAGCTGATAGGTCTTTTTTTTTTCCAGCTGAATGCCACTATTTGACATTACACTCTATGACATATAGACAACAACGTATTTTTTTTCACCTATGATGATTCTCACGACCTACTAAAAATCCTCATTTCTGTCATAAGCAAATTTCATTCTGAAAATATGAAGCTATGATTTGGCATCTTTAAAAGCAGACCCAACTTAAGCACTATACTTTAAACGGCTAACAAAATAATGCCAACAATTTTTTTGAATTTAAAATTGATAATATTCTTTATGGCCTTCATGACTGCTTCACCTATGTACCTTTTCCACACACCAAGTTTGCAAACTTCCAAGACAGTTAATCCAACAGACAAGGTAAACAAAGCATGTGTTACTGAATTTCAATTTTTTCAAAACTATGTAGAGACAGCAGATGTGTAAAAGGTAAACAGAAACCATGCTAACTAAATGGCTGCAATGTTTTGTAGTCAATTGGTACAAAAAATATTAGCAAGCATCTTTCTTTAAATAAAACATATAGCAAATGGATGTTACTGGAGTCTGAGTCTGCTGTCAGAATTAATGTTGTCTATTAAGTGAAAATCTTGTTTACAAATACAAGTAGTTAGTAATTTCTACAAGTAGTTAGTAATTTTTGCATATTGCAAAAATTAATTTTCATCTCTTCCTAAGAAAACCATTACAATTTCAGCAACAGTCCTTAAGAGAAAATTGTTCATCTGATTTTTTTGTTTTTGTATGATGACAACATCGCTGTACTATCCATAGGCTCTTTGGAGGTTCTTACCCAATAGATAAGGCTTGGGGATCCGTATTCTATTCAGTTTAACACTAGATACAACTGCATGGTAAATGATTGGAAATATGTGACAAATGTGAACAAATCAAAGGTCAGTTAAATGTATGTCACATAATAAATATATGGAAAAACCCAAAATTTTTTGTGAGTAATAAAAAATTGTATTTGAATAGTCCAGATTTTAATACCATAAAGATGCTGTATTGTGTAACAGATGTAGTATCAAATGTTGGTTAATAAAAAACTGAATTTAACAGTGTTGATTTTACTTAATGACAGCTACAATTCTGATTTTTTAAAAATTAATATGGCAAATTCAGTTTGGAGTTACACTGATAAATTTTACTGCTATCAATAGATTGAGTTTGTCTAAAGGTAGAATTTAACTGAAAATGTTCATAAATACAATGGAAAGCTAATTGGAAGGTTCTGTCTATCTAGATTGCTTTAGTGTTATGTTCTAAATCTACAAAAGCCAGAACACTGTACATGAAAAAACATTAGGTTTTAGAAATTTAAAACTACTTACAAGCTGCTCAGACTTTACACCGTAAAGCTGAATGGTCTTCGCCACATTTTTGGCCACAGCTAAACTCAGGTCTGGATCAACAGCAGCCACATTCAGCTCACTGGAAGCAAAGATTACAAATCTCCATTAACAACTAAACAGAGCTGTAGTGAATCGATAAAGAATTAACTATGAATACACAGTTACGTGGCACGTCAATTTAGAGAGAGTAACACATACAACCAAGTCTTTCCACGCATCGTAATTCAGTTTACAATTTAACAAGTCATTTGGGAATTTTACGTGCAGTGTTCCTATTCTAGTAAAAATGAGCAAAGTTTAGGAATGACACTTCAGTATGAAATCACTATTAGTAAGCCATTCAAAAATATTGACAGCAATTAACTACATTCAAGCTTTGGCAGCAGCCTTCAAACATTACAGGTGAATACACAGTCATTCAACTCTGGAATTACATGAGCTGTGCAGAAATACCCAGGGGATGCCTTAGCTTGACACAACTAATAAGCTGTGTTTTAGGCAATCCTTTATAGTAAAAGAGGCCCCAAAGGAATGACAGGGAACAAACGAAGAAGAAAAAGACTTTTAAATCATTTCCAGTATTTTTTGTTCATGAACATCCCCAGATCTCTCTTGGCCTGGGGCTGCATTCAAAACTGCTCTGCTGAAGACAGGCAAGTACAAGAACCATCATGTTGCTTGTGGTGAGTTTAACCTCTCTCAAGAGCAGGAAATCATTAGGCACCCCAACCTAGAATAATCTTCTCTGAGAACTCTCTAGGACCCCAAACATCATTAGCTAAAGGTCATTCTGAAAAACTTAGCAGAAATTTCATAATTTTCATGTTGTTTTCCTTTCTCTTTTACAAGGAACAAGAGACTATCAGCCACCACACCAACAGACATGTTCTGAGCATTTGTAACTCCCAGTCACAAGTACTGTGTCAGCATTTAATACTTTACATACACAAACATACTGTGAACACTGCCTATCTCTTTTCAGCCTTTGTTAACCACAGTAGACCTTACCAAAACCTTATGAGGGAAAATGCACCATTGGCAATTAAAGTATCACATTCTACAAATTCTACCTGGAATAGTAATCTTTATCTTTTATCTAGCTGTTTTACTTTAACTAAGTATTTACACCAGGTATTATCACTTGCAACCAAGCAACTACCCTTTGACATAGTCAGAATAATTAAGATACCACACATTTACAGTATGTGTAAAGATTCTCTTCCTGATCTTTTATAAGCTTAAACATCAAAACTTAGATTAAAATTTCATTCATCCCAGAAAAACAAAATACAGAAAACAAATAATAAAACACATTGTTTATGATAAATAATAATAAAGAGTGTGCTTATCTTGCTGTATTCAGCATTGGTGCAGCCTCACCTTGAACACTGTGTCCAGTTCAAGGTCCCACAATTTAGGAGGGATGTGAAGTTACCTGAATGTGTCCAGAGAAGGGCAACAGATCTGGTGAAAGGACTTCAATGATTTTCCTGTGAGGGATGGTGAAGGATTTGGGCTTGTCTAGTTTGTAGAAAAGGAGTCTGAGGAGCAACATCATTGCCCTCTACACCTTCCTAAGCAGGGGAAGTGGAGAGGGAGGTGCTGAGCATTGCTCCCTGGTTTCCAGTGAGAGGAGGTGTGGGAATGGCTCAAAGCTGCATGAGGAGAAGTTCCAACTCAGTATTAAAGAATCACTTCCTTAACAAGAAGGTGTTCAAATCCTGAACAGGCTGCTTAGAGAGGTGGCCGATGCCCCAAGCCTGTCACTGTTTAAGAGGCATTTGGACAAAGCCCTTAACATGTTTTAGCTTAGGGTAGCCCTGAAGTGTTCATGCAGTTGGACTGCATTTATTGTTGTAGGTCCCTTCCAAATGAAGTATTTTGTTCTATTGTGTACTACTCTATTTTATCCCATCCTATCCTATCCTATCCTATCCTATCCTATCCTATCCTATCCTAATCCTATCCTAAATTCTGATTTGATTTTTGCACTAACCTGCTTTATAAAGAATAACCAACTTTTTACCACTAAGGAAGTCTAATTTCTAAAACTGTAACTTATGAAAAAATACACGTTAAGTATTCCATTTCGCCATGCCTTCTATGTACATACCTCGCTATTGTTTTAATGATGCTGTCGAGCTCATCAGAAGAGGGAGGATTCCGACCTCCAGGAGGGAAGACAAGATTGATGGGGTCAAACAGTCGAGATAAGGATTTTGACAGATAGGCAGCTTCATATTGTTGCAGTGAATCTTTCAAGGCCTTTTCTGGACTTTGGATATAAGAAAAGGTTACTATATTTTAAATTAAAATACACAATGGCATTAAATCGTTCCAGGCATACAAACTTTGCTATACTGAACCTGTTTTTCCTTTCTGCTCTTTAAACATATGCATATGAAAAACATTCTTCTGATAAGTCTCCCATTGACTTCTCAAGAACATATTTAAGTCAATACAATTCTCATATAAAATATTCATTTTATCTTACATAAGTCTGGAAGTTCTAATAGAATTGATGAGCCTGTTTCAGTTTGATCTTTCTGATATCACTTAGATCATGTTTATTCTATGATGTATAAACTAAGAACAGTGAATCATAACAACTGAGCATTTGTCACATTGCAGTGATGCAGTGTCATTAGGAAAAAGCTACTGCTGTAATCACAATGCATACAAAACTGAATTGTCAGCTTTCTCCTTTTCACTCAAATAGACAGAAAGACAGAACTTGTTCAAAAGTCAGAGACTTTGGGAAAGACAAGATAACCCAACACCATTCAATATACAGCCTAATGAAAAGCCTACAGCTCTAAAATAGCATTAGAGCAGTAACAGCAGGAGGGGAAAAAAGTCTTAAAAATTCTCCCACAGTGAAAATTCGAGTAACAGTAAGTTTACAAAAATATTCTGGTTTCTTACAGGGTGCAAAGATTTATATTTTATAGTCTTACAGTTCATAACACGTACTCGTAATCTTCATTTTTTTGCATGAATATGTCCTGCGCGTCTTCTTCCATTTGTTGTAGTTCAGCAAAAAGATCAGTAGTTCCACTTGTGTTAAAATTCCTCTGAATGTTTTGACTGTATTGTTGGAGGCGTTTCCACAAGTCATTATAAAGCCTCAGTAGTTTTGGGTATTCTCCTTCAAATGCTTGTTTCAAAAACATAGAGGCTGCAAAACAAAGCAGTAAGCAATACACAGTGCTAAGTTCAAACTAATCTTTTTATTCATATAAACAATGTTATCCTAACTTTAATACTAATAATGTTTATTTATAATTTATTTAAAAGTGACATAACTATAATATTAAATGCACTTGACAAAGGATCTAAACCACCAGTATAAAACCCACAACTGGAAGACTGGATATGAAAACTTTTTTTATTTTCACAATAAATGTTTGGTATCAAACTTAATTATTATCATCATTCGTTTAAGGCCAAAGTGTAATTGGAACTCTCTCAATCTGGAGATTTGCTAACAATATCTTGATGCAGGAAAAGTGTGGGGCTGTGCAACTTTGAAGATAACAATTTCAAACAGACAAAGATAACTCCTATGAACCAAAGTCTTCAGTAATGTGATGAGGGAAGCACATGCCTTTATGCACACTTCTTAAAACAAGGTACTTAATATGCAATTCCTAAACTTGTCAAAGAATGACAAAGCCAGCAGAAAAAGCAGCATTATTTTCAGCCTTGAAAGGCTTGACACAAGTAACAGGAAATGAAACAAATGTACAACTGCTTTAACAACTGTTAATCTAGATCTAACATCACTCATACTCTGTAGATTTCCCATTACATTGGGAGATTAACACTGTTCCATTCATTCCTAGGTTTTTCAGTTTCCAGACATCTGCCCCATTTCACCCAGCCTGTGTTTTCAACTCAAATATGTACTAATTTTGAATACTGGAGGATTCACATTTACTATCAAACAAAGAGTAATTGTACATCACGGAGCTATGTTGACAAAGATGTCCCAACCTCACAAAAGAAGATCATGACCTAATATCAAACCTTTTAAACTGCCATAAATTCCTACTTTTGCACTATTTTTCTGATATCTCATCTTCCTCTGATCTATATGATCCAGAATCTGACTGATGTCAGTGGATTCAGTCACCAGAAATTTTGTTAAAAATGAACATTCTCATGTAGATGCCTTGCTTAAATGAAAAAATCTGCTTACTGTAAACAGACAACTCAGCTGTACCAAAATAAAAACATTGTTCACCTTGAAAACCCCCCTATAAATGTTTATATAAAATACATTATTAAAACCTGTAAGCAATAAAATAGTTTTGAATAGCTGTTAGAAAAAGTACAGCTGACAAAATTTAAGAGTTCCCTCAGTTCTGTAGTGTTGGTTAGTGCCATTACCTGATGTCATAATTTTACAGTCCCAAAACTGAGTGCTGAGAACAGGTAGCATGTGTTCAGTCTGAACACAGGAGGCTCAGGGTATGTACATACTGCTCTTAAAGTGATGTGTAAGGCAAACAGTAAAATTAATATGTTTTAACACAAGATTCATACATTTTCTTTTGGGATCATCTTGTTACTTAGCAACCACTGAACATGAATCCACCAGCCAGTTCCTCAAAATTACACTGCTGCTATAAAGCCTGGAAGGACCAAATTTTGAAGGGCTTGTGCAATAGCTGAGATCACAAAGATAAATGCACATCTTATGCACTTCACCTCTATGTGCAAAAGATTAAATACTATACAAACATGAAAGATATATTTATGAAACTACCGAATTCACCTATAATCCAACTGCATACTGCATTAGCATGTTCTCCTAATAGAACTTCCTGATGTTAACACATTATTTATATTTAATATTCCTTGATTGTATCTGCTATTTACATATTACACATGCAGAGAAAATTGTGTATAGTCAGAACACCAGCTGTTTATCTGCATTTATACAAGACAATTTTGAAGTAACTAAAATCCTGTTTAGAACGGTATCCAAAAAATGGCTGAAATCTGATTTTTACAACCAATCACTGTTTAACAAGAAAAGACTAGGAATTTATCTTTAAAATAAAATTACTAATTTTGAATTTGGCAAACTCACTTGCTTTAGGAAGTATAATGTACTATTCCAAACATTTTTAACTCCACATACTGTTAGAAAAATACTTTTTATTATTAGATAACTACTTATTGAAACAGAAAATATTTCTTTCTGAAAATTCAACCACAGCTTAGGAGGATCCTGTCTGGTTACAAACCCAGAAGTTTTAAATACACAGACCTCGTGCTGAGTGAACCACTGCTATAGTTCTGGTAGAGGAGATACTGGGCAAAGGGCTTACTGAAAAGCGAGATTCAAAATAATTGCAGAACACATTACAAATCATTTATACTGAATACTTACAGTCTGTTGCTGATTGAAACTGAGAGGAAAGTGTCTGGGTAACTGCAGTCCAAAATTTGTACAAAATATCAGACTGGCCATCCTGAGAACAAGGGACAAAAGGAATACAAATTTCAGAATGTACCCTTTTCAAAGAATCTCAAACAATCAAATGCTTCCAGTCAAAGCTGCTCCTCATCACTGAGAATAAAATCAAAGTGAAATCTGAGAAGTTTCCCTCAGGTTTAGAGATAGAAAAAGTATTGGAGAAAAAAAAAAATAAAAGCTTCAGTCCTGTCTCAAATGAAATATTTTCCTCCAAGTCTGAGAGAAATGCTCCCAGCTCTCCAGGGGGGTGAGTGCAGCCTGAAGCAGCACACCTCAGGAGAGGTGTTAGAAAATCTCTTTGCACTGCAGTGACCTTCCCATTCTGTGGGAGTTCTGGGGGGTGCCAGCTACACCACAGCAATTATTTACTGCCATTGCCACGAAAACTCAGACCAGGGACCAAACCCACTGCGTGCTGCACACAGAGCACCTCCGGTTCCCAAAAACATCAAACACGTGAAAATACAGTGAACCTCACAGCTGACTCTTCACTGCCTGGTGCCAGCAGGGCAGACGTGGAGGTGGAAACAAGGGAGCACACCAAAGGACAGGTAGGCAGACAGGCAGAGGCAGGCTACTTCCCTACTGCCCCCAACATCTGGCACTTAGGGTCAAACATTAAAGCATGATTTTTGATCCCTGTCTGTGTGCTTTAAGTAGAAAAAAAAAATTCCAGGACATGAGGATGAGTATCCTGTCCTGCCTGCTTGTTAAATGCTTGGAAGACTGTTCAGTGTTGCTACAGGAAGAGAAAACCTGCTCTGAACAGAATGGTTTTCTTCTGTGTTTGGTGGACATGTCATCCACTGACCCTACTGCTACATTAACCAGTTGGACCAAATCACTACAGGAATGATAACCAGAAAAGAAAAAAAAGTCAGTTCAACTTCTTCATTGTCCAACAGTACCACAAAAAGGTGGAGATAATCTACTATAAAGTACAGCTACTCCAAAATGAATTACTACTACTTAAGATGATAAAGGAAAAAAATGCTCCCTTTTCACTTGCAGTGGCAATAATGGGCAAAGAAATGAAGGTCTTTAGAGTGTCATTCATTAAGACGTACCACTGCATCCCTCTTGAAGATCTGTTCATTTAAAGACTGTAAATTTAAGCTCAAGTTTCAGTTAAAAAAAAAAATCGTCTTAAAGAATTAATATAAAACCTGAAAATCAGTTAAAGGTATACTGATACATCTAAAAGTAATGATAAAAAATAGGATTATCATCATGAACTCTGCAATTAGATGAGGAATTCATCCAACTCTACTCCTTATCACTAAAGATAAAGAAGGATGAAGTTTATGGGTCATGTGTTAAGAACTGAGAGAGAACATCTTTTATGCTGTTGGACTCAAAATATATGGTAATTAACAGTGAATGCTAAAATAAACTGGGATTAGAGAATCTCATTTTTGACTGCTTGAGGACAATGATGGATTTAGAAACTGAAGTAATTTATTTTATAGCTACATTTGTATTTTCTGTAAAATTGTACTTGACTTTCATAAATGGGCAAAGTAAAATTAGAATATCAGAAAATGATTCAGAAGGTTCACTGCATAAAATCTCTTTTCTTTGGTAAATTTGTTGCTATAGCATAAATGTGAAATTACTTAATTCTTTATTTCACAGTTTCAAATCTAGAACATGAAGACTAGAATAAAACAAATGGCCTTTCACATCAAGTATAAATTAATTGGTTTTTATATACTTTATCCCAACTTGGAACAATGGTTGCCCACTGAGCATAGTAACTGAACTCGAATTCTAAATAATCTAATGGAGGTGGAAAAATACTTACAGAGCACTTTCAAACAACTTTTGTTTTCATTACTGCAATCACCATCTACATCTCTGTCACAGTCTCAGCAGAAAACGCAGTGATTAAATGGTCCAGAAAACAAATAGCCATGTACCCCTGCACATCAACATTTCTATCCTAATTGTCAGATTCAACATGGTGACAAGTAAGTGTAATGTATGTGTGATGACATTTCACATTGTTGTGGAAATATAAAACTTTTCTAAGTATCTCTGTATACATATCTAATATAAATTCAGACATACATACATATGTTCTCATGCATAGATAGCCACAGCCATACCAATTACCCTCTGCTCATTAGCTTATGTCTTCTGACCTGGGAAAATGACGTTCATTAACTGGATCAGAATTTTGTAGTGAAGGAGGCCCTCATGGCTCAGCTAGCCAACTGTATTATGTATCAGGAGAGACAGAAGGGAGAAGCTACATGGAAAAGTCATGTAGCTGACTGACTACTCAGTCAAAAGTGTTTAGGGGAGGAAAATAAATGCCCTGGTTTCAAACCAACTAAAATCACTATCTACAGAGTGCTAGTTGCTTCTATAACATATGATACGAGATTTCAGTTTGTCCAGTGCTGAGATGGTCTCCCTGGAGGTGAAATATAGCTGCTGATTAATAGCACAGAGAAGACCGTGTAAGAGTTTGTGGCAGGAGCTAGAGAATACTGTTGCCTACGCATACACCAGGGGGTATTTAAGTGGGTGGACTGTAGCTACCAAAACTAGCATACAGCAAGGCATCAGCATTAGATACTCCTGAGGGAGTAAAAGGTGCCATATACAACCATGAGCATCCAGAAACACTTTATTTTGTTTAAATCTGTAATTTCTTTTGCTTACACATTAATTCAATATATTACTTTTTAAAGTACATTTAAGACTCTCACTGCTTGTTTTTTAAATAATGTATACTAATAAGGATTAGATCTATGCCTGTATGAGAATTATAATTTAACCGCTTAAAATGTAATATGCAATTCCATTTAACAATAATCAATACCAGAATATGACACAGAAAGGGTAGCAAAAGGAGTGTTTTTCTCCAGCTTAGCAGGAAATTAAAGGAATGTCCCTTGTACTGGACAACTTCCTCAAGGACTGAGAAAGATAGGCAGGATGAATATGGAAGAGGAAAAGGAAGTTCTGCTTGCCTAGAAATGTACACAGAAAATCTACTGGCGCATCTTAACGTAATGGAAAGTTTATAAGCCTTCCCCCATGCTTTGCATACAGCACTGTGAGCAGCAACCCACAGTATCAGAAAGCAACTGCTCTTTTGGACCTTTCAGAAAACTAAAATCAGCTAGCTAAAATTACCTTCTTGCCATCTTCCCATCTGTACATAATGAATATAGCCCTTGTCTACACTTACACCAAATATTCTCAGTGGTAGACAATGTATGGGAGTACTGGGTACATCCACATTCGTGATTCAATGTGTAAATTGCACTCTTTTTGGTCCAAATCTGTCTTGTGTCTAATACTTGTTGTCTTGAAGTGTGCTAGCAGCCTAAATTCCACTATTCAAGGAATACACTACCTCCTAATTAGCTTAAAAAGAACAACTTCTGTAATTAAATAGCTTTTTGCAGCATATCATAATATATTTGTAAAATAACCCAGAAGGATGTACTAATATTTCTATCAGTTAATATTCTGAGACTTTAAATCAGGAATTTTCCATTTCTCTTGCTTCTGAAAATGAAATAAAATTGAAAGATGTTAAATTACTTACACCCCCTCCAAAATAAAAATGCTTGCTTTGAAATCTAGTCACAAGCAGATTAACATCTTGTGACACAATCCCTTGTAGCAGGAGCAGCTGACAAGATGAGTAATGAACTGCATCCGATTATCTTTTCAGCTCTGTAGCAATCATTTTCCAACAGCTTCCTATGCCATAACCAACAACTCTGGAAAAAGGTCACTGTTCTGTCACACTGCCCCCCTCCTCCCCAGGGTATGTGTTTAACAACACAGAGAACACACAAACCTTTGGCAGCTGAGGTGGTGTTATCTGGCACAAAGCTGTTTCAGGTGCATACTGCATACATAGAAAGCCTACATAAAACATCCGTACATAACTGAAAGTCTCCCAGAAGGAAATTATTGCACTTTAGCATAAAATAAAATGTTATTTCCTCTTGTCATGCGATATGTTCTTTCTTCAACAAAAGAATCTTAACTGTAATTCATGGAATTTAAAACTCATGATCGGCAAGATTCAGGTTGACATATACGTATTTTCCCCATCATGAAATATTAACCAAATTAAATCCATGAACATTAATTGCAAGCAATTTTAAGACTATCACGGCAAAACAGAACTTTTCCCCAGAACCAGACCCATTTCACTCAGCATTTTAAAATTAACAGTCCTGTTTGTTGACAACTTTATTTTGATCTCACAGCACAGAAAATCTGAACATAAATCGTACTTTTCACCACTACAAAATGGTGGGAAAGTAGGATCAGCCACAGAAATGGCTATTTTCTAATAAAAATCTGTTGTGAAAGTGCTCCTATGCCTAAAGCACACTTACATAAACGAATATCTACCAAAAAAACCTGTGAATTAAAAATACTGTTGCTGATGTTCCTGTGACCAGTGACCACCTGAACAGGTGAACAGGCACTTACATGATTTAGTAGCCCCTATGCAATTCCTTAGGCAGTGCAAGACAGTTTAGATTTGTCTTCCTCTTGCCATTTCTTTATTTTCAGAAATGAACTGAACAACTGCCCACTAACATAAACTAGGGCAACCCTCTGTCATTCTGACTTGCTGGACAGCTGGCCACAACCAGGGGAATGGAAAGACAATTTTGAAAGACGTATGGACTATAAACACTTAGCTACTTTTAAAAATGCTATTTCTAGGTAACCCACTTGTATCTGTGCAGAGTAAAACAGAAAAACACAACAATCAGACTGCACTCTAGCCCAGCCACTGTAATTTTCCCCTTTTTCATACTGTTCAAAAATTTGGTACTCAGTCACACATACTATTCACATAGGAATTACTTGCTCGTGAAAATGATACCCATAAATCAGACAAAATATGTCCAGCAGGCTAGACCACAAATGGTGATGCATTTTGTCAACAGTAGGCTCACTTCATTGTGTATGTGAACTGGACAAAGTTTATCTTTATTAAAATAATAGATGCAGGCAGTTTGTTTGACTTTCATTATGTATCTTACTTATGTGAAATTAAAAATGTGTTTAAGTTCTTTGCTGAATTAGGGTCATAACCAGTAATCCGCTAAAAATATTTTCACTTTATAGAACTATTTCATTTCAGCTATTACTACAAAGCGACTATTGTCAATACTCGGCACAACCACTAACACTGTGCAACTTTCCCATAACTGAGCAGGTTTTAGATAAAACATTTAAGATTCTATAATAAAATCACATAATCCATTAGGTTGGAAAAGACCTTTGAGATCATCAAGTCCACCCTATGACCTAACATCACCTGTCAACTAAACCATGGCACGGAGTGCCACATCCAGTCTTTCTAAACACCTCCAGGAACACTGACTCCACCACCTCCCTGGGCAGCCCATTCCAGTGCCCAATCACTTTTCCTGTGAGGAAATTTTTCCCAATGTCCAGCCTAAACTTCTCCTGGTGTAGCTTATTAACACTGCCTAAGGTCAGTGCCAGGAGACATTTGGACAGTGATATTTCATCCTGCTCTCTGTCCCAGGAACTCCACAGGGTTCTGGTCAGAACCCCTCAGTCCTTCAGTCTCCTGACGTCCCTTCTTGATGCCAGCATGACCCTCCAGAGCATCAGCCACTACTCCCAGTTTTGTGTCATCAGCAAACCTGCTGAGGATACACTCTGGCCCATCATCCAGATCACTAATGAAGAACTTAAAACAGGACTGGACCTTGTATTGACCCCGTGAGGGGGGTATATCACTGGCTCCCTGCTAGACTCTGCATCATTGATCACCACCTCTTGGGCCTGGCCATACAGCTGGGCCATTCATGATTGATCCCCACATTGATAAAAAGCTGAGTTTCAGAACACAGTGCAACTGGGAGAGCTTGTAGACTCAACCATGTTCTAAGCAATGACTGGTGGTAAGGAAAGGATTTAGATCAGTATTCTTTTACTGGTATGGAATGAATGGGGGGGGGGGGGGGAATTTATACTTGTCTATTAATTTTTTTTTCAGTAGTCCTTTTATCTTTAGTATTACAGCACCTAAGCAGACTTGTTAATAGTGTGAAGCAACACTATTACTCAGATTGATGCATTGACTGCATAGATTTGAAATTTAGATTCAGTGTTGCCTGCTTGCAAGATTATAGAAAAAACTACAGACTGACACGATTAATGTGCTAAACCCCTTATCTCTCACATGAAAATGATTTGTTTTCCCAGTTCAAAAAATATAACCCATTTTCACTAACAGCAACAAGTAAGTTAATAAACCACTGAACAATAGTGGGCTGAGTACCAGTAACATCAGAGAAAAGGTATTAGAAGATCTACATTCACTGTTACTATACAGCAATACTAAAGCCTCGAAAACTGATTTCAAGACTCCTCAAACATAAAAACACCTTACCTTATTTTAAAAACCTGTATCAAACTACTAATTAACTTTGCTATTACTGAAATGAAATTAAATCTCTTTAGCTCTGTTCTTAATGTAACTATTTAGTATCTGATACTAAAGATCATCAAGGTATCTCTCAAGGAATGAGAATGAAAGTACCCCCCTTCTTCAGTATTAGACAAGAATGCAAGAAGATGCTGAAAGGACATATATTTATTTTTATAAATGTCTCTTATTTCCTCCACACTGTAAATTTAGAACTTAATGAGTATAATTTCCCATCTGTGAATTATCATATTTGTGTGTGTTTAAAATAGCTATTTTAACATTCAAATAATAAATTTGACCCACTGATTCTAAACTAGCTCCCACTTCATGACAACCATTTCCAACTTATTTTTCCCTGTAGAAATTTTGATACTTTGAGTACAATGTGAAAAACATCTTTATTGTGAAGCCTTTTTGAAATGTAAAACAATATAGTGAATATTACCATGCAGCTAGTTGCTGCAGGCTCCTGAAATCAGGCTTTGCATACTAATACATACACTGTTTTCTATCTGTAATCAAATGCTCCGCCATGGAGAAATACGGGACTTGTGAATGTTGCTCTAAAAACAGAAGACATTTAAAGGACAGTCTAAATATTTTTTCCACCAATAAAGCAACAATGCAAATGATTTAACAATTTCGTACAGCGAGATCTTATGGGACAGAAATAAGGAAATCTATTTGCACTATTTCTATAGCAACACAATTGCCAAACATTAGACTGTGAACAAAAAGCCATCATCCTCAGTAGTGTAATTAATCAGTAAAGAAAAGACAAATTCTGAGTGTATTTTCCATAACCCTTTTCTATATCCTTAAAGTTGTCAGGATTAAATTTCTTAAAATAAGAGTGAATTTAAATTTCTAATGTTGTTTACATTATACATTACAGGTGCAGAGATGTCAATAAATGACACTGTGATTTTAAAAATGACCTTGATTTTTTTCTTTTACTGCAGGGCACAGAATTTCATTACACTGGCTTGATCAGTTTATATCCAAGGTGTAATAGTTTCTAGGTGTCCAGCAGTAGTGCAACATTTTAAAAAAGGTCTCTTTATACAGAGACCTTTTTAAAGGAAAAAAAAGCTGGTTTGCTTTTTTTTTTTGGAAAACCTTCTTGACTAGAAAATAAAGTTAAGACTGTGCATTTCATAGAATATTGGAATTCTTAAGCAATTCCTCAGAAAAACCAAGAAGAAAGGAAGGAAAGAAGGAAGAAAGGAAGAAAAATACTTGAGTATTAAACAGTGTCCTATATCTTCAAACTACTTAAAACATTAATTAATCCTTCCATATTCCTGTAAGATATGCATCAGCTGGAAATAAATGAACTTAGTATTCAAAAGCCAGTAACTACCCCAGGGATTTGACAGCTTTCTTCTACCCAGAGAAGTGATTTAGTATGTACAGCTTCAATTCAAACTATGCTTTCACCTTGACTACTCCATATCCCCTCCAAGGATGAAAGGGTCATTCGTTACCATGTCCACTCAGCCTGGAGCTGTTCAGGTAAGACTGACAAGAATGATGATAAAAGGCAGCACTTCTGGTAAATGTATTTCTTTCCCAGTGGTAAGCTGACTGAAAACCAACTGACTTAATAATGTGCAGTCATCACTGATCTGCCATTTGCACAAACACCACCAAACCAGAAGAGAAAAAGAACGAAGGTCGTTATTACCCACTAACCCACGCAACCCCCACATCATCCCTTTTCTTCACAGCTACACATTTCTGTCAGAGAAACAGAATGAAAGTTCTAGAGAAACTGTAGTGTCATTAGAAAACCACTGCACAGGCTCTGACCCTCCCATGTGAATTGGAATCAAATTACTTTTAGTATGGCTGTCTGGTAACACAGATCCATTCAAAATGAGAATTGGGACTTTTAACTGGTATGATCTTTTTGGCTCTTTAAGAGTTCTCAAAAATCCTGCAAGTGAATTCAGTGGGGCAATTTATAGATCTGAAACAAAGAGTGTCCTCAATATTTTGGGAATCAAAAACCTGCTCATCCACCTGCATTTAGATCTTCATAAAGTATCTCATTATTGCTTAAATAACAAACAAATCACAGTAGAAATGGTGTGCAAGTAATCCAATTCTGCTCCTACAAAAAATACTGAAAAATAAATCATATACTTGTAATAACTGGTGAAAACCACACTGTTTTCTGAATTCACATAAGACAATAATTAGATTATTTTTCAATTCTTTCCACTTGGGATTATTTTTTAATTGGGTCAACTGAATGTGAATATGTGATGATAGATGTGAATAATTTCAAAGCAGCAACATTTTTTAACAAGTTTGGACAGGAAGGAGAAATAAAAAGGTGAAATATAAGTATACTCTGCCAATAAATATCGATATTTTCCATTTATTTTCTTTATCTTATGTAATGCTGAGGACATTTTTTTCTATATCGTTAACACCTCATATTGCCAGTGTTGACAACTCAGGAAAAAAGCCTGCTTACTCACCAAACATTCATCAGCAACAGCAATGATAAGAGCCCTCCACAAAGTACATAATAACACTCCCCACAACTCTCAGCTCCCTTTTTTACCCGGAGGCTTACGTAAACGACAGAGTTTGTGATGTGCCTTGGTTGCAAACAGGACACCCAAAGGCGAGCAAGGGCAGATCCGCCTGTACCTTTCTGCCCAGCAGAGAGACCCCAGCTCATCCTTTCTACTGGCCACCCCAAACCTCCCCTAAAAATGATCTGCTGCTTTTCAGGCTGCTTTTCTCTTTGCAGAACTGTTCCCTGATGCCTATGTAGGAGTGAAGGACCCAAAATAGAGGAGGATCAAAGATCATTTTCAACTCTTTTACAAGGGGCTAAGAGGGACTCATCTCTAATTAGGAAGGTGGCTGTCACAGAAAGATACATTCTGCTGAGATTTACACTGAAGTCAATTGTAGTTTAGGCATTACAACAGCTGAGGAAGTATTAGTCACTACACAATAAAAGAGAGAAGCAATAAAGCAGAATAAACCGGAGTAACTTATTAGCTCTCTGAAAGTGAATTAAGCAATTGAAAGAAGTGATATAGATAACCAATCATTAGGTGAACAAAAATATCAAATTTACATTATTTAAATCTTATTTGTAATTTTAATTTTTACTCTTAACATTATGACAGCATTAACCCTACCTTTTAAAAAATGTGTGCAATGAAAGCTCTATTCACTTTCCCCAAAACTAGAAATCAGAACTCCAAGAGTTCTGAATTCTTTTAGCACTCTTCAACTAAAATCGAATCATTAAAGGCCTTTTCTTCTTACATAAAACCCACAAAATGTCCATTCAATTGTATTTCTCCTTTAAGTAGTTCATAGATCTGTTAAAAATTTAGATCTGTAATTTAAATATGTAAACATTTATAACGAATCTGTAATTCATGACTAGTATGAAATGAAGCAGCTTTTAGAAGGCACTATGAGTGCATGATTTCTTTCGAAGATTGCATTAATTTCATATTGTGACAAAAGAAATACCAAAATCTAGATCTGCAAAGGGAAGGAGTGAAAAAATGTGCAGTATAAATCTAATCTGCAGATTCTTCCATGATCCTCATGTAAGCTTCAGTCTGTTACAAAGCTCTTGGCCACATCTAAAGCTGGTAAAAATTGGAGGGGAATTCTGTAGAAGAAACCATAGGGTAGAAAAGATGCATGTGTGGTCGTTGCCCTCTTGCTGAACTGCAGTATTTAAAATTTTCCAAGTTCTGTACCTCAGTTTCTGGAAGGTTTTGTTTCCTTTTTTTTTAAAAAAAAAAACCAAACAGCTTTTGTGAATTCTTTAATTAATTAGCTAGTGCTTTTAAAACTACATTTTTGGATACAACATGATACAACACTACTAAATATTATTATTGTAACAGGTAATTAGAAAGCCGGAAAGCACATGTTTGAGATCATAATACGAAATTAGAAAAACTGCAGGCTGTGCTATCTGCGAAGAGAAAGACACAAAATATCCCCAATGGAAAAAGAGAATGACGACTTAAAAAAAAAAAAAAAAAGGCAAGTAGCTTCCTTGCTATTAAAGGACTCATGCTTTAAAAAGGCTGGGTCTCCTCCTCTCTTATGCTTCCTAGGATGATACTTGCACTGCAGTAATCAAAACAAGGAAGCAGATGGACAGGCAAAGTGGTACTGCAGCTGCTGCAGAAGATGACTATAATAATAATGTTGACATCAGTAACAGTAATTAGTGCACAGACTGTAGAGTGGATGATTCGTTTTCCTATCTTCTGGAGTGGGCATGCTGCTCTAGCAAACGGGTGCAATGTTAGTACCTTTGGTTTGTTTTGTTCATTTGCTCAGTTTATTAATGAAGTTGAATACAATAAGGAAAATTCAACTTCTCTCCCCCTCCACAACACTTGATGAGGAAAGCACGTTTCAGTTTGGTTTAATACGAGATGGAATCTTCATTAGCAAACAGCAAAATACCAATTTCTTATTTATATCTAAAACAATTCGTACTCTCCCATACAGCCATCTGTACACAAGCTCTTGAATTTCAGCAGCATGCAGTACTTGTCTGGTTTTGTCTGAACAACAGTTCTACTCTTTGATGTGACCTCACCCACCTGCAGCCTGGTGCCACACCTTCTTCAGGAAACACCAGAACAAACGGTCTAATTGTGAGGATGTCCAAGAAAAACACTGTGCATACTGAACCATTTCAGGCAAGAAGTAAGAAAAGCATCGGTGCCATCAGCAGTACTGTGTCATGCTGAGAGAGTTCTGCTAGCAGAACATCTGATAAGGATGCACCACTCCTCCTTAGCTGCCCCACTGAGAATGACAACGTCCAGCCTGGCACTACACTGCACCAAAACGCCCACCAAAGAGCAATGTAATTGGAAGAGTGATAACTGCAGAAAAATAAATAGATGGATTTTATTTGAGAAATACAATTTGTCACTTAGATGCAATCCTGCAATATGAACTTACAGGGAAGGAAGAGTAATCGGAGAGATCATGGAACATGCTTAGCATAAGACAACCCAATGAGTCTTTTATTTTCTAATGAGTTTTTCCTTACCCTACTTCTACTGAAATTCATTTCCTCGGGTCATTTAGTCTCCAGGATGATAATTTATTTTCTTTGGCTTCCCTCTATTATCAACCTCAAAAAACGGAAAAACTCCTTTTTCAGTTGGTGAAAAACTCCTTTTCAAGTGATGTTTTACAAGAGGGAAAAGTGAAAGTGAAAAGCACAGGCACAGGGTGAGAGCCACTCACAAACACCAACAGATCATTTATCCAAGCTCTCTTTCCATCCAAACTCTTCCTGAGCCTTTCAGCGTTTCTGGTCTGTCTCCAGGTTTCTATGTTTCTCCCTAAACATGCTGATCCACTGAAGGGCTGATCCGCCCAGGCAGCAATAGATATTTTTTGCCAGATTAAACTTTTTAAAATTATGAAAATATGCTAAAAGTTTCAAAACTTTTTGAGGGGGGTTGTGGAAACTTTTTTGGGGTGTTTTTTATTTGTTATGGTTGGCTTTGTTAGTCTGTTTAACACAGAAAGAGAAGCTTGAAGTGCCTCATAGAAAAGTGATGCTCTGGGCAACATCTTCTGGAGATGGGCTTAAGAGAAAGGCTGTATTTAACCTTCCTTATTTGTTTTCACTGTTGAGAAGACCAAGTTTGCATCTGAAGAGCTTCCCCAAGTTACTTCAAATACTAAGTCCATGTAAATTAAAAATCCAGTTATATACTTGGAAAGAGATGTCAGCAGGAACACATCTTTTGTTTTTCCTATCTTTTACTAAGGTAGATGAGACAGTTTCAGTAATCCTGTTCCTAACACTGAAGGAGACCATTAATCAAATTATTCCAAATATGAATAAAAAATAATGCAAATGAATGGAATATAATAGGTATTCAAAAGAACAGCCATGATTATTTTTCAAGGGAGAAATTGTCAAGAAGTGAGAAACAGATGGCTGAAAATGATAGATGAAGACACATTTTCCTATGCAAACTAACAGATTTAATTAATTACTCAAATCACACGGTATTATGGAATGACATTAATGATCCATACAGTGGTGCCTTATCAGCTCCCTTTAAAAGAAAACAAAGAAATTACAGCAAAATGAACATGTTTACATTCATGTACATACATTTCATTACAGATATAAAAAAAAAAAAAAAAATATATCCTTCAATGTTAGTTTGACTTTCAACACTTTCCCACCAACTTAATTTAAATAAAAATTATGGAACTGTAAAATTGTAAACAAACTCATTCTCTCATCACATTTTTCTTAACAGATATACTAAAGTATGTTTATCTAAATTAAAACTTTACCTTAACTATCTCCTCTATGAAGCAGACATGTGACACAGGATCTCTTTTCTTTGCCAATACTTTCTGCAAATGCTGCACCTGTAGGAAAGAATTCATTGAGAGAGAAAGAGACATCTAAATTCTTATATCCAAAATTGCATGACAAGACAAACAGGAATTAGCTGTAGAGTACCTGTCCACAAGCAGCACAGATCTGATCCATCAGTTTCTCCATGTTTGTCCAGAGGGCTGCTCGAAAAGCTGCTGTGTTCCCAGGTGTAGGCATAGCAGCTCTACCAGGGCCACCTAAATGGTTTTTAAACATATACAGAAGCACAATTCAACTTCCACACATGAAAATTAAAATATTAGAAATATAGATCTCTATGCACTTTGACAGATACTTTTTTTTAAGCCAAAGCAGCCTAAAATACCTTCAGAACAGAGCTTTGTGAATGGCCTCAGATGTCTGAACTGAAGTTGACTAAACTCTGAAGTTCAGTGGGGGTACTTCATGCTCATGACTGTTACATGCTCTACCAATTCAGACCCCCACAGAAACACCACAGTAATGCCCATGAGCAGTTTTGCAGGATGTAATAGCAAAGTGAAATGGCAAAAGAGTAGCTGGGAAAAATATAGGTATTACCAGCTCAGAACTTAAATGCATAGCCAAACTGCTTAAAAAACCTGTACTCCACCTGAAGGGCCTGCAGCTTCTAAACAACCACTTCCCTTGGGAGAGGATGCACTTCTTCATTGTGCACTGATTATGGTTCTGGACCCCTACCTTGTTGCAAGAATTTTTTTAAAAGAATTGAATGTTTATACCACCAAAGTTCAAATTTGCCTGCCCACCTAACTCCTCAGTAGCTTTTGGTATCGGACCTAACTGAAAACTAATGTTTACTAGTGCAACATTTCTTCATATTGAATAGTCTGCTTTGGAACAACTTCCACCTGACAAAAGCATAATAATGTAGTTGCAGGTTTCTTCCATTGATTACAAATAATTTCAATCTGTAATCTCCCACCAATACAAAGAAAGCAGAATTCGGAGTCATCTTTCCATGAGAAACTGCTAAGAAAATGCCACAAAATTGTTACCTAATGAGGACAATTTTCTGGGCAAGTTAGGAAGGAGAGGCAGGGAAGAATAAAGGAAAACTTCTGAGCCAAATATCAGACAGACCCAATTTTGGCTTGCAAAACCACATTAAATGATTTATGACATATGCCTACTCCCACCCTCTACTGGTTAAAGCAAGCAGGGAAATGTTTCTAGAACAGGCTTGGCTGTGAGAGTTTCTTCCATTTTATAACATAGAGTAATCCTGTAAAAAACAAAATCAGTTATCATTCTCTGTAAAACAAGAATCATACCTCTTGTGACTATTTGAGATGGTTGGGTTAATACTTTGATATCCAAAGCATTTTTTATGTTCTCTTCCAGGACTGTGCAATATCCATCCACCACATTAGCAATGGTATCCTTCAAAGTCCCAAGATTATGGAAAACCTGAAGAGCAGTTCCCACTTGAGTAGGATTCTGGAGAAAGAAGATATTTAAAAAATAGTGATTATCTTTACCTGTTCTACTGGGATGTTTTATCCATGATTAGACAGCATTTTACCAGGCAAGTTCATCTTTTAAGTTCAGTCTGCTAATTCATTTTGTTCAAGTTACTGGCATCCTTACCACAAAACAGAGAACAGAGGGTAAAGGAGACGACTGATTTCCTTTGATCTCCGAGCACTGCTTTTGCCTTTGGTGCCATCCTCAGAATATGAAAAATGGAAGGAACTGGAAGCCCTGCTGGCAGTATCTAACCTGGGGTGGGTTATCAGCAACTGATCCAGTAATTCCGGGGTTAGTTACAGTACAGCTGTATTCAGCTATAGTGTAGTTAGTAATATTGTTTTAACATGCAGTGCTTGTTACAGTATTGTCAGTTAAGTCCCAAATAGTTCATTAAATGTGATACAGGCTCAAAAAAAAATACTAACTTACTAAGGATAGTAAAAAGCAAGCAGGTCAAGACCTTACTACTGCAGAATTTAAGCTTGTATTTCTACATTTCTATTTCTACTGTGGACAATAACTTCATTTTCCTCACGGCAGAGTTAAGAAACAAAGCAATGCAGTGATTATTTCCAAAGCTTGCAACAAAAAAAAAGCAAAAAAAAGCTCAACACAGGGGAGTGAAAACTATCCAAAAACTGTCCAGGCCCACTATTTAAGAGACCTCTGATTAAGACTGAATCTGATGATAATTCCACTTAACAACACTAAACACTGGCATGGGTGCTATTTAGCAAGAGAAAAGCCTCAAATTATTGCCTTTGGAAACTAAGCACTGTCATCCATACACTCAATACTGCTTTTTTAATTAGCATTCACAGGCAATTAGTGGAGGGGGCAATCAGTTGATCATACACACATTAGAGATGCAGTCTTTTGTCATTTTTCTTAGTTATTTCTGCCAGCTGTAAAGAACATGGTCTGACAGAAATACTGGCAGTCAGACTGGACAAGAACCATCTGAGGCCACAGGCACTTCCCAGTACAAAGCCCACTTTGGCTCTGGCCATGGTGCAGCTGCTGCGCTGAGGATGCACTTGCTGGTACATCCACCTATGGCAACAGATTTTCTGATCTGTTGGCAAACAATGCCTTCTCCTCAAACCCAACAACTCAGAGGCCACACCTCTATAGCTGCACATTTACGCCATTTTTTTCTAGGGTTTCTATAAAGAGCAAAACCACAGTTAAAGCAAAAAAACCCCCAGGTCCCATCTTCTTTCCGAGCTCCAATGAGGTGTTCCCAGGTTTAGTGGAAAGCAAAGGAATATTAGGCATGTATTATGGTTTGCAGACCTTACACTAACTATACCAGTTTCTTTTTCCAAACAGTGTGGGAGTTAATGAGCATTCCCAGCATAGTATTACGGGTCTGGGACTTGTAGGTTTAGTTTTTTGACAACTGGGTATGCTGTAAAATTTCTAAGCATCCTGTGGGTGTGCTTGTGGAGGTGGGAAAGTAAGCCATAAAGACTGGAAGATTAATGGGATGTCAGAAAATGAAGAGTACTATAATGCAAGCAGGGAATTTGGGGACAGAATGAACAAGAGAAAAAAAAATAAATGGGAAGAGGATGGGGAATAGAATGAAAAGACTCTGCAAGAAAAACAGAATGAAACTGAAAGGAAGAAAAGATAGAAAAGATACACCTCATTTACCAATCTTTCCTAAATTGTTCTAATTTTTACAGCATACTTACACAATTATGAAACCAGGTAGTGAGTCAGTAATACAAAATCAATACCTTACTACTACTATAGGAGCACTCAACTAGATTCAGACAGGCTCTAATGTTCATATATTAAATAATGAAAAGTAGAACAGCATCAAAGGTGAGCTGGGCACTACCCAGCCTTAAATAATCGATGGCCAGATGCTTATTTTCCTGACAAACAGGCAATACAGGCACAAATAATTGCAGGCAAAAAATCAATCTTAAAGCTCCCACATCATAGTTTAGCAAACTATCTCTGCATCTACCGGGCAAGAAAGACACTTAAACATGCTCCAAGAGAGCCTGAGCTATATTTCAAAAGAACTAGTTTTAGCCAGAAGTTTCAAACCAAAATACATCATTATGGAAACCTGCTGATACTCAAAGTATCTTCCAAATCTAGTATCAAAATTAAAATCAGAGTGGAACAGATTATGCAGGTGGCCTATTTCTTATTTGCTTCAAATTGTGGACATGGCCACATATAGAGGGCTTCTAGCTCATATATTCATCTTGTATAACTGGAATTAGAGACATATCAAATCCCTGACAATGCAGAACAAAGTGTTCTCTTTTATTTGATTCACACACAGTAATTTTCTCACCTCAGAAAAGAGTTTTTGTTTCATATGCCCCAGACAGGCTATGTAACAGTCCATTGCTGGTTTATGACTAATCCTAAGAGAATGGAAATTTTCATGCACAGCTAGTTTCTAGGTTTAGACAATATGTTAAAAATAAACATGAAGCACCACTTGGGACAAAAATTATATGAAAAGAAAATGTTGAAAAGCAGGGCAGAAATGAATTATTATACTTTAAGGCTTGCATAGACATCTCCAAATTAAACTGTTCATCATTAATACACACTGGACAAGAAGTTGAGAACCAGTATTTCAGAATTTGCTACTACTAACAGATTTTATTGATAAGATTTGTACCTAATATTTTCCTTCTACCTGAGAAAGCTTAAAGCTAAACAGTTCTGAGATTCAATTGGCTGCCATGATTTTTATCAAGAGGAAAGCATGCATTTGAAGTTAAGGAGAAGGGACCTCAACAGTGATCTACAAAGGAAAATGGAATCACATCAGAGAATATTCAGAATAGCTATCCAATAGGAACAATATGGAAAATAATAACTACTTTTGAGATGGAATTTAATGAGTTCATCATTATATAACCAAGTTGTCTGCCACTGCAGGCAACCAAACTTAGCAATTTTGAAGTGTTCTCCTTAGAATCTCTATCTGTAAAAAATGTGTACATTTGCCATAAACTTGAAGCTAGAGATCAAATAAAAGCAGAACATTTAGTAATATGTTAGCAATACCATATAACCTAAGCGCATAAACACAAGCACACACAAGTGAAATAAAAACATGACCCCACAAAGTGTAGGGCAACAACACTACCTACTCAAAAATTAACTACAGTCATCTTCAGATTTTAAAAATTAGAGTGAATCAGGGAGTTAAGGAGAGATGGCATTAAGTCCACTAGTAATACCCTTCTCCATTCAAAGCACTCCTCCATCTGGCAACTCACAACATAGTATGTTACAGATACATGGAAACTAAATTCCACAAATGTATGAGTTTAAGAAGATTCAGTGAGTCATCAGTTCAACATATGAAGGAAATAAAAGAAAAATCAACACGCTCAAAAGCTAGTTCTACCATGAAACAAGTCTCACAAGTATTTTATAGCATCAAAGTTTCTGAGCATCCATCAGACAACAGATTAAATAGCTTGGTCAGAAGGTTGATGCCAGTCATCACTTGAAAAAAAAGGAATGGGTATTTCACTTTATGTTTTTGCAAAACATAAAGATACTCATCTAGCAGAAAACTGTGAAGAGAGGTTCACACCAGATGCATTTGTTAATTTTCTCTATCAATGAAAACTGTTCATTTTATTAACACAATTTCTGATTAATTTTATCCCATCCCATTCCATTTGATTCTGTAGACAATCATACTCAAGAAGAGAAGTGTCATGCAGTCATCAGTAAGAATGTGGGGTTTTTTCACAATTATATCATGTTGTTGTTACAAAGAGCAGGTGACTGGACTCAATAACCCAGCAGATGCTGTCCAGGCCAGCATGGCAGTTACAGTCATTCTCTGAACACAACCCCATTTGGTCACTTCGTTTCCCACAAAAATAATAACCCTACGAAGACTAAATACAAATGTCATTAAAGACTTAAATAAATATATATTACATTTCTAATTAGAAAAGATCTCCTAGGATGAAACCAAACAATTTTGTTCTGTCAACTGACAATATTGCAAATATTTCATAAGGTCCAAGATTGTAGTCTTTTATTTTATGATTGCCACTAGTATTATCAGAATAATCTTCTGAAAGCATGGCTAAGGAAAGAGCAACAATCTTTTACACCATTAGAAAAGCAGCTTGGACGAGCAAACCTGCTCCTCACAAGGGAGTGTGGAGACGACACTGAGCTAATTTGGGGACAGGATAAGGTTGAACCAAAAATAAGAAACTTGGTTAAGGCAAAACTAATGGCTCAAGTGCTACAAACACAGCTTCCAAACTCACACTCCACCTTCTCACGGTACAGGATTCGCTGTGTGGATTGTCCTTCTTTACCCAGTTCTCTCCTAGGGAACTTCACATCATTATTTCTTTATCCAGTACAAGTCTGTCCCTAAGATCCCATGCCACAGGGTTTTTACCTGTGTGGACTATCAACTCCCTTCTCAAATGAAAATGTGTTAATTGGCAAAAATATTTATGGTCAATACTATCTGTGACAATTACTACTACTTTCATGAAGAAGCAGTGTTACAAATGTAATTAATTGTTAACTTTCATGCAGTTAAATTTCACAAGGACCTGCACCACCAATAATCAGAACACCTCTCCAAGGAAATGCTCTTTTACAGTACAATTTGGAAGGACCATATACAGAGAAGTCAAACCTGGATTAATCCCTCACTTAGAAATTATGTTCCATAGTTACTAAGGTATACAAGAACATTTCTATTGTGCTGATTAAAATCAGAACAGTGGCTCTGACTGAAAATCTTTATCATTCTGCAGAGAACAGATAACCCTGTTCAGGAAAGGCTGTGGCAGAAACCCAATAGAAAATTTTCACTACCTTTAGATAGATATAGATAGATAGGTATCTAGATAGATAAACAAATAGATACTACTCAATAGCTGCGATTTCAGTGTGCTGTCACATCCTTACCTCTAATATAAAACATTTACCACGTCCCATATGCATGCAGTTAAAGTGTAATAAAGCTCAAAAATAATTACATATGTTGCTTAGTTGAAGGGAGATCCATAATTACCAATTAGTCCGAGAATCACTTAAAATGAGTGGTCTGACAATGTGGCAAGCAAGAAATACCACAACATTACCTAACCATCAAGAAAAAATCAGTACCAAAATACAACAATCCTAGAACAGGATGAGCACTGAAATAACCAAACTCGTAAACTAATGTATATTCTCTGACAAGTAATATAAAAGGCTACTGCAGTCCTTACAGAGTTAGTGCAAAACCAGTTTCCAGATTATACTTCTGAGTATCTTTGACTGGCATTTAGTATTAACTAATTTCACTCAACAGAAGATTTGCTATATTGGGAACTATTTCAGTTACCTTTTAAAGTTTACTTCAGCAGCTCCTTTTGTTTGTAGAAGACAGCAGTTGCAATTTCCAACACAGTACAGCTTTACAAGATCCAAAAAAGACCCCTTAGTGAGGCTGGAAACCCCCAGTCAGATGCTCCTTTACAGTGTTTACCCCTTCTCCCCTCTCACCACCACTACAACCCACTGCCTCCTTCAAATAATTTTCCCATAAATAACGTTAGTATCCCTAATGACAAGTACTACTTGAAGAACAAGTGACTGAGAAAGTTTTGCAGGCACTTGCAGCTACCCAGTTCTTAGTCATCTCTTACAGACACCAGAAGTGAAAAAATCTGTAGTTATTCCAGGAAAAGCTGCAGCTCAATTTAAAGAGCTCAGACAGGTAAACAGTGAAGAAAACTTGGCCACCTAAGTCATGGTCAAGGCAAAATGACCTACTGAGCAGAAATAATAACTTACAAAGAATCAGTGGAATTCTTGCTTTGAGGTATAACTCAAGCTATTTTAATTGTAGAAAAAGTAGCAAAAAACTAAAAGCAGAAATTAAATGCCAATGAAATTCAGTTTCAGTCCAAAAACCCGTATTTTATTCTGTTTCCAAAAGTCCATACCTAAAAAAAATTAATTGGTGCATCACTACTCCTAAAAATGAACCTACTTAGGGAAGCTCATCTCTATGTTCATTATCACTCCATCTGTCTTTTACTCTGTTCATCTCTAAAACCTGAGCAATAAATGAAAAGGTCAAATTGACAGTGTAAAGCCAGAGAATACAGGCTTCTTCCTAATGATATCCCAGATCTTTCTGTTTTGGCCTTTGCAGTGTAGGGAGGAATAAGAGGTTAAAATATTATGATTTGCTATAGAAATATAATAGGTAATACTGACATAACACAGTGGCTAGATTAGAAAAGAACATTTTAAGCCTTAAGAGGCAAGAGTCCCAAAGCCAAACATTTAAATATGGTCAGGTTATAATATCTACCTTCTGTGAGCCCATGTGTGGAATACACAACCTCTTCTGGTAGAAGGACTTTCACATGAAAGGAGAACAGCCACGAAGCACAGTTATAAACCTCATCATGTCCTCAAACTAGGTCAGCCTTTTGTTTCTTAGAATAACAAGAAGGAAATGGCAAGAAGCATTGCACTACAAAGGTTGAGGAGGGAAAAAAAAAAGAAACAGTGGCAATAAAATACTAGAAAGCAAAGAAACAAGATTTTTCAACACAGCTAAATAGCTTGCCAAAACACTTATTCACCATAATAGTGTAATCAAAGCAACAGATGGCTAAGAGCTAATGGGACAGAAAGGCATCAGGAACTGTTGTGAAGAATTATCTCATGAAACATCAAGCAATGTTCCAAAGTTTACCAAGCCTTAGGCTATCAACGTGACAGCAATTTCAAAGAAAGTATCTGGCACCTGTGAGGACATATCAACTAGACTGACTAGCCCATAACAATTACAAATTTTATCCTATAACGCACTATTTGAGTGTTGGAAGAGTATAAAGTCAGAGTAGAAACAATATCAAATTTAAAAAACTAGTCGGGCAACATGGAAATGGGGGCTTCTGAGCCAAATCAAGCTTCTTGAAATGCTTCTCTCATCTCTTACACAATGTGACCAATCTCTAAAGCCCTTACTGATAACAAATCAGTTCACATCTGAGGATGTGGCTTCTCTATTAAAAACACAGCTGGCCCTCTCTGATGAAGTTTAGAGAGCAGAAGGCAAAATTGCAGCACCTCTCCTGTCCTTGTGCTGCCCTGACTTGCACCAGTCGATGGAAGTCTCATTACTGAAGAAGAGAAATATAAGGACACAAAATCTCATTACTAATTTTGATATTTGGACAATAGCTTGTGACCAGAAGTTTTCTTCTTCCTCCTCATAGTATCATTATGTACGTGCTCTGTTAGATGGCTGAACAATGCCATTACAAAGCAGAAATTTCAAGTTTTACTTTTAACTCAGTCTTCACAATTAACATTAGGAATTACCTACTAAAGGGTTATAAAATGTTTTTCTCTCTTAAAAAAAAAATCCTATTTCATAAAAAATATCCTTTAAATGGTATGCACTGAATGATTTAAATATCTTCCAAAAGCCATCTGGGTTTTCTTGTTCTCCTGCTAGTCTTTGCAACAAGATAATAATTACCTAAGCAAGTGGCAACATCATTCTGGAGCCTGTGCATATATTGTCAACAGCCCTGGAGTGCCCTTAAGTATTAAAAAGGAATGAACTTTAAGAAGCTATTTTGTTTCAAAGTCTTTTCAGCTAATATTTTCATGCTCAACTACAGGCAAATCCCCAGCAAGGTCAGATTTGCTGGCGGATAGAATTTTAGAATGTTTTTTTTCTTCTTAATACAAAGTTCAAATGTATTGAATCACACACCTACAGGAAAGTCTGCAGATAATTTGCTGAAGAATTGTAGGTTGGCAGGACGGTGAGAAATGGCTTAATCCACCTGCTTGCTCAAAGGAGGGTTTACCACAGGTTTACCTGCTTAGGAATGAGCTAGAAGACATTCTTTATGCTCCATTTTTCCTTCCTAGTTATTCTTACAGTTTCAGGAGAATGCAACAATGGACTTGTGCAGTCATTTTCATCACATATCACTGAAGACAGCTCGAAAGAGAGCAAGCACATATATACACCCCAAACAGTGCTAGCAGTGTTACCCACACCCTGACAGCAATCTAAGTTTTCCAAGTCCTCTTGTAAATTTGTTCCCTGGGAGAAGCACGACAAAAGTGACCTCTTTTTGTTAGAGATTCTGCATTTATAGAAATAGATTTTATATTTCTAGGCTTTTAAAAAAAAAAAAAAAAAGAAAAAAGGTTATCCCCATAAAATCAAATGGGCAAAGCTGTATCATACAAAAACTTCACTATGAAGGAAAAAAATCTGAAGTCCTCTAAATAAAAAGAAATACTGCGCCTAGCTTTGCCTGCAGCTAGCACAGTCACCAGTATCCAGTTCCACCATTGAAAAAAGTCATCTCCTCCCCTCAGCTGTCAGCCAGGAATGCATTCTGAAACCTTCACACAGATGGGAACTTATAGGGGTGCTACCTCCAGAAGGACAGAGGGGAGGTGAAAGAGAAGAATAAGCAGCTGAGTGCACCTCTTCTTGCACACAGACGACTTTATTCATCACCCAAGAACTGCAGGATTTTGATGCAAGATTTCTCCTTCCTAATGCAACATACTGTTCCCTATGCCATTTCAAGCTTACCCAAAGCTTTAAATCTTTTGTTACCATAAATGTAACAATGTACAATAGCTCAGAATTTCATGTGGCACTGAGGAGCAGATCAAGAACACGATGAAGCATTGATTTTTTTCTATGAGGATTAAGACAGAGCAGATTTTTAACCTGAGAAAGAGGCAAAATGAATTATATTATCTTATTTAGATGAGTATCATGGCTAGTCGATCATATTTTTCACTCTGCTCTATGCAGACGTGGCTTATTAATGCTTTGTATGTTCTTCTTGGATCATCTAATTGCATTATTGCAGAACCTGTTAACAATCAACAGTCAACAGTACAAACCACAAATAGAATTACAGTCTGGGAGAGGCGTTTAACAATAACATACTATCTTATCTGGAGAGAAAGAACCTCAGTGTAGCTTTAGTTTTGAAGAGACACAGATACACAAAAGTACCAATTTAAAAGGCTGGGATGGATTACACAGAGATCCAGCCAAAGCCCATGTCAGCCTCTGCTCAGCTGCATCCCTGGAATTTAGCAGAATTTCATATATGCTGTTCACCTTTGAGTATCTAAAGCAAACCAGAAATATTTTTATCAATTTGGTATAAAACCCTTAAATGGACTCAGACTTCCAAAGACTACTTTATTTAAGCTCATTCTATAAAGACTAGACCCATGTAATTAAAACACTGCAATGTCTGATAGAGAAAAACCTTCATAGTTTCCATTCCAGTCTTACCTCAACTATTTTCAACATGATCTAATCTTAACCTACCTTTCTTTGCCTGTAGCAATGCAAACATCACTTCCTTATTTCCCAGCTCTACCTTATCCATCCCCCAGTCCATCCTCCAGCCCTTCTGCAGTCTGGCTCTCATAACAGCCCCTTCCATTCCTATCTTTCTCTTCAGAGTCACCTTCAAGTCCCAAACTCAGTTTCCAGTTTCTGTACTGACACACAGTGTTCCCAGTCTCCTTCATGCTACCCCTACAGTATATTTTATTTACAAAGCCTTTCACAGCTGAGCAGTTCATGGCAGTGACCCAGGCCTCTCTGCATATAAACAGATGAATCAATCATCATATTTGCGTTAATTGCCTTAAAAATACTAGATATATTCTTGCCCTTGTAGGTATTATCTAGTCTTAGTGCAGCTTCAGTTTCTCAGTGTGGTCAGAACTGTCCAAGACGTAATGGTTGACAGTTTTCCAGTCCAGAGAAACCACCTAAACAGATGGACAACCAGAACACAGAAGCAGACTATGCAATTGCCTCTAATTTAAAGTAATTTCTGTCTGCAAAGAAAGCTGAACTCAATATTAATAAACATTCCTGTGTTTTCACAATGGATATTCTACAAGGAATAATTTTTTAGTGATCAGAAATGACATTTACTAAACGGTATGAAACCAAACTGTTTCATATTTCAAAGTCTCAGTGGGGAGACCTAAAACACAAGGTCATTTTTTATAGCTTTCCAAGGTATTCCAACTTTTTTTGCCCCCTCACACACACACACACACACACACTCTGCATAGCTGCTAAATCTTTAGAATTTATTAATATTTAAAAATTTTGGAACATTAATGCTATCCAAATTCTTCAAAAAGCATTGTCATATAACTATAAGTTAATATGTATTTAAAACATCATCTACAATGGAAGATTAAGTTTTCATGTTGACTTGACAAATGGTCAAATTAATTGATATGAATCCTCAAAGAAAAGAACTAGAAATGAATTTAAAAATTATCCAGCTGATCCTCATATAAAATTGTCACTAAACAGAACACAAAGACTTTGGCAAACAGCTAAGTGGTGATTCATAGCAGAGTGAAGGGATATAAAACATTAATGACTTCTCAATTTTCACCTATTATTTTACCATAAAAGACAGTTATATAAAAATATTGTTCAGATCAGATGCATTTTCAGGAATACCCATTTATAGAAACTATTTATAAACCACTTTCTTGCACTATCATAAAAACAGGAGCAGAAATTACGAGATTAGAAGGGCCACACAATAATAAATCCTTACAAATAAACACAGGAAAGTGAAGGCTATTTGTTGTGCTGCATTGAAAAGTGCAATAAAGTACTTGCAAATACTCCATTATCCAGTCACAGATTTTTGGTCTAATTCTGCATTTATGAGTCACAAACACCTACACAGGAAAAAAAAAAAAAAAAAGAAAAAGAAACCCAGACACATAATCTGTCAATCCACTTTGATTAACCATTTAAAAAGGCTACAAGCACTGAAAAGTTTTATTTTTACAAAAATACCAGGTCACAGTTGGACATCAATTGGCTTCCTAAATTACCTCTGTGTAGGGCAAGTGCACAATGGCAAAGTGATATAAAGCTTTCTATATCACAGCTGAAAGCAGACAAAATCTGCACAATCCCATAATCTGTTTCTAATTCAGTACACATCTTTTAATAAATGTGCACAGACTCATCAAAATCTGAAAGATCAAGATCTCACAGGAAAAAAGAGACTACCACCATGTCTATTATTGTCAAGCCTTTATAACTCTGCAGTAAAAAGTTTAAGTCAAAATGTGAAAATAAAACCTTTGTCACTTTTAAAAAAACACCCTGTTTTTCTAAATTTACACACTATAGAAGATTAATCTACTAGTTCAGAGTGACTTCTCCACCAAAAGGTCTTTTTTTCCCTTAATAATCCTTTAAGAACAGAAATATCTTTTAAATTAAAAAAAAAAGGTAATTCTTCCTTATGTATTCTCTGTTTATTAGATATTGCTTTCCGACACTTCTAGCAGCAACAAACATGACCACCAGATAAATTACCTATTTTATAAACTATGCCCAGGAACTTCAGTGACCAGAGAAAGACGAAATAATTCAGCATTTCAACTCACATTTTTTGGAATATCCCCAGGAAGTGCCATATTTAAATGATTACTCACTGGTATTCCAAATATTTAATTTAACTCAAAAACATTAATGTTCATATATACAGATGTATGTACACTATTATGCATTAGCAGAGTGCTGAAACAGACCAAAGTGAATCTACAAGTCGTATCTTTACTAGCGGTACCATATTTGTGTTATTTTTTATCTTCTACATGCTATTCTAATAACAACAGAACTTGTTTGATGTAATTCTCTTTAGCAAGGTCACAGAGAACAAATATCAAGGGACTTGGGATCTAATATATTCACATCATGCTTTGATCTTTTATCTGAAAAATATGGACCATCATCCACAACTGAAATGTATGCTAAAGATATATTTATTTAGTTATTGCTTTCTACACCACCTTCTTTGAGCTTTGTGAATAATTTTTCTGCCCATATTTTCTTTTAAAAGCCCACAAAACCAAACAACAAAACATCTGGAAACACTTACAAGCTAGATTTTTCAGCAAATGTGGCTCACCAACCAGAAAGGACAATATTGCTACCACAGCATTATAATACATTACATAACTGACAAATTTTAGGACCCAGATAAGAAGTTCATTGCAGGATATATAATTGCAAGGCTGAGCCAGAAATGCATTTTCCCCGTGAAAAGCAAGGATATATATTATCCCCTCAACACTGCTCTGTTCACTTCCTTCCTTTTCAATTCTGACTGCAGAGGAGACACGGGAGTTTGACAAATACATGGACTTCTTAAACAGCTAAAGATTCACTTTCATTTGAAACTGTTGTCGTGACAGGTTTCCATAGTACTTTCTTGCAGCAATCACTGCTTCTGCTTTTTATATTTCTATTTCAAAAAATAACTTTGAGTAGCAAAAGAAGGGGAGATAAAAAAAATATAAAAAAAGAAAGCACGGATGGGGGGAATGCCTAACTAAACTGCCTCTGTTCCACAGCCAGAGCAGCAGCAGAAAGGAAGTGATACTAAAAGAGGCTGTTCGCTGTCTCTTCTCCCTTTGCAGGTTTAAATCACCAGAGTATGGGAAAGTTTATTTTTAAAATCAGTTTCCACCATGTGAATTCCTGGGTAAGACGTAACAGCAGCACAGTTAATGAACAGTCTGTGAAATAGTTCTTTCAATGACTTGAGTCTGGAGTCAATGGAAGGAGCAAAAAAAATCTATTTTCTAGAGTTCAGACTCAGCCACGTAAGATGTGATTTTCAGCAAGTCACTGAGGCCAAAATT
Source organism: Rhipidura dahli (assembly GCA_013399225.1). Lineage (NCBI taxonomy): Eukaryota > Metazoa > Chordata > Aves > Passeriformes > Rhipiduridae > Rhipidura > Rhipidura dahli. Next base: position 312,648 of record VXAC01008444.1, read on the forward strand.
CACAGAATGAGCCAAGAGCAGAACTTCCCAAATACACTGTCTGCACTGGACTACAACTGTTCTTCCCTTTGCCCTTGAATAGCACATCCCTTGGGTCTACACCATCTTTACTAAGTAGATCCAGTCTTTAAGAACAGATGAATTGTCTGCACGAGTAAATGCTAAGAATGTAAAAGATCACCCAATGCCATGCTTTAGTCCTGAGCCCTTTGGCAGCCACACAGCAGTGTGTGACCAGTCCAGCCCTAGCTGGTGCTCAAGGGGAGGTCACTCCCTCCCAAATGAGACAAGGCAAAGCCCTTCAGGCTAAGTATGACCCTGGCCTTCGTTTAAGCTTCCTGAAGTGTTTTAACACTTCTTCTCCAGTACCTTCATTGTTTTCATCACTTGTGCAGGCAAAGAAGCAGTCATCCATGCCTAGAAGGAAGCCTGAGGTACTTATGCTCAGGAAAGGCAGCTGGTGAATTCCAGCAAAACCCCCCCTAGAAGAACTATAAACATGCTGAGGTTCAGCTTTGATATAATGACATTCTCTGAGGCAAATCTCAAATCTTCAGTGCTTAATTCACCAAGTGCTTAATTCAGCTCACTTATTTCACCCAGAAGACTGAAGTGGTTTTGTGAACCCACTCCCATGGGGTCACACCACACTCTCCACCACCATAAGCCATACTGTGCATGGCAAGACCTGTGAGTGTTATAAATGTGTGCACGACCTCTCGCTCTCTTGCCTTCTGTTCTTCACCTGCAAAACACTGATGTCGGTACTTCACCTCTGCCACAAAGGTGCTGTAGGGGTAACTGCAACAGTAAGGAATTCTGGTAACACAAATTATGGAGCAGTCTAATGCAGAGAGACATCCCAAGTTCAGGTAAACTTTTACTGAAAATTCCAGTCCCTCAGCTCAAAACATAAAATACAGAATACCAGAGAACAGCAGCTCCATTTTTGCTATGCACACCTGGAAACAATGTGTAGTAAATATGAAACTTGGCACAGGGAATTTTTGGAAGATGCATAAAAATTTCTCAATCTTGGAAGCTGGTTTCCTTCTACTGGAAACCTGGGTAACATACATTATCAGAAGATATGTTTATTGATTTATCATTAATACCAGGAAATAATCTGATTAAATGTTGCAATTAAGTACTTCCTCTGAATCAACTGGTCCATTAAAAAACATGCAGATATTTGTAAGAGCTCGCACAAGGTCTAAATCAAAGATAACAGTTGAGCACGTCAGCTACAAATTGTATTTTCCTAGCTATGTACCAGTAAATAAAGCTCCATGGACTGAAAAAAAGTAAAGACACTAAATGATAGATAGAACTATGCACAAGGTCTCTGTAGACATTAGATAAGTTTCATGTGATGTTAGATACTCATTTTTTGAGACAATTAAACTATTATTTTATCTTTTATGTTATACATACATAATTTAGTACCTCTAGTTACCAAGCTAAATATAAAAAAGCTGTCTTCATTTTCCGGTCAGACAGACATCCTGAATAAAAATTAAAATGCCATTTAAATTGTGGACTGTTGCCAAAATGTCTAATGACTGAAATTCACTAATTTTTTTTTTTTTTGGTCAACATTCTAAGGAATTCCCAGAAAAAGATCTTCAGTATGCAATATTGTGCTTTATCTGTATTCAGACAGATTCATACTAGGATCACTAGTATGTTGTACACATTTTTAGTAACGCTGTCACACGCTAAACAAGTTAAGATGAAAACCACACAATTCCAGTTTGAACATAATGATGCTATCTCCAGCAGAGAAAAGGTACAGCTGATAGAAGGGAGAGATGTGGGGAATGGACAACTGAAGGAAATTGTCTACTGTCCCCTTCAGTTTATTTATATAGTATGATGCTGTGTTACTGCAAGTGCTAAGTTCTGCACTGCACTGAGTTTTTTATGTATAAATTTACATTGTGCCTTACTGCTGAAGTTCTGCAGCTCCACTTAACCTACACAAGTACTGTGTCCATCTTCACTCACCTCCAGTATAACTCGTTTTCAAGAAACAATCTCCAATATAGAAAAAAACTGAAAACCTATTAAGATATACGTGTTAACTACTGTACACAAAAATTATCAATCCATAATGTGCATTTAAATTCCAAAGATGTGCGCTATACTCTACCATTTCTTTACATTACTATTGTCTCTACATCTGCACACAAGCTTTTCAACACAATCTTATATTAAGCAGTTGAGTGGGTGTGGTGAGTACAGCACAAATATTTTGAGAGAAATTCTTGACTGGATCCTTTCAAATTATTTGCAGTATCTTAGAAGAACATTACCCCTCAAAAGGCTGACAAAGTTCCTTTGATTATTTCTGACATTTTGTGCATTTCTTAGACGTACAGAGAGTCCCAGCAAACCATAAACATATGCACTCCATTTCAACCTCATGCTCTAATTTAAAAGCCCTAGTAAATACCTACAGATAGTTTAAACACAGAGATATACATGTATTTCTGAAAGTCTAGTGTTATAAAAAAATAGTTTTACTTGGGACAACATATTACTCAGACTTGGATCTCTACAGCACTCATCATTGGAGCTTCCTCTTCTCAGACACCATTCCTTGTTTCCAAGAGCATAAATTCCTCCCTGCTCTACTTAACAAACATAATACCCATTTTGTCTGTCCAACAAGCAACTATTTTAAAATTTTTGTTTTCCTAATTTCAAACCATTTGACACATCTTTTTCTTCAGCAAATTTTATTCTTTTATTATTTATGAGTTATTTTTAAAAGCTTCTGCATCTTCTATTCAACACAAACGTTATTGACTTGCCTTGCAGTTTGCTTATCACAACCAGCCACTGAGGTCCTTGCAGGTAAGTGGGCTCCAGGTAACAGTTACCTAAAAACATCATCATTCAGATTTTCAGCATTCTGACAAACCACAATGATTCCTTCCTTTTTTTTTTTTTTTTCACTTGCAAAGCATGCTGCTGGTCTATATACATGAGAGAGCAAACTGCTGGTATCAAATGCCTTTCAGTCCCATTAAATAGCATGCCAACAGTTTTACAAACTTATTAATGTGTGAAATACAGTACTGAATTGTCAACGCGGTGATTCACTTTGTTTACAGCAGCAAATATTTTCCATTAGTGAAATGTGAATTCCATTAAAAATGTGAGTGTCTTGTCAACTGTAAATCATAAAGCAGATGCAGGGATGCCCAACCCTTCTGGCTGGGTGTGCCAGTTTCGCCAAATTTGGGAAAAAATATCTCTCAGTCTCTCCGTTTTTCCTTCCCTCTCACAGGCTCAGTTTAAAGGCACCAGATCCAACCTCCAGAGCACACAAACCCAGGACACTGGGGAGGCCACCTGCCTTCATGCAGGTGCAGAGAAGGGCCATAGGCCTCATTGCCTACCCCATGACGAGACTATAGCACACACACACAAGTGCTGGTGTGTGTCAGAGATGTGACACTTGCTGGGGAGTTGGCCCTCAGCTGAGCTCTTACGTGAGCACCCACTGCAATCAGGGTGCTGGCTGATCAGTTCTGGTGTCAGTTCCAGGATGCCATATCTAAATTTACCACAAGGATTGAAAAGATCTTCAGAAGGAGTTCAAGTTTACTCTCCTTCTATAAAACAACAGTTATCTACAAATGAAAATACAAACCACCTAGCAGAAATTAATCCCGTTATTCATAAGGCTAGTTTTCATTGCTCCCCACTTGACTACCTCTCAGGTTAGCCCACATCCTTCTTGACATGTTGAATTCACTACTAGAACCCCCAGGGCTGAGCAGAGTATAAAGGCCACTCTACTGAGTAGAGCTAAGGGATTACTCCAGGTATACTTTTGTTTATATCTCCCAGTACAATATTTTCCTCCTTTGTATCTACTTGACATGGCTGACATTCAGCTTGTAATTTACTATAACCTCAAAATCCCCTTCTGCAGGTCTCCTATCCACACTGTTGTTTCTGCTATATAACCATGCTTTTCTTCTCTTGTTTCTTTACTTCATGCAGTACCTTACAATGTTCCTTTTCAGTAGCATCCTATTTTTTCAAACCAATTTCACAAGATCATTCTAATTCTGTCCTTACAAGACCTCTTAATCCTTCTTAGACAAGCGTAGCCTGCAAATTTAATAGGTATATTCTGTATTCCATCACCCAGACCATTAATGCAAGCACTGAGTAGTGCTGGCCCTGGGGTAAATCCCTGCAGAACTTCACTGGATACAATCCTTCCATTTTGGAAGAGAATCAACACTGTGTACGGTTTTCCTAAACTGTTCTGTACTGATCTTGTAACAGTTTAAGATTATCCTTACTATTATTAAGTCTAGATTATCCTTTCTCAGTTTGAATTTGAAAATGCCACAGGTAAAGAAGTATTACAGACAAAATATCACACCCCACCTTCCACACCTCCATCCACTAAACTGAACACCCTTTAACAGAAGGAAACTAAGCTGGCCTGACAGAACTCACTCCTGAGAAACCTGTGCTGGCCATGAGGCAGACTCAGCACACGTGTGGCTAACAGGCATTTCTGGGACACCAAGAACATGTATGGACGTGGGCCATGTTGATACACACAGCACTTTTAAGGGCTGTGCACAGGGATGCATGGGGGGAGCACATGGAAGGCACTGACACAGGAGGCACAGGCCTGGCACGCAGTGAGCTCTCAAAGGCACGCACCAGACAGGGCCACTGTCCCGAGGGGCTACGTGTGGCTTGTGGAATAAATGTTAATTGCCACTAAAGCACATCATCCTAAGCACAGATATCAGCTGCTTAAAATCTGTAACCCAAAGAACTATGTTGAGGTGGAATATTCTGTGGAAAGAGAACATTCTATTCTGAACACTGCATGAAATTACCAGAAAAGCACTTCCTTTTTCCAGGAGAGAATAAGTTACATGCTCTCTTCTAGCACCCAATTCCTTTTTTGAAATCCAAACTAGATAGCCTCTAAAATTTACCTCTTAAGGATTAAAGGTGGTAGCTTAGAAGGTCTAGAAACAATGGTTAAATTTTTAAACTGTCAGTCAGTACAGGTCTTCTTCTTGTGAAGAAGAAGATCCCTGTGACACATTAGCATTTTAAAATAGTATCTAATGTATTTTAACTAAAATTCAATCAATACATTTGGAAGGCCAAAAGATTTGTAACCTCAGGAAGACATCTGATTTCAGAACTACAAAATATTAACAAAGCCACATGACTGGGAATGCCAAGAGAAGCAGTCAAAAGATTATTTTACCCTTTAAGATGTGTTCCAAAATTACAGATGCTACACTTACTCTTGATTAGCCTAACTTCTAATTGCTGGCACTCCCCATTAAAATGACTGCTTAGTGGTAAAGGAACATTTCAATAGCTGTTTCATCAATATGCTTAGTTTTGGACTTCTGTCACCCATCATCTAATATCCCATACTGCTACTAACCATTGCAATAACCCCCAGTTTTCAGTTTTCCATCACTGACTGCTTTAATTGATCTTGATTATTCTAAAGAAGATGATTTGCACAAAGAAAATGTAGAAGAATTCAAGAATACCCACAGTAATAAATAAGAACTGGGCAATTAATCTCATGTAGGAAGCAGCTGAGCTCTTTTTTCCAGAGTGATAGCCTGGTGAGAAAATCAGCTGCTGCTGCTGCTGCAAAACCTCCTCCAGCTGACAATCCTGAAAATCCTGCCATTGCATGTCTGTACAGTACCTGTACACAGGTATTGTCTCACATGCATCTACACTCTGTCACATTGACTATAATATGGAAAATTTGCTTTGCTGTCTGTTGAAACATGAGCATTGCATTTTTCAGGAGTACATTTTCTCCCTTAAAAAAACAATTACTTCACAGATACATTCATGTATAAGTTAGCTAATCTCTTTTTTTAAATTCTTTTAATCACATTGCATCTCCTTTACAAAAATGTTCCTTAGTTCTTAAAGATTATACAATCTTACTTATGTAAGAGATTATATGTATGTACTTAAAATTCTTGATTCTTGAGTCATATACCATATTCCCCTTTCACCTTAAAATCTATAGTAACTCACAATTCAGAGTCTTTTTGAAACAAAACTGTTTGATGGCCACCTACGTTTTAATTAGTAAGAATGGAGACATCCTTAAATTAAAGGAGGAATGGTGCTAGCCACATGATTTCATTGCAAAATTGGAGCAGGTGAAGACTTCACATCAGCAACAAGGTGTGCCAGAGTTTATTACTTCCAGTTAAGTAATGTTAGTAATTCCTCACAATGTCTGTATCTGGCCCAGGATATTATATAGGGTTCTGGAGAGGTTTTTGCTCTTCGCTTGCATTTTAAAAAAAAATTTGTCCATGGGTTTTTTTAAATCAAGCTCTACAGTACTGAAAAATGCAACAAAAGCAAAATACCCTGTACAATACAGCATTTAGATGTCCTCAAAATTCAATAGAATTTGTCTTCCACACTAGTTCCTATCACACTCAATTACAGCTTATGTCAAGAAACTTTCTCCTCTGGTAAAATGTAAAAGTAAAAACTCCACACTTCCAAAAGTTTAGGGAGGGTTGTCCACTCTTCTCTACACAGCAAATGTCTGAAACACTTTGTCTTCCCAAGGTGTTTAAAGCATTGTACCTGTGCCTTTGATTTCTTATCTCAGATTCAGATGAATCAGAAATAAGCTAAAAATATTGGTTATCATAGAAAAAAACCATAATACAGTCTTTCATGTTTTAGCATTTTAGAGTAAGAGCCCGAAATAGTATTCCACCCACACTCAAAAAACTGAAGATATGCGAAAACTCCCATGTGCAACTTTATTATCTATTATTGAGATGGGAAAATGACAACATTGGCAACATTTTGCCATTTTTGGTAATAAAGTAAGAAAGCAAATGAATTGGCTTCAGTCCTGAATCTTCTAGTGAACAGCTGGGAAGGAGGAGGCAAACAGCAGCATCCTAAAAGCCAAACTGAAAAAGATGAGTCGTGGATTGAGAAAAGGTAAAAAGAATGCCCTACTCCTCTTTGACTTGATAGAAAAAGGGCAAAACAAAGAAAAATAATTGCAATTTATATACTAATTCTCATGACATGTTGATGCTTGTTACAGGGCTGGATTAACACAAATAACATAAAGACTTACCACAAAATATAATACAAGCTATGTGCTTTAATCCTTGGAAATAAAAATTGGCCTGTTTTCCACTGAAAAGACTACTATAGCTATTCACTGTAACAATACATTATATTCAACTATAACTTCAGCTATTTTTACCTTCCTTGCCTTCTCTCTCCTCTAGTTTATTTTTACTAATTCTCAACTAACAGGTACAAAACAGCTCCGAATTATTCCAGTGAAAATTAAAAGTTAAATGAAAATTCAAAATTACTTTTTAATTATAGAGTCTTCATTACTGACCAACATTTCTTCAAAAGGTAATGAATTCCAAAGAGAGTGCACTATGAAATATTTCTGAAGGCCATGTAAAAAACATGCCTCCTACAAAAGTCTACAGCAGTAGTGAGTAACAGGTGGGAAGGTCCAAAATCTGAGAAAGAGTATTACAATTTTAGTAGATCTTTATAGCCTTCATGTGTGTATATATGTGAAACTACGCATTTCACAAATCTCTTACAGATTTTGAGAAAACAGCCATCTCTGCTTTGCTTTCTACATACTCATACCACGTGCAGGTCTGTGGTAGAGCAGAAGTAAAATCAGTTCTCAAACTCAGGATACTCTGCCTGCAGCAGATCATAAATAATATTCTTCTCCAATGCACAGCTGGGGGGTTTTTTGGCCAGGAAGAAACAATCTCAAAGGTGGCCTGAGAACATTTCTCCAAAGTTAGAGAAATAGTCTAGCCAAATAATAAGCAAACAGCAACCAGAGTATTTTCAAGTTGTGTCAAGCTATTATGTGTCGGCAGAATTCTAGAGGGAAAGGTTTAGACAAAAATTATCATTAGTTGAATCAACCTAAAACAGCCTGTTTACCCAGCATGGTTAAGCACAGCCCACTAAAGCGTTTGCTACTGAGTACTGCTTTGCACAGTTAGTTCTTTGGGGGTGGAAATACGTGGTATATTCATAAACTTCTAACAATTACAAGAAATAATAAACATTTCATTAGGAGTTCTGACTCCAGCACCAGTTGGTCTACTATCAGATCAACTGAGACAAAGTCTGAATATTTAGAACACAAGAAATTTACTGAAAAGCAGCTATCAGCAACTATTTAACACCAAAACAAAGTCAAAACATTCACACAACAAGCTGTGAAAGGGTCAAGATAGGGAAGACTGCTCTGCAAGCTATACAGAACATACAGAACAAAATGAACTCTCAGAACATGTCAGCTTTTTGCCACTCCTCAGCAAGCTGTCTTGTAACATCTCATTCTCTGCAGAAACACTGAGGTAGCTTTAAGCCAAATAAACAACTACAAACACTTCAGCTTTTCAAGTTGTAAGCTTAACAAGCAGATAAAGGTTTCTTTCTTACACAAACACTACAGCCCTCTACCCTCTATCTTAGAGAGGGCAGTAACACACTGTAACCATGCCATCATCTGTAATCTCACCCAGCTTCCCAACTATCCCAGGTACACTTTCTGACCCTTTTGATAGACTCTAGATCCAGATTTTGATTTTAAAATGGGTATCTCTCCTACAGGCCTTCTATCTACTGAGAAGAAAATTACCGCATCATTCACACACTCAGGACAGCCTCAGAAGCACTGGTTCTGCTGCTTGGAATAAAATTATGTATATTTGTTCCTAATGGGCAGCTGTCACCAAGAAGGCTTTAGATATTTTGCTCATTCTTTACCCTTTAGATCCTTAGTACTTTTACAGACACTGATACAAATATTAAAGCTCTAGAGGATCAGCTCTTTATCATCAATCTGAACAAATATTCACTGATTATAGTAATTTAGACTTGTTTCCTTCTCTGAATTAAATCCTGGTTCATGAGCCTCTTCCCTGGAGAGGGATCTTTTAGGAAAATATACTAAATTGCTGGCATTTCTGTTCACTCCTGTGATTTAAAATGGAGTGTCACAGAAAAAGAAATTTTTTTAAAAGGGTTTATTTTGAAGAGACAAAGTGCACAATCTGCAACGTATTCAAAAATAAACCATTCTAGAATGACAGACTACAATTTCTTTCTTTTTTTTTTTTAATTTTGCAAACTTCAGATAAGCTATGGCAAGGGTTCCCTATGATCTGAATCCTCCACTTGCCTTATTGACTTGTGCTGTTTCTCCAGAGAGCTGATGAATCCTTGCTCTCCCTCCTTGTTTGCTGACAAAGAACATAAGGCAGCATTGCAGAAATTATGGTTTCTCATTGATCATTTGAACTTTGCTTGTTTAATCATTACATCAGTGAAAATGCTTGTGTCTGTCTGCATACAAAATCTCAAGGGCAATAAAATATTCTTTAACCTTCTAAGGGATCAAAGGATGATTTGATAACGTAAGAATAAATCCTAAAATACATCAGTTTCTTCCCCAGGCCTAAGTGTTGCACAGTCCTATGCATCCATTCCAAATTGGCAATGAGAACAGAAGGTGTAACTCTAATCCTGATCTAGTATGGTAAACTGTACTATATAAGGTATCATCTTTCACCCAGCAGGGAGGATGATGATTGAACCATTCTTGTAATAAAGGATCTTGATTGGCTCCAGCATCAGTAAAATACTGAATTTCATCAGTGGGCATTAAGATGACTCTCCAAGGAGATGTAATTTAAACATGGATTTACACCCTAAAACATTACTTTTCATTAAAGAAAACTAAACCCTGCATTTTCAATGCTAAGCCTTGTTTCTAATGTATGTTTTAAGTGTTAACACTGCATTTAAAAGGGCTCAAGAAGGTACAAAAACCATCTATACCTCATGTAAAAAAAATCTGCATTTGTTCAGCGTCAGATCAATTCTCTTATACAGGCTTAACAGGTATTAAATGAATACCTATTAGCCTACATTTCATTCTTTGTGAGATAACCTATCCCAACATAACCAATCATCACACTGTGTGTTTACCATACAGATTTTTGACTCTTGCAGAAATTTCTGACTTCAGAGCTCCAAATGGCCAGGGTCAAGCTAAATTACCCATAGGTTAACCCTACACACATTTTCGTGTAATTCCTCAGAACACCTCTGAACTTCGTAGAATTGTTCTGACACCTAGAGTGATATCATTTTTACAAAAACTCTAGATCAGGAACTTTCTTGGGTGATAAATATTTGTCTGGGTCATCTGCAAGGCAGAAGATCTAATTATGTTCAAGTATTGTTAGCTTGCTTTTTCAAACAAAAAAAAAAAAAAAAAGGAGATGCAAAAGATTTTGTAATAAAAGGGCATGACCTTTTCAGGGACTTGTATCAAAATAAACTCCAAGAGGCAGACAAGTTTGAAAGGATTCCTAAAAGGGAAACATTTGGGCTAATAATAGCTATTTCCTGTGACAATGTCATTTGGATAAACATTGTGACATCACTTATGTCATATATAAGCACACTGCTGAGGTTAACTTGCAGCAGTCAGCAGCCAAGGATGAATTTTATATATATATATATAT
>VXAC01008444.1:323285-596065 GCA_013399225.1 Rhipidura dahli
TATATATATATATGCACACATTTAAGTGTCTTTTAATGCTTATTTTTCATGGGAACAAAATTGCCAAGAAGATAATGAATTTCAGACCTCAAATTTGAAAACTTAAAAGCTTCTCTATTTATCTGAGTCCACAATGACAGTTACTTAAGAAAGGGAACCTACTTGAAGAATATAACAGAATTACCACATTGCTTAGTTAAACTGTAATCTCTGCACACTTAAACTATACCCAAAAATAATTTTTCACTGAGTTCTTGACAACATGTATGCCAACCAAGTCTTGACACTATGAATATATTAAAGCATGACAGAGAGTCTTAATTTTAACATAACACCATTGTTAAAATATTGCTATCTTACATAACAAATGGTATCAGAAGTTAGTAAAGCAGACCTTTATAAACTCCTGATAAAAATCCATTCTTTTGCTCCAGCCTAACTAGCTGTTATATGCAAATATGCCTTCACACTGTTGTAAAGGTCATCAATGCCTGTGAAACAGGTAAGAAGCACTAAAATGTTGTTGAAGACCTCCTTGAAAAAATAAAGTAAATTGCAGAATACACAAGAATACTTCCATGCAAACACCTTACCACAATAATACCACTTGGACTTTAAAGACTTTGCTATTTTCAAGACACTAAACACATCCTAACATGTCCTCTTTCCTAAATGTAGGCACATGCAGTCTAATACTCTCACAAGCAAAGAAGCTGCTAGTGGTTAACAATTTTTCCTCTAACATTTACTACAAAAACAACAGTAATGCAATTTCTGTTACTCCCTTTTTGCATTCTCTGGCATTAAAAGAAAATGCAGAAAATTAAAGACAAAGCAGAGCACATGAATATAATGACTGAGTGCATTTTATTTTTAAAATTAACTGTAAAATGATCAACCAAAGCTCCTCAAGACAAGGAGTCTTGGCTGTATTGTCAAGATTCTACAACACACCCGTGGACTTTATGTTAACTTGAGTGCAAATTAATGTTGAAAACTGAAAGGAACAAAGTTCCATCTTTCTTAAGAGAGATAGACGCCTGCACCTTTTCTGAGATACAAACATCTTCAATGAGATTTCTCAGATTTTAAATGGAAATACTGTCCATAAATGACACATATTAAATTCTTAAAGTTTACATTTTAAATGTCAGTGTTTCAGAGACTTTCTGTATTAGCATCTGCACTGGTCTAAAGTTAATACTTAATAAAAAATTTTTCTTACTGTTGTGACTTTTGTAAGAAACATGTTGTAGAAATTGTTTACTACTCTGAAACCCGCTGTTGGACAACAAGTGTGTGACCTGGTTACAAAACTGTGAAGTCTAAAGGACTCCATTTTCTCTTCTCCGTATCAGTAACTCCTTTATATACTTACATATCTATTATTTGCTCAACTTATTTGCCTTATATACTAAATAACCTCAATATTTCAAATATTTATTCTTGTGACAGTGGGTTTATGTTCCTAAAATTTCTTGTGTTTTTTTCCTAAATTCTTCTAAATCCTACTACTGAGACAGAATGAGTATAGTTTAGAGTATTGTGAATTTGGCAATATTCCATCATTACATTAATATCTTCTACATCCCTTTGCTTTTTTGAAAAGCAGGTGTATTTTCTCCAACATCCTGGGAGGCGAGCAGAGGTGATGAGAGCTACCATGAAACTTTTAGAATGAACACTCTTTGACATCCAGTTTAACAGCTGGTCAGAAACTGTCTTCAACTATGTGAATTTTCTGAAAAGGTTTCAGAGTAGATGATGTTACTCCCATTTTATCATCTCATTTGGCTGTCAAGAGAATCAGCTATAGTAACCCACAAAAATGTTTGTTCCTACTTCTTAAATGGATGTGAACAGCTATGTACAGAAGTAAAAATCTGGAATTGTTAGAATAATAAGCTTTCATAAATGTAAGGCTTTTTATAAACACTTTGTTACAGAAGAATTCTGCTAGATATCTACAGTGATGTGTGACCCACCTTAGAAAAGGTACTTCAGCATTGTCAAAAATGTACCTTTTTAAATACATCTGATTTATAGGAGCTGTATATACATAAGTGTTAATTCTGATCTTAAAATAACTGTCAGCAGCAGGGACTGAAGAAGGAGAAAAAGAGTTCACTGATACACAGAATCACAGAATTACCAGGTTGGAAGAGACCTTCAAGATCATCGAGTCCAACCTCTGTCCTAATACCTCAACTAAACTAAACCATGGCACCGAGCGCCACGTCCAATCTCATTGCAAATTATATTAAGAAATACTATTGTTTTTCATGAATGATACAAGTTGTAAATGTTTTCATTATCCAAGTTGTAGTACATTAAGAATACATCTACATTTTGTGATTGCAAGTTCATTAATTACAGTATGCTCCACTAATTATGTCCAGAAAGTGCCTTAATTACTAACCTACATGAGAAAATACCCAGAAACCTGAGTTAAAATGCAAACAATACATGAAGGAGTTTAAAGCTCTCATACAACAAAGTCATTAGCACTGGAGGTATTCTGAAATTAGCATCTCATACATTTCAGTTCTTAAAAACTGGACCATCAAACATCAACAGTACAGTAATATTTTAAGTCTTACAGCCACAAAGTAATAATTAATTTACATTTGACTGCACAGTTAAATTACCTTTTCATATGCACAAGGAAATTTTAATATGGTGCTAAATAATATTCAAGATGGCTTTGTCAGAAACAATTCATGCCAAACCAAAGTAATTTATGTCTGTGATGGAGAAAACATACCTTTGAATAGGAGATATAACATGTTCTGATTTGAGGCAAAGCTGACGCTATTTTAAGTGACTTTCTTAAGTAAGCCAAGGAAACATGGTTAAACAATGACCATAAAGAATAGGGTTGGGATAACCCAGGGGTATGACACTCAAACAACTGTGTCTCTCATTATCTGTCCTAATTCTGGTTCTATTCAACATTCTCATGGACCTAAAAAAGGCAGAAGAGAGAGTAGCAAACGACCATGGTACACAATTTATACACATGGACAGGTTTAGAATTCGTAAAGCAAAGACACTGTAGTCTGGACAAACTGAAATGCCATATTAAGGCATATGGAATACGAATGCTACTCACAATAACTATGAGGTGCCTCTGGCTCCTACATATTTTAAAAAAACCCCAAAACTCTGTCTTTAATTGAAAACATTAATGAAGTTCCTGTATAACAGGAGTGGAATTTTAGCCCAGCTCAGGGGAACACAAAAAGGCTGCCTCTCAACACTAAGGCTGGCTCTGACAATGTGCCTTGTGCTCCAGTCAGCTTCACATGTGATGCTGCTGCACAACTGGATCCTCTGGAAAGTGTAGCACAGAGCAGCTTGGGTTGGAAGGGTCCTTCAATTACACTAATTAGTGTGAAAACTCCCTGTGACTTAAAAATAATAACAATGATCCTCAGAGACAAAATTCAATAGATTTCCAGTTAAAATAATATTCTTAGCACAGGTGTACAATTATACAGCATGACATGATTTCATTAATTCTATATCAAAGTCTCTACTTGTATGAACAGCAGTTTTTGTCTACATAAGAGATGAGCTCCTTGACATCAAAAAACAACTTAGGTCTAATGCACAAGACAGGGACAACAAATAGAACCTTTAATTTAGCCCAGCTTCTCTCCCATCCCAAGAAAGCCACAAACATAGAGGTAGAAATGAACACTTAAATTATGAGTAGTATTATCAACTTTGCCAGACCTCCTCTGAATACTCACAGCCAAGGTAAAAACCTTCAGTATATATAAAAGATTCAGAGGGATTGTTGACAGAGATCCTTAACTAAAAGGACCTTAGGAAAACTATTGCAACTAAGTAATTCCTCATCCATTATTAAAATTCAGCTGTTACCCCCCTAGTACTTTCCCTTGTATGAATGACACATAAACTGTGAACTTAACTACCATGAAATATAAATAAGTGTGGTACGGAAAATAAATTTTTCAGCATGCAAACATCTTTTATAGAAACTGGAACACATAATAGTATTATGTGTGAAAAACAACAGTTTTTCAGAACACTTAGCACTTTTACCTGAGGCACACTTTATTCACTAGTGTAAGTTTCAAGAAAAAAAAAAGGGAATGAATCACTTCATAAAAATTGTATACAGATGCAATGGAAGAAGTCTTTACATGAGAAGTTTAATGTGCAAGAAAGATTATATGTAGGTACAGTTACTTATCAAGATGCAGGATTAAGTTCGCTCTTCCACATACCACTATCAAGGCACAAAGTATGAGGTACTCCCAGTGAAGGGAAAAAGATTTCAGTTGTGGATTAAAACAAACTAATCTGAGACCCACATTTTAGTTGAAACCAATAGCCTAATTTTTTTCAAAGTTCTTATCACTTGTTCTAAAATTTAAATGAAAGGCTCTGAGCAGAACTAAAAACTATGCTAAAACAAATCTTTTCAGAAAACAAAATCTCAAAGACATTCTATAAAACTGTAAGATTTCTAAACTGAATAGAGAACATAAAATATAAATACAAATACAGACCTCATTATTAACAAATCTGCATTTTAAAATAATATGCACAACATAAATTTTCAGATGTTTACAAGACAGGACATTATTTCAATGATCCACCTTATTTTTGTCAGCAGTTTTGCTGTGTCACATCTCAGAGCAAAGACTACTTTATTTACATGGCTATACAATTTGTTTTAAAATTCAGTACTGTTCATTCCAATAAAAGTTAACTAATTATCAAATCCCCTGCTTTAGAATATAATTTCTAGCTCATAATAGTTGCTATTCTTTTCATGTTACAGCTCACCATCTGATGAATTTACATCTGTGTCCAGCACTATGCAAGTCAGACTACATCAGCACAAGATTTCTTAGCTCACTGTAGAACTCTGTGAATTTATTAATTTTACTATTTATTTTTATAACCTGCACTGAAGCAAGTGACACATAAACTTGACACAGTGATGCTTTCCCACTGCGCTGTATATGAAAACACTGTCAATGGGTCTCTATGAAGAATGATATTTTCTATTAAGGAGAAAAATAACCTTGATCATGAGGTAGATTAAATTTAATTCTAAGGTGTGGTAGAATGCTGATCCTAAATTAAGGGGAGTGAATTCCCCAAATGGATAGAAGAATAGGCTGTAGCAGCACAGCAAATGAAAAAGTCTTCAGTCTGTGGAAAGGATGCTTGTATTTATTTGCAAACAATTTTGAAATTCAGATTCCTAGTTAGCATTTTAAAGGGGGATAAAACAAGAGTCAGGTAGAAAGGCAATGAAAATGCCTCATGCATTAACACCTTCTTAGGCAGGAAAAAAACCAAACCCGCAGCAAAAAGCAACCAAGTAACATTGTCAAACCACAAGTTTCTACTGGGTGATACATATGAGCTTGAGGAAGGTGGTTTTCAGTATGCTGTACACAAAAACCCCAATACTAATAATACTGACCTAGATCTGAATTCAGGAAAATCTTTCATCTAACATTAAAACAAAGAACAAGGTGTCTTAGGCTTTTCTCCAATAAGTCAGTACTTAAATCCCAATAAACACAAGGATAGCAACACTAAACAGTAATAGCCAGATCTTCTGTAATACTGATCAAGTAAAAAAGACAACTAAGTTTTTTTGGACAAGAAATCAATAGGATTTTAGAACAAATCTCCAGGAAAGATTAAAACCTGCAGTGCAGGAGAACATATGGTACCCTCCCATCCTCCTTGGTGATAACTCCTACTGCAGCACACATTCCTTCCCAAACGCATATGGATTTTAGCTTTGCTCATATACAGTGCTGGAGGAGAGAGGGGAAAAGTTGCACAAAGCACGATCTGAGCTCTGGAGAGGGACTGTGTATCAGCACCCAACACGTGGTTACATGAGTGCTTTGTGACCAAGAGGAGAGGGATGAAACAGGGACACGCTGCCCCTCTCACCCCTGGCATGGGCACTCGCTGCATGCTCGTGTTCTGCCAGACTGACAGAGGCACAACAGCAGCCTCAGGATGGTTCAGCAAACACAGTACAAGGAATAGATTTTGGCATGAACTAATTCTGCCTAGATTAGACAAAACAGTCTCATGACTATTTTTGCTACTATGTTATCTCTCTTCCCCTAAAATGTGGGCTTCTATAAATGTAAGCCCAGGTACTTGCCGAATAGTCCCGTTTTCCCAAGAGTATTCACAGAGGACTTCACCGCCCCCTCCTCTTTTACCTTTCATTCTGGAAAGTACATTGTGTATGGGGCAAAACTACAGCTCTGAAAAATTAGGTGGACCTGCACATCTGAATTTCTGGCATGAGATGTCTCCAAAGATGACTATGCTTTCCTTTCTTCTGCAGTTCCATCATGTTTACCCAGCAGGCATGCTGAGCCTGCTTCAAGATGTAAATTACTTATTAGTCAAGTAATTTTTCAAAAAATCTTTACTCCGTGGTACACAAAGAAGAGCTTGTTTCTACCAAAATTTTTCAAAGTCCATCAAATGAAAACTTGAGGAATTTTATGGCATTACGAAACAGGGTCAAGTTAGAAAGATACAGATATAACTTCATCATTTTACTTAAGTATCACTAACATATAAACTGTTATGAAACCTAGAAAACTAAGCAGCAACACCAATGTCCCCCTTTTTTACCTGTTTTTATAACATTAATCTCTATTTTATGCAGCTGTCTTTGTACTTCTTGCAGCTGTTTTTTTTTAAAAAACAATCAGACTAACAAACATGCAGCAGTACCCTGTCATAAGAAAAACAGTAAAGGAAAAAATGACAGTTTTGATAGTGATGGATTCTCTGGGAAAGGCACTGAAAGAAGTCATGGCACAAAATTATTGTGCTAAATCAGATACGGTTTTAATTAAAGAAGCTTAGTGACTTTAAGGACTAAATTATTTTTAGTTAAATATGTATAACACATATAGTTGTAGTAATATTAAATAATTTACTTAAGCTAATTCTACCTTTTCCCAAAGTATTTTAATATATGTAAAATAAAAAGCAACAACTCCCAATCAGGTATTATAATTTCAGCCAAACCTATTTTACTAAACAGCTGTATTACCATATCCTTCACATTAATATTACATGAACTATTGAAGACTGATTAAATATGCATGTGTCTGTCCAAGCAGATTTCTCCTCAAAATGCAGTCTCTTGCTTTCTTCTGTTTTCAGTATTTGCTTAAAGGCAGTACATTTGAGTCTGTGCCTTGTATCAACTAATTATGAATTCCTTACAGCACGGTGTACTACCTGCCAGCGAGGGAAGGGAAAAGGGAACGTTTCATGCTCCATTTGCTGCTGACAGCATCTCACTGGGGCTGTCTGCTTTGCAGACTACTCTGTGGAACATGTGTCCAGCAGACGTACAATTAAGAGTCAGGAGTGCTAACAGATGATCAACAAGAAATACCACGCCCTTGGCCAAGCCACCCAAAGCCCTGAGCCAACCCCTCCTCCAGCAGCTGCAGGGAACACTAACAGCAAAGGAGGTGGCAGTTCCCAGTTCTGCTGGGCTCACCTGGGCCATGAGCTGATCTGCAGGAGCATTTCAGATATAAATACAGGGCTCTCAGAAGGCAGCTGATGGGCTCACCTGGGGTCACAGGTTGGAAATCAACCAAGGTAACACAGTAAGATGTCCAATGTGAGAGGACTTCTTATTAATTTGGATGCTTCTGAAGGCATTTTGAAGCCTGGAGAAATAGCAGTGTAATGGCATCCAGCTGAACGATGGAAGAAGGCAGGAGGGCTGTGTGCCCTAACCACAGACATGCACACACCTGGGTCCTGCGAGGAAGCTGCTGCCATTGCCACCAGCCCAGTGGAGACAGCCAGGCAATCCAAATCTGGGAAACAATGATGGCTTCATATCACAGTCCTCTGCTTTAATATGATTTAAAGAAAAAAAATCCAAAGGACAGAAAAAAGCATTCTTTAACCTCAAACTAATTGAATTGGAAGGTTTTACAAAACCATAGCCCCTAATATATCGTAACACAGTATCTCCCCATCCTGCCTCATCACTAAAAGAAACCTGTGCATTTTATTTGTTCTCCTAATAGACTTCATAACTTCAATATCTGGTACATAAAAATCTTTAATTTTATAAGGCTTGAACCCCATCCTGAATATTGCAGGAGTTGACCAGAACTGGCTGTGGAGTGAAATGCAGGTGAGATGGCTGCACAGCTGCACAGCCATGGGACAGCCCAGAGCTGGGAAAGCAGACTCCCAGCAAGAGCTGCTAACTGGGAAAGGTGGCGGATGGAAGGCAAGGGGCCTTTCCACGCCCAATTAGCAAGTCTCCTGTGCTCACCCCCACACCTGAAAACTTTCTGCTGAACATAAATTAAAGAACTAAAATCTACCTTCATTTAACAATGCTTTTTCTACTTGATCCAAAAATATTTCAACAAATGAACAATTACGGAGTTGACAATATTACTGGGTGAAAAAATAGAAGCTTACAGGGTTTAAGAAAAAAAATGGTATTTTCATATGGGGGAAAAAAGCATTTTCATGAAACAAGGCCAGTACTGTTAAAAAGGACCAGTGTTGCCTAATTATTAAAGCACAGAAACTTGCAAACTCAAATACTTGTTAGGAATCTTCCTGTTCATTTCTTGTCATTCAGAACTTCTCTGTATTTGCCCACTGTGAAATGAGGTTTGCTAATACCTGCCTAAAACACCTACTGCACACTTTGTGAGGAATTTTCTAAAGGATGCTGCAAAACTGCAAATCAGAGTCATTAATGAAAAAGGATCAACATTCAGAAAGTAACATATGACACAGGGTCCTCCACACATTTACAACAGCAAACAATATTCTAATACTGAGCAGGAAAGCTCTAGATATTACTTTTATTTTAAAATCCTACTATTTTCAAAACGTTGCTATTAAACTTGCCCATATGTTCCAACAACTACTCCTGTCATGAGTCTTCTATATTAATGGTAGTTGAAAAAAGACTTGGAATACAGATACTTGGAAAAAGTTACTATTTGAATTATACTAGCACAGAGCAGCTCCATTCTCTCAAAAACCTGTTTCACTGAATAGAGAAACTATCACAAGTTAACTTGTTACTTCTTCCCCATTTTTTCTTTTTTTTTTTTTCTTTCAGCACTATCCTAATTTCCACATACAAAATGTTAAAACATCAAGTATCTTAAATGCAGAACATCTTGCACCTTAAATGACATACAAAAAATTAAAAGAGCCCAAGTCATGAACAATCAGTCACACACCGTAATGTCTACCCGCATGCATGATGCTTCAGGTTATGGGCACTCAGATTCCCAATGGCTTGTTAACAAGATCTCCAGATTTTCCCTCTACATCAGTACTGGAGTTACATATCCATTTATCTCAAAGAGATATTTCTTTTAAATATTGCTAATGTTTTCACACTCAAAGCATATTTCCTCTGATTTAGCAACATGACCCATTAAAGCGATGTCAAATATCTAATAAAACAGGTACTACTATAGCTGGTATGTTTCCTTGCTTGTTCTTCAATAATTATCTTTTGCTATAGTCACCTAAATAATACACTACATATTCTGTTTAAATTTTGCTGATCTTTCTTTCTGGCTACATGAAGTTTTCTTGTGTTCTACAAATGATTCCAATCAGAAAACACACCTATATGGTGTAACACAGTGAGAGGAAACAATGGCTGGAGATTAAATTTAGAGATGACCAACAAGGAATGACTTTTTGTTGTTGTAAAACATTTAATGAGCCATTAACACGAAGGAATAATTAATTGTTTTCTTTTCCTATGGAATTGAAAACACCTTTTGCACCTGTAAAATAAAATACAGAGCTAACACCTGAAGAATTATGAATAGAAACACCTTATTTTATTTTTAATACTATTTTTTTTGTTACTGTTGTTACTACTGCTCCTAAAACCACTTTAATATGTGTTAGACCAATATTCCACCATCCTTTTTTAACGCACATTTTTAGCCCTTACATGAAGAGGTTGCAAGCTGCAAAGCAGAAGTGAACTATATTGAAGTCAGACATTCATTTTAGCTATTCCAAGATTCAAAACATTCTATCATCTGTTCCTATGGAAACTGAAAGGATATTCTAGGTTATATCAGTATCAGCCGATTATGTTGCCGAGAAATCTGTGGTTTATTTTAATCCAGAGTTCAGAGGTATAAATTCATGCTTAGTGTTTAGCTTGCTGATTTTGAATTACTGAGGCATGGTTGACACTTCAGTTCCATTAGATCATACTTTAAGATAAAACAAACTCCTTTTAGACCAGAATAGTAAAGGGAAAATTTTATAAGGTTTGGTTAATCCCCATGAATTTTACTGTTCAGATGTAGGATATAACTAATATATACTTGGGAGATATTTTTTGGTTGTTAGATGAGCCATACGTGGCTGTATCACATCTTAATAGAACAGAGCAAGGAAAAAATAATTTAGATTTATAGAAAACTCCTTCAGTAGTGCCATGCACCAGATGGCCAGATGAAGGAATCTGATTTAGCAAGTTAACAAGATCATGAAAACCATAACCGTAAGACTGAAGATGAAAAATAAAATTGAATAATGCAACATGACTATATTTCTATGACAAAGAAACTTAAAGGTTAGGATAGAGTAAAATTTGTGAAGACATTTAAACACATCAAATGAAAATTCTCCATATGCATACAGAGCTACTGTAAAAGAAAGAACAGAAACAGTATAAGTTAGTAGGATTTTAATTAAATAGACTTAAATGCCACTGTGATCGTTAACAACAAAAGCCAATATGACAGCTATAACAGGTTGGAATAAGTCTTCTCTGTCTACATTAGAATTAGAAGAATCAAGTAAAATGGGTGATTAACACAAATTTAAACAAAAGGCTTTGGATTTCATACTCCACTTTCACTAAACAAAAGTAGGTGATTTAAAGTCAACTATAGCTACCACCCTCATGCCAAAAGTAGCAAGCAGGTTCAAATTTTCCTCTTTGCAGATAAGACTTCAGCCTTCTTACTCTAGATTCAAATAATTGACCTCAAAATGAATAATCAGAAATACCTTCTATTTCTATATCATACTGTAGTCAATCACTTTACCAAAAAAATTACAAAATAAGTGTCTCAGTCTAGTTTCTATCAGCATGTCCTGCAGGGAATCAAGATAGTGGTATAATAAGGAAATATAACAACTACAGCCTAAAGTGTACTATATTGGTTACATTTTTGACAGTAATGAGGTTAAATTCCAACTACTACCTTTCAATAGAACTAAATGTCAGAATAAAAAGAAAAAAAAAAAAAAAAGCAGTGATTACTTTTTTACTTTTTAAAAGCATACTGTCTGGTAGTATTCCAATTCTAGTCATTCCAGGCTTTTTATGAGGGTAACCAACATGTTATGGATAAAAAGATGAATGGCTGTGAGCCAAATCAAGAGGGGATCTTTCCCCTCTTTTTTTCTACTTTATTTGCTATTCTAACGATCATTTTCTAATTATGCACACCTATGCAGTTATGTACATCTACGTAACAGCCATCAATCCCACTGACATGCTGAAGTGCATAAGGGCTTATGTCATTTAAAAAGTATGGCAAAATATGATAGCTAGTATGTAAAAGCAGCAAAGGGCAGGCAAAACCATCTGGAAACTAAAATTGTACCTTTGACTAGCACAGTACATCAGTGTAGGTAATGTAACAGATTCTAAGCTAAATGAACTCAAGCTGAACATTAGAGGCCCCTATACAACCATGGGGCACACAAAGTGACACCCTGCTACGACATTAAACTTTATTCTACAGTCAAGCACATCTCCACAAAGCTGACACCTTTAGAAAGCATATTCATGCACTTGCACAGTCCATTTCACAATGAAGCATTCATCTGAAGATGACACTAAACCAGCAAAAAACAGCAGGAATTTTTGATTTAAATCAAAGTGTTAAAATATCATGAAGCAATCTAGAAAAAAGTGCAACATGTCCTCTTGCTAAAGTAGGCAAGACTGAAACTGGGAAACTCGAGATCACAGGACCCTGCCCAGACAGTCATGACCTACAAGCCATCCACACTTTTGGCAGTAATAATTAGAAGCAATTAGAAAATGAAACATGATTATATTTTTCCAACTTTCATCAAAAAAAGTGGAACATGGAGCCCAATGCCAACCATTCTTAATATCTGAATATCTCAAACAACTTGAAGTGCATTTACACCACTGGAAAATGCTGCCACAGGATAATAAGTGTATGTTTTGCTTAAGATCCTTGACATTAGATTGAACACTGAGCTATGAATGATTTAAGAATAATTTCACCAATCTTGCCATAACTCTGCAAGCTGTGGTAGATAAACACTCAGCTCAGAGGGCCCTGAAATGAAATGTGTCCGGAAAACTGGTCAATTCGGTACATACTCTCCCCTCCAATCCCTTGGGGATAAGAAACAAGATCTATTAGAGATCCTTGACAAGAGATTAAATGCTGGTCTATGAGATATCTCAGATTAATTTCACCAATTTTGCCATAACACTGCAAGATGTACTAACTACACAAGCTCCTAGCTTAGGAAACCCTGAACTGAGATAAATTGAGCAACTCCTGGATAATCACCTCCAGACAACTGGTTAATTATGCAGACACTTCATCCTCCCATCACTTTTCTCAGGCATTAAACAGCATTAGTCAAGAACACTTATGCATATATATCTAGTTAATAATTTTTTAAATGCAAAAAAAAGCTGTACTTGTTCCAGAGACAAGAACTGAGAGGAAAGGTTCAGTATGAAAAAGAATGCAAAACAGAACAATTCACAAAACAAATTCTTCTTAATGAGTTACAATATGAAAACTCAAAATGCCCCCAAATATGTTCAAAATAACAACAGTATAAAGATGTTACACTGTGAGTAACTGAGAAATTTTTGTTCAGAGCATACTATTTACCTATTTATCCTGTGTATACAAATCTAGCATTTGAACACGTGTCAGAAGTAGAGTTTTAGGATTTATTTCTATGCAGTTTTCCCCCCCTTCTTTATTCTGTGAGGTTATAATTAGGAAGGCTCTTCATTTTGCAAAAAAATAAATCTATGTATTTTAAAAAACATGCAAACACAATTTAACAAAGGATACTTATTAGGCTTACACCTATTTTTTTTCTTTCTCTAACATGATCAGGACACTTCATTATATGATCACCAGAACAATTTCAAAGAATTACCAGTGAATTTAATTCTCTCCAGATCCATGCTAGGCAGGTAGATTTGTCCACATCTCATATAAGGGAAACTGGACAAAAAACATCACACAATTTCTCTAAAACCTAAAAACCCCCCAACTAGGCAGACATCTACAGATTCCTCCAGGAGTAAAAGAAGGAAAAATTTTAGTATGTGGTCAAAGATACAGAATGTTTCTGTAACACA
Organism: Rhipidura dahli; assembly: GCA_013399225.1. Taxonomy (NCBI): domain Eukaryota; kingdom Metazoa; phylum Chordata; class Aves; order Passeriformes; family Rhipiduridae; genus Rhipidura; species Rhipidura dahli. The sequence continues at coordinate 336,742 of VXAC01008444.1, forward strand.
CAGAAGGACAAACTGTTTAAAGTACAAACCCAGGGAAATCTGATTTTGGCTCTCATTTCCACATCACATCCTGCAAGACCTAAATGGATATTTATATTTTAATCAATCTTTAATGATACCATTGATACCTCACAACCTATATCCTAATTATTACAGTTTGTATCAGTAAAGCCACAAGCAAGAACATAGATTCCTAATATATTTCACACACGCAAAAAATCCATCCTTCTTACACAGAGACCCAATGCTGGTGTTCAAAGCACTGAATCTCGCTCAGAACTAAGGTTACCTTTTCAGAGGATGGAGAAGATGGAAATGAAGCTCTTTTCTGCACACTTGGCCTGGCTACCAGTGTTGTTATTACCCGGTGGAACTAAGTTTGGTCATCCCTGGCTCTAAGTCCAACACCAAGTATGGCAATATTACAGCAGAAAGGGTTTGGAGCATGAGCTAAGTTGCAGAGAAGTTGTCTCATTTATAAGTATAGCAGCCACACACTGTGTCTGGAAAAACTGTTCTACCTGGAAATGAGCTATGGTAGTCTTAACTAATTTCTCTTCTCCCCAGTAATTTCTTATTATTTGGATCTGCTTTACACAATATTGCTGTTGAAAACAGGGGTGACCTGGTACCAAGAGCAAATCTAGATTCTTCAGCCTAGGGTTCATCATGGGAGCAAAAGAAATGCTGGGGATGTTTCAGGTGGTTGCAAGATGCATATATATCTCTTGTTTTAATTTGTAAAGCAGAAAACATTGCTGTTCCTTCTGTTAGTAGGGTGGCTGTTAATCAAGTTCTTGATGCATCTCTGCTAAAGCAGTTCTTCCTGCTTCCTAAGGTATCTGCCATTAGCCTGCTTACGGTATGAAGGAAAGCTAGCAAGGAGTTTAGGACAAGAAAGTAAAGATGAGGTAGCATCCATTTTCTTTATATTGTTCTGTGGGTCACAAAAGACCATCAGTCTGCTGTGCACACCAGGAGAGCCTAACACAGCACACAGGACAATAAAAAACCTGCCTGTAGCCACTGATACCCCTGTGTGGTCAGGTTTGCTATTATTGGTATTACTTTTGTCAACAATAACAAAGAGAGCTTACTCCAATCCAAGTGTGGTTGGCAGCTCTGTAAGAGCCTGTTAAATCTAGACACACGGACAGACACTTCTGGTTTATATCCAGATGGCAGCTTTAACATTCTACCAGGAACAGGAGTGGAAGGCTTCACTTCTAAAGCAGTCAATGGCTAATGCCACACTTCCAAAGGGGGAAAAGATTTCATTTTTTCTGAGAAATTCACAAACACCACAGTGTTTGGACATGCCATAAAAACATGAATTACACTGAAGAGAAAAAGACATTGTATCACTTAGGTGTAAATATCTGCTTTTGTGTGCTACTGCTGGATGTTATTTGGAGGAATCTATGCACAGCTCATTAGCATGTGACTTATCATTAAATAAACAATCAATATAAAAAAATATTCTCTTTCTGAAACAAAGGGGATATTTTAAAATATTAAAAGGAGCAATTTAGACTTTTTATCTCTGTTCTTTTCGTCAGAGTAACTTCTAGGAGCATCTCAAAAAAAAGGCTGAATTCTAGTGAAGACATTCACCAAATTCTAATGACTTCTATTTAAAAACAGGTACTTCCAATTTTACTTTTTAAAATGTATTTCCGCATCCTGCTTCCCTTCCAGATGGACACTGAAATACTCTGAAATGGAGACTAGGGCTAACTTTCCTCTTAAGGCATTGTTAAAAAGTGATAGATGAAATATAGAAATACAGCTCACTCCTATGTAGGCAACTGATCTCATGTATTATTTACACAGCAGATGAAAACAAGGGTGGAAACTACAACTGCATTTGCAAACATGAATATCAGAAAACTGGAGAACCACCAGGATAAATACAGATGCACTATTCTCAAAGGGACAGACAGCTACCAGAATACACACTAGCAGGAAGACAGTTCGTCTGAGGAATTCTGTAGTTCCTAATGCAGGAGAAAGGATGAAGGTTCCGTGTCTTAAGGGAAATCTCAGGGGTTGGAAGATATACATGTAAATCAGCTTGTCAATAAAATACACAGCTACAGTAATAGGAATCAAAGACCTACTATTCACTACTCACATCTCAAATTCTAGATTTCTTGGGCAATGCCTGCAGGTGTATTTTGTAAAACAAACTATTGTTCTCAACATTAAATTCACAAATCATATCCAACAACAAACCTGTGATGCATAACACCTCATGAAAACATCTCCATTTCTGATATGACTAAGCACTAATAATATTCTTCCAAACACTCTTCCATTTGTTGGAAACAGGCCCCTGGCTAAAGCACAACAGGCATACACCATAATAATCTCTTGATTACCTGGAGACAGCCTGGAACACCTAATAAATCTGTCTACTTTTCAGGTGGAGTGGGATTGATTTCCCCAGGGTTTCTTTGTCAGTTCCATTTTAGGACTTAATATGAAGAGAAAATTATCAGAGAAGGTCAAATCTGACATGAAAAACTAGAAGGTGTTCACACTGATGAAGACTTTTGCTACATCTAAAATAAATGTCCACTGGCTTTTTCTAAGGCCCTATCTTCAGTCAATCTTTATTTAATAATGTATAAGCTTCATAGCTTGCAAAATGTGCAATCACACCTTGGCAACATGCTCAAGTAGCTAGAAGTTTCAACACTGGAATAGTAATCAAGTGAAAAATGGGGTGGTTTTTTTCCTACCACTTTGTTATCAGCAAATAGTCAAAGGTATTTACCACAACCATGACTTCTTATTGCAGAAAAACAGTTGAAATGACAGGTCTAAGCAAAAGTTTGAGACACACTGATAATTTTAATCCTCAAGTGTTTAATCAAGCCATTTTACTCAATAGGTTTTCTATTTTGTATACGTTCTATTTTCATGTCAATCTTCAACAGTATAATCGAATGCTATATTGACTTACAGAGATGTTTAACCCTTGGTAACAAACATAAAAACATTTTTTTCTAAGACTCTTTGTTCTCTAATTTAAGATCCAAATTTGATAGAAACTTGTATCAGATTTCTCCTGTTATTCTAGCAACTGAGATTTAAAATACTTTGGTTATTAAAGAATATTAAAAAGTATAGACAAAAGAACATTAAATTTTACAAAGGCAAGAAAATAGCACTAAAGATACTGCAAACAGTTAAAAGATGCAGCCAAGTTACTAAAATGTAGATAATTACATTTAATATGAATGAATGTAATTATGCATATTCATTCTTATTTCCCTACAGTGAATTTTTACCTCGAAGTTAAAACTGCTCTTTAAAAATTTAACACAAATCATTCAAACCTTTTTAATATATTTTTGCACAGCTAAAATGTAGAAGTCTTCCTACAGTTTTAAGAAACTGCATTTTTCATATTTCTCTATAAAGCTCAGCAACATTGGCAATGCTGTATATGGTGTTTAATGCACCAAGCTTTTATGACAGCATTTACAGTTAAACTCTTCATATCAGCACCTACTTTCTTCCAAATTTCAGGATCAAATCTGGCAAAATTTTATTCCTGTAAATATTGCAAAATACCAGTTTTGTCAATTTCTTTGAATATTGTAATGAGTGAGAATTTCTCACATAAGACTTTTTTTCTTGTTTAATTTACACTGGACAGTGCTACACAAAGCAAAAGAAATAAACCTCAAGTTCTTTTACACTTCACTTTTGAAAGGAAGTAAAGAACAAAGTGTATTTTACCTGAGTCTCCACACCTTGCTCAAGCAACCTTTTAGCCTGGCTTTCCACCTCAAGACGAGCTCTTGCAATAAAAAGCAGGTCATTTTCAATTACTTCAATTCCAGACAGATCTATCCCTTGAGAAAGATAATCTATAAAAGCAACAAAAGATTGATAAGCATGACACAGGATAATGGAACATTTTAAGCATGTTAAAACATTTCAGAGTTACAGTCAGTTCCAAGGGACACTGTTGTGTACAATGCTTGACAATACAGTACATCAAAGTAATGTCTAATACCACAAAAATTGAAAATCAAAGGATTATTACTCAAGAAAACCTGGATATTGAATACACTGAATTTACTTCAACACACTTCTCTAGACCCAGAGGCTGCTGGAGAGGTGCGAAACATGAGTTCTAAGAACTGCAGAACCAAAATCACAGGCCAAAAAAGGGGCAAGAAGTCATATCCTTGTCCCAAAGAATTAACTAGATCATTCAACTTCTCTAACCAGGTGTTCAAAAAAGTATAATTAGCTCTAAGATCTGAAATTAAAGATGCATTAAAAGGTTCAAATTATACTTCATGTATTTAAATTGCACTTCTAAACATCTGGGATCAAACACAAAAGAATGGCAAGAGCAGAAAAGGATATAGTCTTTTCCTTTTTAACCCAAGAATCATCACAAAATTTATTACTGTCATGGAAACCACCATCAATACGGTAGCTACAGATTATTGGGCTGGACTGGCAACTGAAGCAATAAAATCTATTCAGATTCAACTTTTCTCAATGGCTTTTTTTTTCTCCTTTTTTATTTTTCTGGATTTAGGTCAACACAGTTCCCCATGACCAGGTAGCCTAGGCCTTTACACTACTGCTTATCTCTAAGGCAATGCAAGACTACTCTCATTTACAGGGCTTTCAACATATTGCTTAATCAAGCAGGTTTTCCATTGCTTTTTTTGAAAGATCAAATAAAACTTACAAAATGATAGCCAAGGTATTTCATGCAGTATCAGATACTTCCTTCATAAGATGATGTTCCACTCTTTCAATTTATAAACAGCCTTCTATGACTTCCTAATAAAGTTATCTTCCTTTAAGTCCTCACAGTAAGTTTATTAAAGCACAGACTTAAACATTTTAACTAAGCTAACTGAACTTTTAGATCTTTGCCAAATAACCTTTCACTTTAGTAGCCAATTATTTTTTGTTTATTCACAATACACAGATCTAAATCTCAGACTAGTTTTAGCAATCACATGTTCACAACTGAACACAAAATTCCAAATGAATCATTTCACAGCTATGTAGAGAACATCCCTGCATCTGCACAAGAAAAATACCATATAAGAAATTGAAACAAAAAGCTTGCTGAAATACTGCATAAAGTTTAGTAAAGCATAAAGGAAATAATTTCTCTTAACAGTACAGTATGCAAATGCTTTCCTCTGCAGGCATTTGCTTAAAAATGGATCTGAGGTGTCAAAGGTCAGCCAAGCAGCAGCACAGCACAAGCTATTCATGAAGCCCTGTGTGATGGTGTGTTTACAGAGCTGCTTTTGCCATGGGCTACAGCAGCCACACTTACCCCTTACCTCCCTTCAACTTTTTGCTGTGACTAAGCTGCATCTCTACAGGTGGTCTAGCATGTGAACCCATTAAAACTATTATTAAACTCCCACAGGTTTCAATGAGCATGTGTCTTGAATGTGAAGACTAGTTTTCTGACCCTTTTCTTTTACCTGCACAGAAAAACTAAAGGAGAAAAGCACTATCACAAATTCAATCCACTGCCATAGTAAAGTCTGAAGAAGTTTCTTTCCAACATGAGATTAAAAAAGGTGAAATATTACTAAATATTTACATATACCACAAATACAAGAAGTGCTTGTAGTTCAATTATGGCATAAAGTCATATTCTGGAAGCCCAGGCTGCTTAAAAAAAAAAATAATAAAATATGGTTAGGATATCTCCTAAATCCACAGAAAATCTGAGGAAGATGACTAAAAAAGATACCATTTCTTCCTGCTGTGTTTTACCTCAAAATCTAAATTAAGTCACTTCAAGTGCTAAAAATCTAATCCTTCTGATGGTTTTAAGAAAAGAACAGAAAGACCATGCTGCTTTGGCTTCTCCAAATACCTCCATCTGTGTCTCAGACTGGCAGCCACCTCCTGCTAAAGCGTTAAAATCTGCAGCTTTGTTCCAAATTTTCTGCAATTCTAACAAAATATCCTGGGACAATGCATTTCAGTAGCATTTCAAAACAGTGGGCCTTTCTGTAGGTTCAGTGGCAAGCTGTACCACTAGAGATGCTCCTAGCTGCTATTCCAACAGTAAGGAAGCTCTAGCCATTACACAGTTTTCTTACAGAAAAAGAGTTTTCCTAAGGACAGCAAGTCCATGTCAGAAACACCAGCAAGTGCCTTCCTGCTATTCTTATGTGAGAGCAGAAGTTGCAACATGGGCAGGGTATGTGCCTTTTGATAGTTTTTGTCATCTAAGCAGACAACATTATATTAGAAATCTCTACACTTGTGTGCTTTCAAGAGTGACACTGCTATCCTGGACAGCACGATGAAACCCAGCAGAAGGGCAGCTGACATAAGAGCAACCAGACCATACGCAGAATGCCTGTGCATTTCCAATCTGCTTTATTTAAAATATTGCAGAGGAACTCACACATTCCAACCAGTCAATTTTAGTTAGTAAAGAAACCCCGTCAAGTGAAACACAACAGAAGTATTATCGGTTATTAACTCAGGAAGTGGCAAATGTAGGATTTTGCTTCAGGCACTTACTTGTTGTGATCATTATTCCATTCCTTGCCATGCACAGTCAGTCAATAACACTGTGGTCATGATCAGAGCTGAGTGGGCCATGGGCTGTAAGGTACTTGTGTCTTCTTGTCAGGAATTAAGCAAAAACAATGGCTCACCCCTCAGCTGGCACAGACTCTGGGGACTGGTGTCCGGTTTAAAGCGTGTCAGCTTTCCATCTGCTTTAACCTTAAAGCTCTGGAGTAAAACCATTACTGTATTAACTCTAAAAGATTTAGTGAGTATATATTTATAACTGACATCTCTCCCTTAGGAGATTTTAAAAGCACATATACAACATTTTGTTACCTTTGGGAAGATGTCTGCTTTAAACAAATTAGAGCCTAAGTATCTTGTATCACCAGGTGCCAGGGCTGGAGCAGCCACCAAGGCATCGCTCTCTCAGAAGCACCACACACTGCTCCAGCCACTTCTCAGCACAGCCAGGGAAGAAATTAGAGGAGGGAGTTATAGTCCTATAACCATTCTTCTACCTCTCATCCCTCTGATAATTCTACCTCTTTATACAGGTTCATAAACATAAGGCAAATCCTTAACTTTCTCACAGGGTGTTGGTATTGCTTCCCTTCTATCACACCCTATTAAGCTTAGAACGCACAGCTGGAAATTACTTTTTAAGAACTGAAAATACAGACAGCCTGCTGAATCCTCTTCTTGAACGAAAATATTGTATGTCAAGGCAGAATACACTAAGACCTAGGAATAACTGACATTTCATAATCTACTTCAGCCTACCAAAAGGTGAGAACTTTGTATTTTTTAATAAAACAAATATTTTTGTCACTACAATTCTAAATTTTCTTGATTTACTAAACCTGGACAGCTTTTCTAATCTACGGGCAAGATGCTTCTTGAAAACGCATTTTTTAAACCAATATTTCTCAGACAGTTATGTAAGAGGAGAGTCATAGACAGAGACCAATCCAATATGCAGATCATCAGACAGAAAAACAGTACTTTGAGCAACACGGTTAGCTTTCCTTAATCTAAATGACTCACCAACAGAGATTCTTTCTATTATGTGATCTCATTTTTTTAACCTCAAGTATTCCTTGTGATAATACAGAATTAAGATAAGAAATTAAAACTTCCTGTAGGTATTATGTTTTGGAACAGAGATGACTATGAAGCTCATCCCTATGAACTCCACAAACACTGTATTACACTCCTTATGTAGACTGAATTGATTTTGAGCTTTTGCTAGAAATTAGAGAATCAACTGAAGTCTACTGAGAACAATCAGCTGCACTAACAAAGAGTTAGTAAAGAAGACAGTAATAAACCAACGTGATTAAGCTGCATCACTCAAGAGGCTACTTGAGTTGAAAGAGAAACTCTTCTGTGCTCTGAGAACTAACCTCAGTGATACTAATAAAGAGGGGGAAAGAAGGAAATTAGAACATCTGAAGTGGATTCCCCAGAAGCAAACACCTAAGACCTGCAGACACGTAACTCCTCTCAAATGCGAGAATCCAATGACAAATTAAGAGGTGTTCCATGGGAGATTGGAAAGGGGGGAAGAGGATATTAATGGAAAATAACCTATTCCTGAAATTTTAAATAAAATCATAGAATGATAAAATCACAAATCTTTGTTTGCCTGTTTGAGAAAGGTTTGGGGCTTATTTCTCTTTCATTGGTCATTTGGTTTATGGTTCTGCAGTCTTAGCTGCAGATAATGTTGATGATATCTGTACCCTAAGAAAATACTGCTATTTTTCCATAATGAAGAAAATGTAGGATTTTTTAAGAAACTACTAATTTAAATTCAAAAATGTTAACAGGTCTAAATGATAACCATCTAAATGATGCTTGGATTTAAATGTGTAGAAGATAAGAGGCTACATGATTTATCAAGAACTACTGTAGAAGACTCGTGTGCATTGGTAGAAGATGTACATGAAACTGAACCTAAACTGCTACTGGCAATATTTATTTCTGTCATCTTCCACAGTCTTAAAGGAAATGTTAGTTACAGCACTAGCTACTGGAAAGGAAGGACATCCTGTTTGCCTCACTTGTATCTGAACCAATGACCCAGGATGCTGTTGGGCCTGAATATGTCAATTTGTTTGTTTTTGTCAATGCAGCTAATTTAAAACCAAAGCCCTTAGAAGAGAACCTGAGATTCCAGTACCTCAGCAGAAGACCAATGCTCACCCTTTGGTGAAAGCAACCTTCTACATTATATCTCTAGTCTCTAGGTGGTATATGCAAACATCCTAACTCAAAGAACAATAGTCTGCTGCTTGGAGACACTTAAATTTGCCACGCAGCTGATGCATAGATCAGGTGGGGAACAGCAAGAGCAGGCACATTTCTAAGTCTTCAGACTGGAAGCTAATGCTTCCAAAAAGAATCTTTGGTTGTGTTCTGTTTTAACCAGACTAATTCTCCATTTAGGCTGAAACGACTGTTCCACACTCTGCGCCAGTCACCAAAGTACTTGCTGAAGCAAGCCTTATATTAAGCCTTTAAATCAAGTGAAAGGGATTCCACTACAGATACTATTAAGCAATATCTTTCAGCTATCTCATACAACTTGAGCTCTTCAGAAAAAGATGTGCATTCTTACCAAAACTGCATAGATTACAATGCCTTGTAAAGTGTTGAAAATAAGAATGTAATTGCTGTATATTAGGTGCCATATACAATGTCATCTATTTTAGATATACTTTACAAAGTTGCTAATTCTGAATTTTTTTCTGCAGGTATTATTAATTCATTATTAAAGAGAAAGAAAAATTTATTTTACTAAAATGCCAGTTAGTTACAAAACTCTTGGTATTCTTCTTTCCTTCTCCTATAAGGCAAAATTCCTGCACACATTTCTTAAGTGAAACAACAAAGAATAAAATCTGTCTGTGTCACTACAGTGCCATTAAGTTCCTATGAAATCTAGTCCTTATTTAAGCAATTTCTACCATCTTAAAAATTAACTACTTGTGTGCATAATACATAACATTTCAGATTTTAGCTGTTAGAGCAACATTAAGTGAGTCAAAACTGTCCTGCTGGAGACACAAACTGAATGGGGCCCCTTGGCTCCGTATTTCTGTTTGTTTTCTCAGACAGCACGTTAACACATTCTTTCCGTTTAAGTCCAGAAAAGGAAATAGAACATATCAGACAACCAGGTATAGTTTCTGACAGATGTCCCTAATGAAGGGAAACATAAAAATAAAAACAGAGCAAAGCACTTCCCAGCTTTTCATTTCAATACAAGACTGCTTTCATTTTAAAGAAATCAGGTCAACAGTACCAAAACCAAACTGGTGGAAAGCATAGAAGTCAAAGAAAGCAGAACTTGAACTGCTCATTTGAACACAGACAATTACCTTGTAAAACAGACGTGTCATGTATGTTATATTGTTATAGAATGGTTTCGTGAGAAGGGGCCTTTAAAGAATATCTAATTCAAACCCTCTGCATGGGTTTGAATTAGATATTCTTTAAAGAAGAATACCTTCCATGATATCACGTTGCTCAAAGCTCTGTTCAACCTGACCTTGAACACTTCCAGTGATGGAGCATCACCTTAGCTGATCAAGGCTTTATTTCAGAAGACAACTGAAAACGCAACACTTATTCAGAAGCTGTGTAGGTATGAAAAAACGGAACATTTTCCAGCATGTTAAAATAAAGGGAAAAGTTTTAAGTGTAAAGGCAGATTGGAATAAGAAAGAATGGATCGTCATACTGCACTTGGGATCAGCTTGTTTCTTCCAAAAGATTGTTCCTGATTTTTTTTGTAAAATATGGTTTATGTTAAAATATTTAGTAGTGCTTTAATAATCCTCTATGTCCAATCCTACCTACAGAGGAAACCTGCTGCTTCTTTCCAGACTGCATGCAAAAATGTAAAAAAACACACCCTGAATTGAGAACAATTATGGGGGAGCAGTGAGGAAGACTGACTAGCTATTTTTAAATTATATTAAAGCTGCATTTAAGTTGTCTTGATGGAAGAGTTAATTCCTGCTGCTCTCTGGGCTGGAAATCAGATGCCACGCAGGATCTGGAACTGATGGAAATGAGTTTGAGATCTATTTTTATCATCATCACTGACTTAACAATGAGCACCAAATTTTGGAGACATTCCTGTGAAAATGCCATGATTCAGAAAATAGCTTAACACACTAAGACAAACACTACTTAGGTCTAATCACAAGTTATACCACACGACTCCCACACTCACTTAGGCCTAAAGCAAGAGTTATTGAACTCCTTTAAGGTTCCCCCTCCCACGCACCATTAGATCTCCCCCATTCCTCCCCCTCACCCTTGAATACAAACTCACATCCTTACTTCACCACGACCTACTAAACCTGCTACTTTCTATTCTGCCCTCCGCTGCCTGGACTGCCAGCTCCACGGGGTGCAGGCAGCAACCCCACATCCAGCTGGTGGCTGTTCAATGCCATTAAGTCACCTGAGTGACAGGACAGAATTAACCCTCTGTGAGCTTATGGGTGACAGCAATCTGAGGAAGTGCTCAGCACCCTGGAGAGCAGGACTGCCACTCTGAAGAACCTTAGCAACCTTGAGATGAGGACATACAAGAACATTACGAAGTTCAACAAAAGCGAGTTAAGCCCTGTTCTCCTGGGATGGCACAGCCTTGTCCACACAAGCAGGTCAGGTGCTTGCTGGCTGGAAAGAAGCTTTCAGAAACAGACCCAGTGGACAGAAAGTTTAACTTAAACCAGCAGTACATCCTTGTGGCAGAGGTAGCCAGCTGTGTACTGAACTGTGTGTACCCAGCAGGTTGAGGGAAGCCATTATTCTTATTATTTGGCACTTGTAAGATAACTGTACTCCATGCCTCCCAGTAAAAGAGAGACATTGAAAAATTAGTCCAATAGGAAATCACCACGACAACGGAATGGGAGTGTGAGGAGAGGCTGAGAGAATTGAGTCTGTTAACCTTGAAAAGAGATGGTTAAGAAGAGATCTAACTGCATCTTCTGCTACCTGACAGACAGACCTTTCTCAGAGGTGCAGACGGATGGGACAAGAGGCAAGAGACACAAGCTACAGCATGGGAAATTCTAGTTAGACATGGGAGGAGAATTATGTACTTATGGTTCTGTACACCTTACCCATGGAGGATTTTAACCTGCAGAAATGCACACACTATATTTAATATAATTACAAATGATAAACTACGAAACATTAGGATCTAGAACTTTAAAAATCACCCTAAGCTTCTTAAGCCTTCCCTCAAAACAGGCTGATTTGAGAAACTCCCTTAAGAGCTCCCAAAGCATTTTTACTAATTAAAACTGCATCTTTTCTAAATTCTCTGTGATAAAATACTTATAAAGAACTGTAACATTCACGCCATTCATCAATAGTACTTGGGTGGAGCTGAAACCCATTTCAGCCCAAGTATTCTATCTATATGGCCTGGACATCAGAAAATATTCAAAAGAAAATTTCTTATACCAATGGCCATAAATTACAAGCATAACAGGTCTGTAACATGAAACAAAAATTATAATCATGAAAAAAACCCAGTATCTATATAACTTACAAAGTCCACATTTTATTCTGACAATTAAGAGTGTTCATTAAAAATAAACAGAAAAAACCCTACTTCTCCACAATAAAATCACTGAAGTTTAATTTAGACACTGCACAGATAAGGAACTGCTCTTCAGATGCAGATGGACTTTCAAAATCAAATTTATTCTGGCAACGAAATAATAATGCCTCTACAAGTCAATACTCCTCTTGGGCTTTTTTTGGAGCAAAGTAAAAATAAAACATGTTGCTAGTAAAAATCTAGTTGTCCTATTTTGGTTTTGAACAGACTTCATAGCATCACGGATGCAAAGCAAATGTACAGCATGTGTGAAAGAGATGAAAACAGAAAAGGGGACAGAAGGGTATAATATGGAACAGGCGAGAGATGCAGCCCAAGTGGGGCATTACAGAAGAAATAAACTTCGACTTTGAAAGAGTTGAGAATAACAGAATGCTCAAAAATAAGACAGAAAATTATGAAGGAATGTAGTGAAAGAATAGAAATACAGATCAGTTCATATAGTTTGGTCTTATTAATCTGTAAGAGTAATTCAGTGCCATCATACGCTTTCCACCTTAACAAGTTCCTCTCCACCCCCACCTAAGCCCATAGCTTTGCACTGCTTGCTCATTACCAAGGCCAATGGTAACGCTCATTTCTGCTCAAATTTCAGGAGAGCACCCAAAACTGGAAAACAAAGAGGTGAATAAAGCTTGTGTTTAATAAATTTCATGCAGACAGTAATCAGGATTTTTACTGTCTTGAAAATTTTTATTAACATTTCAATAGGTGAACAATAAGCAGACCTTGAAATGGAGCATCGTATCAGTATATAAAACGAAGCAGGATGAAAAGAATGTACTCTCATATTTACCAGAGATAATTGCTTTGGAAATATATTGCAACTGTACCATAAACCCATGTAAAAGAATTATGCCCTACCAAATGGAGTGAATTAATTAAACCACCTCTTTCCCGAACTAGGAAACTGAGATAAGGACTCATCTAAATGAAGGTATATGATTTTGGCTGTCTTTTGTTTGCCTAAGTTAGTGTCATCGCTAAAGCCATGAAAGCCAGCAAAATAGTTATGAGCAGAAAGATGCAAAATATAACCGAAATTTACATGTTGGCCTGAAAATACCAGTCTTTTTGGCAGCTTTTACATATTATTAATATGTTATCATTCAATAGCTAAGTAGAATTTCTCAATATAGAGCATTACGTAAACACGCGATGATTCAGTTTCCACCAGTACCACCCCATGTTGCAATAGACCATGCAATGATAAAAGAAAATGAAGGAAAATGATCATGTGTCGCAAGAATCTTAGTCAAAAATAACTTCTTTCAAACATCCCACCAGTTGCTGAGAAGGCAAAGATGGCTGACTCTTCGCTGAATCACTGCCTTCAAAGGAAGGCAGAGGAGATTTTGGTTCATTTGTGAGTTTTAATTCATGACGTTAATGGTTAATGACCTAATTTTTGAATACTTTACACCTGGATAAAGGTATACACAGACAGCTACAGACTTACAGGTCTACAAGTCTACAATTACCATACTGAACTAGCTAGTTCGCACTTCATTTTTTCTTTTTGGTGAGACACATCCTACATTTTTTGAGTTTATATCATTATTTTTGCACTAATATGTGAATCCAAAAACGTAGATTGACTATGAGAGAACATAGGTAGTTTCTAACATACACTTGTAAATGCCAGGAGAGACTTCAGGATCAGTAGTGCTACAGTGCTATATAATCAAAGTAATAAAAAAAAATCATGCTATCTTGGCCCCTGCATAAGGGGGAATACTATTTTTTTTCTTTACTACATACATATCAGCTGCAAATATTTCTTTCATATTCCTCTCTCCTTATGGGTCTCTCCTGCTTCTTTTCAACACCCACCATTCACCCTTTCATACTTACACCTTCAGGAAAACACTTCTGCAAAAGCAGAACTGCATTTTCTTTAGTAGCAGCTATGTTAACTCCCTCGGTACCCTAGAATATACGTAATTTTTGTCTTCAATAAATGCATATTTAATTCTTCCCACCTCTCACTTGGCATATCATCACTAACTTCCTGCAACTGGCTCCAGATTTACCTATTTTTATTATCTTTAGAGAGTCAACAGATGTTGCACAGGCTATAAATCACCCAGGTTTTATGTACCTCAGATACTTTGTAGGAGAGCAAAGCGAACTGTGTGTTATACAGTGTTTCTGTAGAGAAGTTGAACAACTGCAAAATTTCAAAACCTCTAGAAATAAATCTTATCCCCTACAGCAAAGCCCTTTTGAAATTTAGAGATCAGCCTATGGCAGAAATCTGCCCAGTCTGCCAGAATTCTTGCCAGTTCTTCTAGCAATAATAAAACTTAGCAACAGTACTAAAAAGATGGGCAAGAAAAGAACGTTGTTTGAAAGCCAAACTGAACCTAAGAGTGTTCATATTCCAAACAATTGCATTTGAAGTTAGCCTGCATAGATGCCTGTCTTTTGACCTTTCAGCTGAAGCAGTATTTAACCATAACACAGATTGATGGCATTTGGCTCTGATGATTCTTTAATCCCTTCTATTTTGTACAATTTGGATAGTGAAATGGAAAAAAGAAGTTTTAAAACCTTTCTCATCCCCTCTACAACATTCACTGCAATTTGATAAAAAAGCTATCTAGATACAAATTCATAAGTCATTACTCTCACCCTTAGCACATAATGTGATGTTTAGCTGTACCTGCACTAATAAGAACACAAGGAAGCTGAAGGAAATGTCACATTCCTCCCAACCAACCCCACGTGAGCTGCTCCATAGTGTTCCCCACAGCCTCCAAACCTGACGTATCACACACTCAAATCATTGCCCAGCTACAAACACCAGTGGAGGGGAATTAGAGCAGCTTCCCTGCACAGCTGCTCCTCAAACACAGAAGAAAAGGGAACAATTGCCTAAAGCACACTCCAGAACTGCCTTTACACAGCTGTGGCACATACCTTTTCTGCTACCTGTAAAGTTCTCTGGCAATATAAATGAACAGTATGATCTATTGCTACTTTCATGTACACTGACCACGATTTCCAACAAAAAACACAGTGTTAAAATTAGGAAGCTCATGCATGTATGAAGATTGAAAATTACTACAGATTAAGATTTCACAAAAATGCACTTGTCTTCTCAAAATGACTAAATAGCACAAACAGAAAGTGAAGCCATTGTTTTTATTCTATTATTTCAAAATGGATGAAAATGAAAAGCTAAGTCTTCTCAAATACAGTACTGATGACACATTTCAGTTCTACTATGATTAATGTCACAGAGACACAAAATTAAAAATCAGTATCTGCTGTAGCTGAGTTCAAAGTAATGAGCTAAATGCTACAAATATGAATCCCTTTTTTTTTTAAGTTTACATATCCAAGGAAGCAAACAATAAGTTAAAGCAAGTCTTTCAGTCATTAAAGACACAAATTGCTAACAGATTGGTGAAAACATTTAATTTAGCAAGTAACTGTTATTAAATAAATAATGCTGATATTTCCTTTGTAGAATTCCATAATTATCTATGAGCCAATTATTGTTACCTACATCTGTCAGCCAATTGTATCTAATAATTAACACAAAAGAGTTGAATGGACAAAAAACCGCACTGCTTGAAGAATAAAATACGTTTAGCAATTTAATACTTAAAATTGAGAAAACATACATATTCATTGTGTACTCATACAATCCTATCATAATTTTTATTACAATTCTAATTCTAAATAACATTCAGTCTGATAACAGATTTTTCTCAAGCCTTACAAAGCATAATTTGTGAAATTTACTGTTGATAGTTCTGAATAATTTCAAGACAGGAAAGCAACAGAATCTTCTCTAAAAAAAACATTAATATTGTTTAAATTAAACACCTTTTCCTTCAGGAGAAAAAAAAAATAGGGAAAACACAATTTCTCAACAGCATATACTAAACTTTCTAATAGGAACCCAATCCCGAAGAAATTATTACACTGCATCACAATTAAGAGTCACATTTTTCCAATATCCAGAAAGTGCATTTTGCCAAGCAAAAAGAAAACAAAAACAAATAACAAAAAAATCAAAAACTGAAAATAACTACATCAGAAAATTAAATTAAGATTATCAAGGGTCTGCAAAATTAATGAAACTGATACACACTCAAAACTATTTATCACTGAAATGCTGTAAATCAAGAAGCAGCAGCAGCAAACAGTCTTGACTGGAAACATAACAACGCATGCAATTCTAATATGTAAAACTTATTACTGTCAAATACACATCTCTGGGATATCCCAGCAAGCAGTATATAATCTCTATCAACAGACCCTAAGAGAAAAGCTGCTAGATGAGCTGTAGTCTTGGCTATCAGCTTCCAGGACTTGATTTTGTCTTCAGTTTAGCCAAGCTCCTGCCAAGCTCTGAGCTCCTTCCTACACAGGGTGCTGAGCCCAACGCACGGACAACTTGGAAAGCAGAAGCTCCACGGAGCAACAGTTTATGGTTTAGTAATATTGCGAGCTAAAGTATTGTGAGTACTGTTATGTTTGACAATCCTCACTTTCTGCTTCTTTTCCATTAACTACAAAATAACTCCTGGAACTCATGGAAACATTTAGCAACCACTGCTTCCCACGGCAACTGAAACGCACTGCATGGGGCAGCGACTCTGTGTTGTGAACCTGCCATCTCACAGCTTCAGTCAATGCTTTTTTGGGCTTGTAATGGAAGAGGGGAGACTGTTCACAGTATCCCTTTGCTCCACCTACAGCATTCCATGTACTTTCATCACAACTGCCCCTCAGCCATTTTTAGCTCATTTATAAGGGGTGGCCACTGACAGCTGACTGACCTCACCACCCTCACCCTATTGTAGGAGCCACGTATTTCTTCACTGGATTATCTTGGGATTAGCAAGTAATGGATTTACCAAACACTACATAACTATGTCTCTGGCACAAGAATCCCAACAGAGTGTTACTGATGGACAGCAGGCACACTCCCTAACCACAACAGAGCCAGCACAGTGCTGAGCGTAAGCCTGACCCTCTGGGTACTTAATGACCCTAAAAACCATGCAATGAGAGAAGTCATAAATTCTACCTACTGAGAAAAACAACAAGTCCGTGACCATTCTATCAAGTAAAACTTTAGATTCACTTAATTGATTTTATGACCTTCTTTGCCATTTTATTTGCAAACTAAGTATGTGAAAAAGGACTTTTTTGTTAGAAAAAGATACACAAGAAAAGCATTGTAAGATGAACATTTGTAGAAACTTATGAAGTCTTGGGTACTGCAAATTACTTTCTGTGTGATGTACCCTCTTAAAAAAAAAAAAAAAAAAAAAGGTTAAAATAAAAGAAACATCATAAACAGTCAGTCAGGGGAAAGTTAAAAGTCCTAAATTCAGAAGTATATCACACAGAGGCACATGTGAGGCACCATGCTTTCATTTCTGGAAATGGC
The DNA here is from genome assembly GCA_013399225.1 of Rhipidura dahli. Classification (NCBI taxonomy): domain Eukaryota; kingdom Metazoa; phylum Chordata; class Aves; order Passeriformes; family Rhipiduridae; genus Rhipidura; species Rhipidura dahli. The sequence continues at coordinate 354,345 of VXAC01008444.1, forward strand.
CAGAACGTAAAGAGCAATAACAGTTGCTCTAGGATACTGGCTCCCCAAAACGAAATTTCACTAAAGAAGCCAGAGGCACCAGTAACCAGACAGTCTCAGTTATGTTTGGCTTGACTGCAGTGCCCTTTAGCAGAGGAAGCAGTTTAGTTTTGTATGCTTGTGTACTTACTGGATTGCTGAAATGGTGAGAAAGTGGCAAACAGAAAGCATCAGAAGTGCTGTAAGGTCTAACTACTCCAAAAGCATCAGCAAGACATAGCAGCACACTGGGGTCAACACTGGTCAGTCATTCTCAGTACAAAAAATTCTTTCCATGGCTTGAGAGCCTGAAATACTGAAAAATTCCTGCTACTGAGCATCTTAAATGAACATGGCTGTCTCCGTACTTGCATCACAGAAGACCTGCAGCATGGCAGAATGGACAGAGCTCGGTGACAGCCACTGCAAACTGCCACTTAAAGCAGGACTCCTCCCACCATGTGAACCTTATTACATCACTACTTTATATCTCTCTCTGTTTTCTGATCCAATTAAAGTCACTGCAAGTAGTTAAAAAGGCAGAATTAGCTGATTGCATTTCAGGAGACATTACACAGGTCGTATTTGTAAATAAGATGGCTTTTTAGGACTGGCTGAAGTAGAAGACCCTGGCAGAGGCTTGTGCTAGCACTGAACTTTGAGAGGCAGAGTCGCCCATCAGATCAGCAGCCCTGGTCCTCCTGTGATGGCCAGCACAGCCACCAGAGGCTGCTGGGACAGCTCCCATGGACCTCAGCTCCTTCACTCTCCAAAAGCAAGCACTGAAGAGGGAATAAAGCTCTAGGACTACAAGAGTACAAGTACTCCAGATTTAAGAGAACTTCCATTTGATTTACACAAATGATCTAACAATGAGAAGCGTAGTCTCTGCAAGGCACTGACTTTTTTTAAAATCCATGTATCTGTGTATTTATTTAGTCTCATAAATGAGAATTCAAAATTAAATGCATTTTATAAGACATTTCACGAACTGCTTAGAAGCAGCTATTGCTTCCTATTTAAAGAAAAAATATATTTTGATTATGTCCTATTATGTTATGAAATAATTTCAGAGGGAAAAGCAAGTAAGGCCTATTTGTCACAAATTGGATGAAAACTGGACTTCAAAATGCCAAATCTTCCCAGAAAGCAACAATTCCAAGTTCATCTAACTCTCCTGAAGATTCATTTTCAACCACAAAGTTAATTATGTTTGATCTGAATTCAGTGAGCAGCGTTAGGGATCAAGGCAAATTGCTGGAGTAAGGGGAAATCAGACAGGTCTTCAAAGTCATTCTAGGTAAGACAGAGCACTCCTTAGGAGCATAAGGCTTCAATAATAAAATTTTGTATTTGATAACAGGAAATAGGAAAATAATTCCATTGGCTCATTTAGAGAATACCAGTTTTCCATCACGTCATAGACAAGTAGTAGCTTGTAAGAAGAAAGGAAAATAGAAGAGGGGTTCATGGGTGGGTACTTAAAAATAATCACTCAAAGTTCATATACTACAAGAAATTACAGAAAAATTTTGTATGAAGTCTGTTGCAAGGGTAAAAATGAACAGAACACAATTCTCATTTTAGAAATAGAACGAGGTGACAAAACTGAAATTGAGCATCAAAGGCCCTGCAGTAACTAAGAGGAGGGATGTCTGTGTGGACTGACAAAGGGAATCATTTAAAGTTAATAAAATACACAAACCACCAAAAGTACATTTCTGAGAAAAGAAAAAACAGGAAAAGAAAAAAACACCTCCTTGGTTCTTGATAAAGCAGAGCATTTCAGAATACTTCTCCATGCTTCATGTCTTTGAGGAGTCTAAGTACTGTTTGCACGTATGTTCTTCATTCTACCTTCACTCTCCAAACAAACCACTCATGCTGCTGAGTCTCAGTCTCCCTCACCCTTTGCTGCAAGTAAAACTGGAAAATATGGTACATAGTCAAGAAAGAGGAAGAAGAACATGGAGAGGGGGAGAGAAGGGTCTAACCCCTCTTTCCTTCCCTAGAAAACATCAAAGGGAGGCATCATCAACAGTAGAGTTAAGAGCTGAAAACTGAGTCAGTCCTCAAGAAAATATAGCATGGATCTACCATTTAAAAATAACACTGGTATGCATGTTTTACTGTGTTCTCTATTCCTGAACTTCTACAGAAACCTTGCTCTGCACTCCCCAGGCTTCTAGAGTCCTGAAAACCAAACAGGATCTATAAAGTTCAGGTTCACAAACCTGATGATAATAACATCCAAAAATGTGGAAATACATAAAAGTAGGAAGAGATATTTCAGTCCAACATTGCCACAAGTTAGCAATAAAGTCATGGAGGTATAGTACTGAGTTTCCCTTCCCAGAAAACATGTAGCAGCTGAGATAGATCTTCAAAGGTGTTTTTTGAAAAAACAGGGGCATGGTGTGAGGAGTGTGGGCCTGGTAACAAAGGGTGCTATAGTATCCCTACTTTAAAGTGACATGCTTTATGGAGAAAGGTTAAGGAGCTGTTTTTCAGCTACGCTTCTCTCACTGCCTCCTCCTGAAAGTGATCGCTGCTGGCTCCCCTCCAGCGAGGGCTTGAGAGGAAGCAAACGATTCGCTGGTGAGGAGTGCACAGAGAGCCTGCAGGCAGAGGTAAGACAGACAGCATCTTAATGGGGAAAAAACTGCAGACCAGAGATTTCTCTCAAGTACGGGAAAACATACTGGAGACACTGAAAGGACATGAGAATTACTGGGCACTGGAGGATTAAATTACAGGATCCTCCAATCCCCTTTCACACAATGAGGACAGGGAAAAAAAGAACTCCAAATCTGCATGCACCTTTTATCAGCACTCCAGTAAATCACAGATCCAAAAAACTTCCAAACCTCTCTTTTCAGAAGGATTTTACTTTGAAAATGTGTTTAGAAATTGGTAACTACCTGACTCATCTCCACCACAAAAGAGATATTTCATGGTGTATTACTTGTCACCTATTATCAACAGTGTCCTTTGAACCCAGTTTGAGACTACAGAGCACAACATAAATCTGACACAGGTTTTTGGCCCTTCCTGCCAAGTACTTGCTCATACTCTGCAAAATTATGCAGACTATTAACCTTACATAAATTTTATAAGTCTGGGTCTTCCCAAAGAACATGCAGAGGGCAGACTCATAGAAATTCTTAACAGCAGTGACCAGAACCAAAACAGGCAAGGAAAAATCATTAAAACTTCTACCTGAATTCAGGTACAGCAGTGCTGTGCAATTCCTGTACAAGAAAATGCACTGAAACAAAGTCCATGAAAAACAAAGGGTGCTGCAACACCTTAATAACTCTACAAAAGGTCTCTTGGAAGGATTGACATAAACCTTAAGTCTCTGTGCTTCATCTTCACCATAGCTGAGCATTTACAACAAAGGGAAAGCACAGCTCTTTCTCAATTCAGAAATAAATTTACCAGGTAATCCTAAATATTTCAGTATGAAACAGCACAAGGTTTCTAGAAGATTCAAAAGTAGTTATTGTGATATTTATACTAAGTTCAATATTAATGTAAATATTTCTAAGAACTCTTAGCTTCTAGTTTCAATTTAATTATTTTATAGACTTACTTAATATGTTATTGCTTAATGTGCTTAAAATGTTTTGACTAGTTCAGTCATTGTTGAACAAAGAAAAAAGAGTGCAAATGATTTAAGAAAACTGTTCTTCATCTGGAAACAGTTTTCCAACACATAGTGATAGGTTTTCTGCCCATCTGTTAAACCAGCCCCATCAAATTGTTTTGAGGACAAAAAAGGGGGATAGAAAAAAAAGACTCACAGTATTCATCATGATTCATCCAGTATTTTTCACTGGCTTTGGTTACTAAAGTGTAACAAAGTTAATTCTATATTCTATTCTTAATAAATATTAAATCCAGCTCTAGATCACAAATTTTCTTAGTGCACCATCCTGGCAATGAAGTGAAAGGTCTACAGCATTTTCATGCCAAAAAAAGCTTAAGTGTACAAAACGGCTTCTGCTGGTGCAATGTATCCCACTTCACTCCAGAGTTAACACAGGCTGACTTGGCAAAAATGCATTTACACCATTATGTGTATGCTGAAAGGAGTCTCTGGAAGAGCCTTGACAGCAGAACTCCTGTGGTGCAGCCCCAAGTGAAGCTACACAGGTACCTCAGCACCGACAGAGCACACGGCCGGGGCACCGGCGCGAGACTCTGCAAGAGGCTCCTGCCTGGATTCCCAGCCGGTGCCCGGGCATGCACCGCCAGGCACACAGCGAGCTGGGAATTAACAACGATGCTGTCACACAGCACTGCATGGGCTGCTGCTCAGCAAAAGTCTATTATAAGCAAGCTGATCTTCAGCACAGCTCAACACTGCAATCAAACTGCTCTGCCATGAATTAGTATTTCCCCAGTTTTCAGAGTAAACAAGCAAACAAACAAATAAACAACAAAACCCCCCCACAAACAACAGACCAATACATGACATTTTGAAACAGAGACTGAGTGTGTGCAACTTTCTCAAGTAGGTTAAATCATTTAACGTGGGACACTTGGCTATAGATAGTTGCCTGGTTCTGTAGATGAGCTATTTTTCTCTTAATGGCAGTTAACTGTAAATGAACTCAGAATGTTAAAAACAATGTCGCAGCAAGCAAAAATAGTTCAAACCCAATTCAAATTACTCCAAAAATGACTGTATAGGTCTCATAAAATGAAAGTGCATTAAATAAGCAGAAAAGATCAATAATACCAAGAAGCAACTGCATATTGATCAAGGAACAAAACTGTAGGTAATTGTCTGATGCTTCACCCTAATTCACTGCTTCTCCTCATACAGCAGGGCTCCTCTCCACGAATCCCTTACACTCTGTCCCAGCAACCAGACAAACTGCCACTCCTGTTCTTCTCCCATCCCGTCAGTTTTAAAAATAGTGTTAATATTTATGTTAGATGTACTGTATTTCTACTGGTTTATGACATTAAGCCCTAATTTTAAATTCAAAAAGTAACAATAGATGCCTGGTGGATGGATGAAGGATGGAATTTTAAGTCAGCTTTTGACAGAAAGGGGATAGACTGTGCTGCAGAAACAGCTAATGAAGTATAAAAGAGTTTTTAAAATAAGAATAATGAAATCACAATAAAAATTAGAGGTGTCCAGGAAAAAAAAATTTACTAAAATTTCTTCAACATACAATGGTCACAGAAGACTTCCAGCTCACATATGAAAATAGTTGGAAGGCTTAAGGACTCTGCAGATCATGGGATAGAATAAACTCTACAAAGAGAAAAAACAAAGATGAAACCAATCTTTTACATGGGAAAGCTGGTCTGCCATTGACTCTTATAATTCCAGTTGTTCAGGATTTGTCTTTTGCTTTTTACCTTTTACTTGACTTTTTAAATTCAAATTTATTAAAAGGCCTACAGAATTCAGTGGTGTTAACACATTTATGCTTTATCAGACATGCAACCTTATGTAAAAAAATCAATGATTTTATTACCTTTTATTAAAGTCTTTCCATTAGTAGTTACAGAAAATCAGTTACAAAGAATGACAAAAAGAATGCGCAAACTTTGTTAGCAAAATGGCTGTGGTCAATTCTTGTCTCAGAGTCCATGCAAAATTAATTACTTTCATTTTCCCATCCACACTTAGAAAAATGTATTTAAAACTCTAACAGATACCATGGCAATCTCAATCCACAACATGCAGATGACACCAATAGCTAAGTGCAATGTCAAAGGAATGCTATTACAATAGACATAAAGCAAAAATTAATTGGCAAAACTTACTTCCAGGAGTACTGCTTGGATTTCTGATAGTCCCTTTTACTTGTAACATCCCATATTCAAAATCATTCTGTCATAAGCAAATGTTCAACTGGTCCAGGTTATGAGTCATTCAATTTACTCTTCCTGAGCTCTGCCATAATGTCAGCCTTCTCCTACCCCTCTTCAGCTGGGTCTTCAGAGACCTCCAGGGAAAGGTAACAATGCAGATGCTTACTTGTATATAATATGACCATACTACAGATTTTCAGAAAGGGAAGATACTGGTCTGGTATCAGACCCCAAATCTCTTATGCTTCAGTTCCACATCAGTTTGTGCTATCAGTTTTTATTCCAGCTGCCATTGCTCCCTCCCTTCTACATCTCCCAGCCATGTCATCTCCTCCCCACCTCTGCACCCACACAAGCATTCTGCTGAAAATGACCCCAGCAGATTTCAGCCACCACTCAGCATCAGCTCCTCACTGCTCCAGAAACTCCTATGCAAGGAACAAGCACCTGTGCACAGCAGAGATGCAAGGAGAAAAGAATCACAGGAGAACAATTTATATTAATTAACCAGAGATGGAAGTCAGTCTTTAATACAATGTGTCTAGAAAGCTTCATGTTAAAGCAATAAAAAACAGGACTCCGTAAAGTTTTGGTTTGTACGGACATCAAGTTTTTACTATCTTACTCAATTAGTATCTATTCTGATTTCTATTTACTCAATAATTCATTAGTGCTAATTAGCACACACCTACAACATATAAAGAAGTTAATGTACAAATCAGTTGTGGCAAAAGCACTCAAAAATTTCAAAGCAGAAATACAAATTCTTTCGAGAAGAGGTAGGCAGAATAACAAAATTGGGAAGAAAAAGTGTCAGATTATTGCTCATATTGAAACAAGTACCTTCAGAAAGGATAAACTGTGTGTGGGAAAAGTTTTCAAATGGCAATTGGACAAGTTCAGATTATTCAGATAATACTTGCTATCAGCTTTTTTTCAAATGTTCAATCACCGCCCTTCACAAAAGAGCTTAGGTGGATCCTATGTATATTCATAGTAATTCACTTACTTAATTCAGCTATTTGCTCATGTTTTAGAGGAAGAGGGATTGATTACTTGACATAGAAGAGGGATAATGATAGTGTCTTACAAGCCAGTGAAGAGCAGTGGTCACTAAGCCCTGGAGCAGTCCCAGCCCGAGGAGCAATGATCAGCGCTCACTCTGCGTCAGGAGAGCCAAGCTCTCGCAGCCTGTGCCCAGTCCTACACTCGGCACTGAGGCTTTACTTGCCCCTATAGCTGTGCAGGTTATTAAATGATCCAAGTGCACAGATCTCATCAGGATTAGGCCTCCTGTGCTCCTAACTGCTCCTAGGAAACTATCCAATACTCGTGTATCGATTCCAAGTATTGATCCAGTAAATTTTAGCATGCTGGTGGCAGAGTAGAAACAAAACCCAGCACTATCCCCTTCCCTGGGGAGCTTTTTTTTTACATGTATAGCTTTAGTTTCTCCAAGCAGATAAAAGCCTTTACTAATCAGTAAGGGCTACATTTAGTAAATGTAAACATTACAGATAAGTATTCTGGTGAAATAATCTTCTAAAATTCTATAAAAATGTATTATTCAACCAAAGAGGATTCCCTTCTCCACTCCAATTACACATACCTAACACAGGTGGCTTTTTTTTTTTTTACTCTAGAATATTATTATGAGGATGGAAGGGGACAGGGCAAAAGACTCCTACGGAGAACAGGTCAGGAGTAACACAACTGGCCACGAAGGTGAGTGCAAAGGCAAGAGAGCACAACAAACATTGGGACATGGCAGAAAGGATGACAAGAACATCAGGTAAATAGGAAGCACTACCACCAAGAAACTGAATATAAAATTTCAAAAATTACGGTAGACGCCCATTTTAAAATAATTTTAATGAACTTGCAAAGACAGTATTTCAGACTAATTTAACCAAGGAAAACTAAATTAAATCTCCCTGACATAAAATAGGCTATACAGATGGAAGTCTAGTACTGTGGGTTTTACCTCTGGGAGTTGCAGCCTGCACAAGATTCTATTCTTTCATTACAAATCTGTTGTGTGGGGGGCGGAGGAGGAGTAACTGTGTTACAGGGATAAAAAGAATAGCACAATTGTTGTAAGAACATCTAGTTTTCTCTATGTATTCCTATCCATCACAATCCATCCTGAACTTTACATCTATTTTTTCTCATTACCTTACCCTATACTATGTCAGTAAAGAATATTTTAATGCTGGAAGGGAAGCACTCCATAAATAAAAGTCCCTGAACAGGACATCACAAATTCATTAGTGAAGATCATTAAACAGCATTCGTTTTAAGAGAACAGAGAAAACAAAGAGAGCTGATCAAGCTCCATCAGGAGAGTGAGGAGGACTGGCAGGAATAGCAGCTGTGCTCGAGCTCAGATTGGATTCGTGTTGGCAGAACTGTGAAATAAAGCCTACAACATACTGCACCTTTATGAATCCTGCTTCCCCAATAAAAGGCATCCAAGGAATTTAATGCTTATGTTTTGCCTTTCATAGGCTGTTTTACTTAGGATGGTTTCTATACAACTGGATTTATGAAAGTCCAAGATGCGATTATTTAGCATGCTGCTGCTTCAAAGGGTGCCCTCTAACACATGCACCAACACAGCCTCATTCATCCGAGTATCTGCAAGTGCTTCATAAACGCCAATTGAACAGATGCCACAAATGTGACAAATATTACTGCTGGAAAATTTTCTGCTATCTGACTTGGTTACAATAGTATGATTTACTATACAGTATAAAAGGTCAATGCAAGGAGAAGAGTCTAGTTTAAGGTATGCATTTAACAGCATTTTCTCTGTATCAATTTTAATAATACATTTTTCACAGTCAATTATGCAAGAGTCAAGTTCCTCCTGTAACAAGAAAAAAACCACTAAAAGCTAAATAAAAAGACCCAAGTGTTTATTAGGAACAAATTTAAAACCAAAAAGTTATGTGAGACACACACAAAAACCTAAACTTCAAACAAGTACAGAAGTATATGGAAGGCACATATGTAAAAAAATCCTTCTTATTTTCCAAAAATGTAAAAACATACATTTAGAATTACATCTAATAGAAATTTATGCATATTTTGTACCCTGGTCAAATGAAAAAACTGAAGTCATTTTATTTCACTGAGTCTCTCATTTCTGAGCATGGAATACAAAAAAGGAGGAAAAACCTAAAGAAAGAAAGGATGGAGAAATGTGTAGGAAGATCTCAAAGTACATAAATATAGCGTTGTTCTTTGTGTTCCCATGTAGAAAGTACAAAAGTAGGTCACCTATTATGTATTACAACAGAGTAATATAAACCATCTTCTTCTGACTACCTTGGTAGGGGGAATGTTTTTGAGTATAACATTACATAATACATTGGTGCAACTACCTTAACCTGCTTAAAGTAAGTAACACTTCAGAATCTGTGAAACTGATGAACCGAAACTTTCACAGCTCAGACTTTCAAACCTGAAACTGGGGCTAGAAACAGAAGCTCAAGCCCAGAAACTGCAGGATTTCAATGATTTGTTATTTTCTGAGCAAGAATTTAGAGAACTTCTCTAAGAATGGGATCACTGCACTCATGCCTTCTCAAGTGGGATCACTTATGCAGGGAAACTGAGCAGCATAACTATTTTTCTTCTACAGGTATGTATACCAGTTCTTTTTTTCATCTACCCTCTTTCTGAACCAACCTCATAACCCTGATTTCTCTGCTACTATAGAACACTAAGTATTATTTTATAAATCAAGCTTCAGATCAAAAGGAAGAAGAAAGTGTCATTCACTGCAATTCAGAGGCAGGTGAAAGGCTGCAGTGTAATGTTCCAAGACAGAATTGCCTCTTCTTTGTGCTTTTCTTAGGTTCTGTCTAAGCAAGCTGCCAATTTATTTAATCCATCGATGAATGAAGGTAAAAAGGATTTGTCCAAGACGACACATAGTTATAAAGTAGAAACTGTAAGACATCTTTGTCTATTGAACTCCCTTCAAGAGTAAAAATAAACTTCTCCAGACTAAAAAATGCTCTAATTGATTCAAAATCCAGCCTGGTTTGTTCAACTTGAGATACAGATCACTCAGAACTCAATGCATAACTATTCTAACTGCAAGTGTGGCATAACAGTATGATAGAAACTTTAAATAAACATATACAAAACCCCACCATCCATAAATCTAATTTATTCACGTTTTGCACTCACCAATAATAGAATACTTACTTACTTCTAATATTTAGTATTTTACTAGAAAGCCAATATGGTGCTTTACATTTCACCAGAGATAGATGTGTATGCCTTGGTAATACAGACAGGAGCAATATTTATTATATTCGCAATGGCAGAATGATAATTTTGTCTCTTACATTACCAACTACAAAACAGGGTTTTTGTAATAAGCATTATCTTAAGGCAGACAGCAGTGAATTCATTCTAGTAATTACGGAAACTAGTGCAATAATTAATATTTTTTAATGTATCAAAGATCATATTTAGATTACAAACAGAAAGAGCATTACTTCAACATGATTTCTTCGGTCATGCTTGCTTTAATCTAAGTTCAAACAAGGAAATCCTAAAAAGAGCCTGAGAAGAAATAATTTTTCAGATCATTTAAAAAGCATGTACAACTATACACAACGGTTTACACTTAGAGGTTTCCTACTTTAAGTATGAGTAAAGTATCACTCTGTAAATACTGATGAAGGACTACAGTCTAGGTTTCAAACAAGTTACTATTTAACAAATAATGAAAGAGAAATTTTATGTCAGTTTCATGTACTGCTAATTTTTTCAGTCAATTGTAATTGTAAAACGTCCTTTGAGCAGTGGCAGTGTTTTCCTTGCTGCCTTTTCCTGCACAAAGGTGATGGGGCACTATGGAGAGTTGTGTATTTTATTATTATTACGGGAGAATTACTTAAAACTAGCTTTAGTACATTCTGTTTAAAATCTTGTCTTGAAATTGCAGCATTTGAGTCTACCCAGATTACATTTTTCACAGTAATTTTTCCTCCAGTCTTTAAAGGTATCAATATTTACACAGCCAATGATGCTCAGATTTAAACAGTTAAGGAAAAGAAAGCACCATATTCAGATGCAATTGCTACAGCACTTTCTCATTATATTTAAAAAAGCATTTGATGCATGAAGCTTGGAAGTGAAATCAGTTTCCCTATTGCTTTTCATACATCATGCTAGGTTACAGTTTGAAAAATTGCTCGCAAACCATAGAGACTATTTTAAAATAACTTTTAGAAGATAGCACTTGTCTACAGTTCCCATATTAAGATCTCTAACAGCACTTTTGGCTACCATTTTAAGCATTTGTATAAAGGGAAGAAGTTGAATACCAAGCAACTTGTCTGAGAAACAAATTTACACTTAAACCCAGCTACCACACAAGTCCTGCGAACAGTTTGTCGTAACAGAAATATCATTCTTTGTCTCCTACCTAATATCACCTTAGGATTTTGTCCAGTGTTTCATCCATTCCCAGATGATTAATTATTTTATGCCCCAGGGGGTTTTTTCCCTTTGACTTCTTTCTGTCCATGAGTAGAAATGGAGAGTTAGGAAATCTACCAAAGTGGGTGAAGAAAAGAACTTCCTTACACCTTCAACTATATAATTCTTTTAAACTTTAGGAACTGGTTTGGTTCCACAAAGGAAATCCCAAATCATGAAGCATTTCTTCACTGAAAAGGTGATCAGGCATTGGTACACCCTACCCAAGGAGTTGGTAAAATCAAAAACACTGGAAGTGCTCAAGAAACAGCCAGACACAGCACTCAGTGCTATGGTTTAGTTGACATGGTGGTGTTCAGTCAGAGGTTGTACTTGAGGGTCTTGGAGGTCTTTGTCAACCTTAACAATTGTATGATATTATTTCAGATTAAAAATATAGAAGAAGACAGGAATGCTATTACTTCATTTGTACAAAAATCTACATTTTAACAGAGATTGATATTTTAAGTAGATCTGTGTCTGTCTTTTCTCCTTCCCAATGCCCCCAGAGATAATAATACTACTTCTGATACTTTTAAGCAGAATAAATACTGAAAGAAAAGCTTTTGTTAAATGGAAGAGAGCAGAAAAAATTAACTCCATTGTCAAAATTAATAAAACCAGGATCAAAATGTCCATTCAAACTACAGCTTGAACTGATTTTTCCATTGCCATTGCAGCAGGCCCATCCTTGGAAAAAAGGTTATTTTGGAAAGCCCCTGGACATTTCCTCAAATTCAGCATTCTTTCTTAGTACCTTTTTGGAAGCAGGATTCCACTCTGGAGAATGCACTATGCATTGGAGAATCTCCATTTGAGGAACTCAACAATTACACTGTTTCTGTTGCCAGAAAGAGTGTAAGTCATAGCACGTCTAAGAACAAAGCCATTTTTATAACCATTATGTACTTTTTATATACATACACATTCATACAAAATACAACTATGCTACATCTATCACAGGAGTTAGAGAATAACTACTCTGTACACAGTGTTCAGCTGATCACATCAGGCTCACAGGGAGCACGGCTTGTGAGTGGCAGTGGTGACAGCAGTTTTAATCAAGTCAAGCAATCACAGATTTCCTCACCAGCAACAAGAGCTGTCTTGTGCCAGCTGAGTCAGCGCCCCAAAATCCCAGGTTTGGTAGAGGATCTGGAACAGTGCTGAGAATGCCTTGGGTGGAAGACACAAGCAGGCATTTTAAGCAGCCCTGTATTTTATCAGCTAAACTGAACAGCAAAGAGTTGGGTACTGTAATTAAAACTATTTGGATACGATTTTCTTCTTCCAGAAGAAGCATAACAGAATTTCCTCATTTAAAGTTCAAATATCAAATAAATAAATTACTAACTCAGTAGGAATTCAAAAGCCAAAAGGCAGTCAAAGAAATAAATTTTGTTGTTCAGAGGGTAAAACAATAGCTGCCTGGCTGCTTTCCTGAGCCTCTGTCAAAGAACAGGCTGACCTAATCTGTGACCTGCTCACACTGTTCACTGCTTTGGTATCTAACAAGCACTTACTAGATAATAGTAATCAGTGGAAATTGAAAGCTATACATTAATCTGTGAATGTGTCATATTTGTAAAAAGAGAAACCAGCATCTTGCATTATTTTGCAGGTGCTAAAATTACTTAGAAATAATAAAAGCTCAAGCTATAAAACTAAGCTAAATTCACATTTATTTCTATCTACTATTATTCCACTGTGTCAGTAACCAATAATGCTATCCTAGAGTAGAATATTGCTGCCAATTTTACAAGTAAAAAAATAAAAATAAGTTTTGCCAGAATTAAAACTGCATTTCTTTCCATTTATTTATTCATTCATTCAACAGATGCATTAGACGAGACTCTGCACAAAACCAGAATATTAAATTACATCAGCTGGATGAATTTCTAAAAAGAAACTAAAAATTTTAAAAAAATAAGTGATTTGGTGAATTCATTTCTTCAGTATCTACATCTAGCAGCTCTCAGCAATCTGCAAACATACTTTGAAAACATAGATGCTTTCAGCCAAGCACAGAAAGAAAAAAATAAACTTTGCATCGTAATCACAGATTTAAACAAAGATTTTAAATTACAGATTAGCAATTTTATGTGGACTCTCTACAGACCACAGTTCCCTCTGCAGCTGGTGGTTCATGGAATCTTTGGGATCAATCCCATTTCCATTCTCATTTCTTTGTGCTGTGGATCAAATCTACTCAAGGAAATTTTGTGCCCAGCTGAACACAGGATGCCATTCAGCGAACTGCCATACATGGCAATAGTACCCAATGGAATTATATTGTGGTACCAAAGTGAAGAGATATTGATGTTGCTGAAGAATTTTTTCAAAACCCCCAAAACTTAAAACAAGGTTTACAAGTCAAGCTCTTAGCAGTTTCGTACAAAAGCAACCATGAAATTCAACACTCAACATCCTCTATTTATAGCAAAAGATCATTAAGAAAATGAAGAAAGCCTATATAAATAAATCTGAAGAGCAGCTCAGTCACCCTTGGAGCATTTCTCACAACTTTCCTGTCCTTGTGTGTGACTCCTTTAGTTCTCATCAAATATTTATGCAAATAACTCCATGCCTGGCTCGTCCTCAACAGACGTCTTTTCTTCTTCCTTCTGCCACATCACACACACACACATAAGGTGGCATTGGGAAGGATAAGAGAAGGGGAAATGCACCAATACAAGGCACCTAATATATTAATGACAATTTCTTTTCAGTATGGCACAACCCAAATACCACATATAAAAACATTGTATGCAGTTTGTTCTACTCATAATATCAATTTGTTTAACTCTTGTTAAACTGCATGGTATTGCTTGTTTATAGGTTTTATTTATGAAGCATCTTTACACCTAATTTAACTTCCTAGTTGATGTTGGAAGCAACAACTTCTCAAAGTCAAATTCCAGGTGAAATATTCTTGAAACATGGTTTGCATTTTTGCCCTGTGTTTAATAATCTTCTAAGCATGCTGCAAGGCCTGTTTCCTTAGAGATGGGGGACTGTTTAATTTTGAAAAACTGGATGATGAAGTAGAGAGTGCTATAGTGTTTCATCAATACATTTTTTAAAATCTCATTAATTATTTGCATCTTCTGAAGGTTTGTTTTGCTCCCCCATTCCTCTTCCAATGCAGTTGAGGGTTTAAAGCAATTTAGATAGCAGTTAGTGCAAGAAATAATTTATATTCTGACTTCACCAATACATGACTTTACTTTAGAAAAAAATAAATTTATGCCTTGAGAGACAGATACTTAAACTATTTTTTTCCACTCAAACCTCAATTCTCTCCTTATTACTCCAAAGCATTGCCCTGGTTTAACTTTGTCAAGTCTAGTTAGACATTAAAAATCTGTGCTTAAAGATCTGCAAAGAGAATAAATATGGAAAATTTCTACAGCCTTCTGCACTCCTCAAAAAGAAACTGATCTTGTATTATAGAGACTGGACAGACTAATGAAATACAGACAGATGTTCCAGATCTGCACTAGGCATCTAGGACACAACCAAACTGTTCTTCTACAAAACAGAATAATGTGAACAGAAACTATGAAGCAGACATAGGATGCTCAGGCATTGTGGTCATGGACTTAAAATGAAATCCTTAGTTTAAGTGATAATCCACACTATCTCTACCAATCCATACAAATTTGCTCTAGATTAAGGGTACTGAATACAAACTAAAACTCTGTGTCCAGGATCAATCTTTATTGCCCCAAAGTATACTGTAATAGCTGCTTTGCCTACAGGCTTCAAGATTACTGAGAGTGCCTCTTATACTCTCACAAACGCTATCATCACAGCCTGTAACATTTATCAAGGCATGCACTTAACCAACAGTCCAAAGAGCCACTAAGTCTCATACATACAGATGCACTCAAACACCATTGGAAAATCCCTGTTGAAGTATTCTACACTAGACCTGTATTGCTTATTGTGATAATGTGAGCTTAAAGATTTCAAAGCGGAAGTATCAAACAGGGCATTAGCAAGAGTCCAATAAACAGATAGATGCCTAGAATTTTTCGATGGTGGCAAACGAAATAGGTTTCTGAAGAATATATAAAAAACTTGGAGGGAAAAAAACAACTGCCCTGGGGAAAACAGAAAGTGCTGTCTGAGTTTTTCTGTTCCTTCAACAACAAGGCAACAGAAAAGGTATTACAGCATAAAGCAACTTCAAAGAAAAACATTTCGAGCCTAACCACCAGCAAGCTTAAAATAGTAACCACTTTCAGAGGGCAGGCTCTCCTTTCGTTTTATTCTTTCCTTGCATTAAAACTAATTTGCTTGATTAATAAGATAAAATCATGTTCTCCATATCCAGCTGTCTCTCAGGGGGAATCATTTCTCTCTGGGCACCACATGTACTGTGGAAAGAAAGAGAACTAGAAAAGCCCTCTCCTCGTCAGAATGGCAATTTCTCTTTTAGAAAGGCAGCATGGTAACAGGCAGTCAGTATGTAATGACTCACATGGTTTTCCTGTTGATGGGTTGTTGCTGTTGCTGTTCTCTGTCTTCCACATTTCCTCCAGGAGCTCCTAACCCAAGGTATCAATTTGCAGAGCTGCTAGCCTACCTAGTAATAGTGAAGCTTCGCACTTTGAAAGGTACCGGAAATAATGCACATAACATTTTTCATTTTCCTACTCCAACTACACTTCATAGCTCCTATCACTGCCATTCATGCTATCTATATGTTTTAATTGATTATGTAGATCATCAGTGAAGGCTGCTGAAGAATTTGACAAGCTTTTTCTGCATAAACCTCTATTTGCTTATCATCCATCAGTATAATGAAAATGTCTTGAACAACCATTTTAAATTTTTCAAGATTAGTAAAATAGAACTTAGGCTTCAAGCCTAATGACTGCAAAGCCAGCTCCAGGCATCAACCATACACCAAGCAAAACAGTATTCCCTTCCTCAGACATACCAGTGTCACCACTGCACTCAGCCTTCTCCCAAAAATCAGCAAATGAAAGCATTTTTCATACAAGCTGTGGTTTGCTTCAGTATTACAGTAAGTGATTTCAAAGACAACAATTATGCAGTGAGGTTAAAAATACTTTAGAAGATGGAAAAAAACTGAAACTATGGTTTAGGCACAAAAATCCTTGATATTTGAAAGCTTTGCAGACAAAACTAGTTCTTCATATGCACACGAATGCATGCATTTTAACACAGTTTAGGTATTTACTGTAGATTCTACAGCTACGATACATATGTTTTTAAAAAACCCAGAAAGTATGAAGGGGTTTATATTTCTCTTTCATTTATCCACTTATGAAAGCAAGATATGTTCTTCAATAATCAATAAAAAATTAAACTATATTATGGATTCAAATTATGAAAATAAATGAATCCAAACAACAGAGGAAGAAAGAAAATAAACTGAATATGATACCAACACAGATCTAAATTTAGATCAACATGCACATCAATCAAATGAATATTTTTTTTAGCAGAGGAAATGTGAAGCCAACACACCGCACTTAGTTCAGTTTCCATATTATTATGCATTTATCATTATAGCTTATTACTTTTAAACTTCTCTGACATGTCTTTTTATGGCACTACATAAACAAATTTTCTACCAGTTTCCCTGAACAACCCTGTAAAAACAACTGAAGAACCAATGTGGCAAACAGGGGATGACAGAGTAATTTATCATTGAAAAAAATCGGACAAGGAAACATACCGCATATAATTTTTCAGATTCTGAGAACTTAATTTGTGGAATATTACTGCTGTCTGACTGATGTGGACAATTTCCTACATTTGAACTGAACACAGAGGCTGACACGGTTTTAACTGCCTGTATCATTCATTCACAACAAGGGGGGGAATCTAACTACTGCCCTTAGTTTTTATTTTGTTGTCTGAAGAAGGCAAAGTATGCTCCTGTCACATGCAGAGTTACTGTGTGTGCTCACTGAACTTTGATTTTAAGGGTAGTAAGCCTACTGGATCCTTTTCACACACTTTTTGTAGTGCTTCCAAACCCCATCAGCCAAGCGGCTACCTGAGTGAGACTGACACATAAGTCACCCTGGTGGTAACCCTTACACTGTGGGTGATCTTAACAAAATTAAAGAGACATGACAGGTGACAGCTATTCATTTTGTGTTCACTCTTTACTTACAGAGTAATTAAGATCCTAAGATTTGTCTCTTAATTTCAGCTCGAAGAATGCTCGCTACTAGGCACACCATGTGAGCACTCTGTCTTAATTAAGAGACAATGGTACCGCCTTCCTAGTTTGCAAAATTACTAGAAACAAAGTCTATCCAAGATCTCTGATGAATAAATAACTCTTAGAGAAAATCCTCCTGTTTTCTCATTTTGTTTTAAATTAGCAATTCTACTTCAAGGATATTACAGGAGGAAGGTGTGTAACCAAAGTCCTGCATCAGGGACTGATGGCTAACAGGGTGGCTAGTGCTGTTCCTGCTGCTGCCCAGCTCCTGTACCTGGCCAGGCATGACTTTCACAACAAGCACATCTGATGGAGAATCCTGAACCCGACCCTAAAGTTTAAACCCAGCATGTTAAGTTCAGCTGCCTCCCAATCCAATGCAACATAATCAGCCAGGCAGAACACTTCCTGACACGTCTCCACTGAGACTGCTGTGCGATACACGAGCCCAGAGCTGCCAAGAGCTTAGACTTGGAGGTGCTGGGCAACACAGCCACCCAGCAGCAGGGAAGAGCACTGAAAACTTCTTCCAACACACAAAATACCTTCATGAAAGAAAGATAAGCGATCCCATGGGAATTAAACCACAAGGCAGTACTGCCTCATTCTACAGCCACACAACATCGGGAGTCCAGCTCCAGCACATTTCAGCTGCTGTGCTAAACCACTTCGCAACTCTGGGAATGAGCATTCTTTCAGGCACGCTTTCACAAGCCTCACACAAGGCAAGCAGGTGGCTTTTTTATTTGTATGTTCAGAGCAATACAAAAGATATCATGTCAGAAGTCCAAAAACTTTTCCATAATAATCAAAATCTTCACTAAAATTCAGTAACAATTACCAACTTAGAACTAAGAATATTTTACCAAAGCAGAAACCTCTCAAGTTCTCAGAACAGCCTAAGCACAGTTTTAATGAAGGAGAAACTAAATTCACAGCAATATTACAATTTTTAAAGAAAAATGAAAAAATGCCTTGAAATTTATAGTCACTAATTAAACTTCTGCCAAAAACTACTACAACATACAGTACCACCCATTATGAATGTTTATACTAGAGGACAAACCACCTCAGTGGAGAAAAGCTGCAGTCACACTGATGTTATTTAAATTACTATTAAATTTACCAGCCATACTTCCCTCTTGAGCATAACTGGGTTGTTTTTTTTTTTCTTTCCACTAAAATGCTTAAATAATTGTGCAATAATGTACTGTGATTTAGTGGTACCACTTAACCAAATTTATTGTTATGATACAAAAACGATGCCTTCCCTACGTATGAGTGATAGCCAGCACTGGTTTTGCAATTCTTCTTTGGCATCACCTCATTGTGCAAAACTACAACAAGATACATTTTTGATATTAATAGCTACAGGACATTCTCTAACTTACACATTTACTCATGAGTACAGAACCTTCCAGTGCTGAAAAGGTCAACAGTTGTTCTAACACGGAATACTACTGAACAAATAACCTATGTGTAACAATTATATAAACCCCAATGAATCTTATAAGACATTCTTATTTCATGGCAAAAGTAGTTAATTTTTCTGTACTTAAGATGCTATGCTATGATTAACTCTGCATCTTGAAAATTAATATATACACATTATATACAAAACATATAAACATCTAAAATATATATACTACTATATTATACATGACATTTACATATAATCTATTTTATAGCTATTTAAAAATACATGTCTTTGTGTTGCTTCCAAAGGTCTTAATCTTTGCAAATACAAGAGGAACCACAGTGAAACAATATATAATTATTCTGGAAAACCCAGATTTTTCCAGGGATGTATTTCTACAGTGATGGAACCAAGATCAACAATGTCCCATGTGTAGGACTGTTTTCTGTCAAGGGAAACATGAATGTTAGAGAAGTGGGAAAAGAAACCCCACAAAACCCAACCTAAATAAGTCATTATAAAAATAACTAAACAAAACAAGTTGTATGGCAATCAAAAATAAGGGAGGAGAGAAAATAAAGGGTAAGACACTGAATGGAAAATTAATTTTTTGGATGTGAGTGAGTCCTTGCTGCTGAAAAGGAAAAATAGCTTTGGAACAGTTTTCTATAGATTAAAGAAATGAGAATAAAGTACTTGAGCCAAAAGGAAAAAAGACCATTTAACCATCTGAGTCAGAATGGTACTTATCTACAAATTCTAAAAGAATTTTTGTCATCTATTCAGCATATCACTCTTAAATAATAATAAAAACCTTTATGAGTAGACCTTGTGTATGGGTCAGGAGTCAAGATTTACATAAAAGCATACTACAGCATGATCCAGACCAGCAAGCCATAACTCAGTATCAGGTAAAGCAGAACACATTTACAAATTCAGCATAACAAGGGCACATCAGGACAACTCCTACCGCTATTATTCACTGCTTATTTTGCCTTGATCCTGTAGAAGTTACTGTATTTTCAACAACATTCTAACAAAGTTCTTTGCAACTGACTACTGAAGAAACTGAGATACAACAAGGTAAGAAACAATTTTAGATATGGATCACAAGCTCCTAGATCAAAAACAAATCATAATATACTCAAAAGAGCTAAGTTAGAATTGGGCATCACACTCCTCAGAGTAGGTGACTGAAAGGTACAGAGGACCTATCTACCTGGAATTGTGCAGATGCGCCATGTAAATAATGCTGCAAAACAATCCCAGGGCAGGATGTCCAAAATCACCCAATACTAATTTTCTAAAGCAACTTGAGCGCTAAAGACACTATCTCACACTAAAAATTTGTATGAGTTAGGATCTCAAGTCTCCAGCAAATATGAAAACAGATGACATTTTTAGTCCCAGAAGCAGTAAAATTCTAAACAGTCACTAAATGAGCAGCAAGATTCAGACTAGGAAACAAGATGCCGCAGTACAAAGAAAGAAAGTGCTACTGAAGCATTCAGGATGAAAAAAAGAATAATGCAGAGACCAAGGGCAGACACAGTCTCCCAAATGTGCCAATGAAGATCTTCATGAAGAACCATGACATCTGGATGTTAAAATAGTCTGAAGTAGGTTTATGTGAAGTTAAACCCTAGAACACACTAAAAGAATGCTAAAGTTCCAAAATCAAGGACTCTGATAGAAAAACATTAGAATTGGGTGCTTCATTTGGCCCTGCTAGACCTTGTTAAGTCTAATGAGTCTTCCTAAACAAACTAAGCTTATTTAAAACAGTGCAGTTCAGGGAACTGCATTCAGGGTGATCTCATCAACTCAACAGCAGAGCATTGACTTTCAGATCTACAGATGACCTACCACCATTTGGGAATGCAGTAACAGTCAATGCTGGGACATTACTTCCTCTGTGTAGAAAGCAAGACAGCAGATAAAAAGACTGAAGAGGACCCAGAAATACACTACAACTTGCAAATTTCTGGACTTCCTGCTCCCAGCAAAACAGAAAAACATATTCTCACATACAGTTATGCCTCCTGAATTTAATTTAGAAGTACTACAGGGGTGTATGTTCTGGCAGTTGCTATTGTCTCCATCCCCGTGCACCCAGTATCTCTTTACATGCACATGCCTCTATTCCCTTATGCTCCACTCTGCTTCAAGCTCCTGCCTCTCCACATTTCTTTTTCCCTTCGCATCAGACCCAGCAGCCTCAACCCTTCACAGTCTATTCTCTTACCATCTGGATCTCCTTCTCCCCTTGTGTTGCCATTCTCAAACCTAGAGCCTTCACCATGAGTCTCCTGGTTTAGGATTCCTGCTTTTTCCTGATACTTCTACCTTCTCATTACCTTTTCATCCCATTTTTCACTACTCTAAAAGCCAAAATACCAGTCAAATGCTTTCTCTCATTCTGTACTGATATAGAAACAGGTATAAGAACAGCACATTTTCTGTTTATGCTGGGTGCCTGCACATGGCTCTTTTTGCCCACTCTTCCCTATCTACCCTTTGAGGATGATGTCATCTGTTCACACCATCTTAACTAGCATCTGCACAGCAATGGCTTATAAGCATGTCTATCCATCCACCTACTCCTGATTGCCTCCATATGGTACTGCTTCTTTTCCTGATTTTCTCTCCAGAAACTTAAGCTTAATATATGTTCACAACTCAGCTGCTTATCATTCCTCTAAAACACTTCTTGCAGATAAAACTTATGTCAATATCACCTCCTGTCATACAGGTAATCCTTTGTGACCCTTTTGCCTGCATTTGAACCATATATTCATGGTATGTCCAAAATCCTGCTACAGTCTTCCTCTGTGTGTACACCTTTCTTTAACAGTAACACTCATCCAATACCTCCATCTTTGTTCAGGCACACACTGAAGAATTAGAAAGGGAGATGGAGATTCATCTGTTTAAATTTAGACAGGCTTCTTTACTTATCCTTAGTCATACTGAAAGTGAAGCAAGTAAATCTCTTTAATACATTAGTATTTATGCTTTCATTTCAGCAATCCTCTTCATCACATCACCCTTAAGAGCTACGCTGGCATCACTGGTTTCAAGCTCTTGGGAGGCAGATGATACAGAGACAGCTCAAAGGGCTCAATCAGCTGCTACTCAGCAGAGCCAGCTGGTACCTGCTGATCTCTGTTCAAAGTTTCCGCAATCTTTATTAAAATAGTTTCTGAATGGAAAAGAGTATTGAACAAGAAGCATGCTAGATGGATATGAAGCCATTGTAAAAAATAAATAAAGCATGCTGTTACCTAAAGATAAGTAATATATTGGATGTCTGGCTGAAAGAAGAAGAGAAGAAATAAAGACATCTGAGTTACAAAACTGCATTTTTCATTTGCATAAACAACCTAAAAACAGAGGACCCCATCAAAATTTGACCCAAACTACCATCTTAACACAGTTACCTATGTAAGAATTCTAACATTTAGTACTTTATCACATTTCACAAAAAACTTTAAAAATCTTTTAAATTATGGCGAAAAAAAATCCCCACACTCGTTTGAGATTAAAAACTATCTACAGGACTTTTTATACTCATATATTCTTAAACTATTACTTTCAGCAAACCGATTTTTAAAATATTATTTTGGGGTTTATGATGAATTTATCTCCAGCACCAGTACAAATTAAAACAGATATTGTGCCACACTTCTTATGATGCAGTTGTGAGCATTGCTTATACTGATAGAACAGATTCAGAAATAAGTTACAAAACAAAAAGTGAAAACAAAGACATCCCTTTCAAAGTGAAGGTCAAGAACATCATGCAAGAAAGACATCCTTACAAAAACCTGTCAAGTCTCTAGTAAAACTCATGTGGAACATACAAGTTTTTTTTAAAGTTTACATTTCAACAAAATTAATAACCTCCACAACTATTCATATATTGTAGATAGTAATGGATCCTAAAAATCTTTTTTTTTTCTGATCATGAATCAGCCAAATTATCACATCTGAATAATCTCTGTGCATCCTAGCACAAATCTTCCTAATATTCATGTGAATATACCAAGTTGTCCTGAATACAACTTATTGCTACAAGACCTAGATGACCACTTGCATGTAACCATGTATGGTGAAATTCAGCATGGCTTAAAGAGGCCATTTCAGAACATATTTCAGAATGTTCTTACGAAAAGAAAAACCAACCAATCAAAACAAACAAACAAACAAACAAAAAATCAAACAAAAACCCCTAACACCTAAAAGGCTCAGAAATGGAAAGTAGGCAAATTCAAATATAGATTGTTTGAAGCTTTTCAAGTAATAAACCTTTAATCCCTTTTTTTTCCTCAGTGCCATGTGGTTTCCAGTATACACAAAGTAAAGAGTGAAAAGGTAAAAATAAAACAGGCATACCCTTAATATATTCCAGAATTCATAAATCATTTGTAAATTTAGTCCTTTTATAAAAGAATCCTTATATAAATCGGGGGGAGGGAGGGCATCAATCCCATATATGAAGCACAATTTAAGCCCAACATCACTGACCAATCAAAATTAGTGAATGCACTGCATCTCTCTGCAGTGAGGAGAAGCGACAAGGTAGGCTGTCATTCTGCAAAAGCTGCCCATCGCAAGCTTTCCTCTCAGAAGCACTGCTCTTCTTTTTTAGAAAGACTGAATCTCAGTGGTGTCTCTGGAGACAAGAAGCCTTCAGTATGTTAAATTACTTTCATTATGTATTTTCAGATGCTTATTGATTCTACCGTAGGAAGAGTGGGAGACTGCAGCAGCCTGTAAACCAGAACTAAAGCAATTGTATACATTAGCAGTATGCTGAAACAATGGCACAGTACAGGCACAAATTTTCACTAAGGTCATTTTTTGAAGATATGCTTATAACCCTCTTTCCCTTCTACTCTGCTAACAAGTGAACAAAATGAATCCCTCCAACCTGGAACTGCTTCACCTGCATCGAGAATTTACCAAATCTTTAGTGGAGGTAAGACCTGTTCCTTATTATGATATGCAGAATAAGCAACATTAAACCAAATTAAAAATTGGAGAAAAAAAGGCAAGAGAGCAGATTCAACTTATATTAAGCAGTAATATATTGTTATATTTAAGACCAGGAAATATTTAAATGCTATTTCCCCTTCCCCATTAAAAAGATAATGTTAGAAAAATGTTATTCTGTATGAAAGTCTTATAGAATATTAAGAACCTGTTTTGTTCATACAACATGAAGGCAGTACAGTTTCAGCTCATACAGTACTGGGGAAAACAACCACATAAAGCAACTGAGAATATGCTTTTCCTCCCTCAGCAGTATTTCCAAATACTGGCAGTTAAATATGTTTCAGAATTATTCAGTTACTCTTTGAAGGATCAGATCGTCTGTAATTAGTGTATACTTATTGCTTTATGAAGTTTGGCTAATATGACTAATCTCTGATTGCTCAAGAAACCCCCCCCTTTTTTGTTGGTTTTTTTTCAAACATTTCTTTCATTATCCTGTACATTCAATCCATTTATTAAAAGCATGGATTTGCTAAACATTTATTTCAAGAACGGAAATTATAACAGTGTGCAAATTAAACAAAAGCATATTTTCTAAAAGGCTTATTAACTCTGTTCAGTTTCTCATTAAAAGACATGAGAGTTGTATGTATAAACTACCTGCTCACCAGAGCTGTAAAACTACATTTTCTAGCTTTAGTCACAGACACTCTGCACCCAACAGTTATTGCTTCTAGCCAGGATTTTTTGTAACCTGCACTATGTGGAAAACAGGAAACTTTTCCAAAAAAACCTAAATTCACATAACCTGACAAAAGAATGATTTTACTGGCATATAGTGAGCAGGCTAACTCATTTTCTATGTAATCTATAAAGTCCAATTTTAGAGATCCTTTATTCATGAAATAAGTGATATTAGAAAATATATTTTTGCATTATTTTATTTTTGAAATTATAAGCCCTACTTTTAACCTTTTTTTTCCTCCCCTTCACAAGGGCATGCAGCAACTAATTCAGTTTTACAACTGACAATATGAAGAATGCAGTTGACCGGGTATCTTTGTAGCTGTATGACCTACGAGCAGCAGGATGCATCTCTAAAATGTATTCTTAAGACATAAAGGAATTAAAACAAAACATGGAACACACTTGCATTACCATTTACGTGCATGACACTTCAACAATATACACGGAAGACTAACACATCTGCTCAGATTTTCATTAAAAGAAGAGTGCAATGATTGATACTTAAAATGGTGAGCATTTCTTAAAGAGGGATTTATAATTTAAAACCAGAATTGTGGAAACTACTGATGCATGAAGAGACAATGAAACATGAAATCCCAAAAGGAGAATATGCATACTTCACCAGCAAGCTGAAAAAAGGTTTAACCAAGCTTTTTCTATACTACTCATTAAATAACTTACTTGTCATAGTGACTAATGGATATTTTTCTCTCAGTTTTATGATGTTATGTATTCTCCTTAAATCAAAATAAACCAAATTAGGTAACCCATGGTTACTCTCAAAGCACATGAACTGGATTTTATGATGTATAGCAACTTCTTTCACTAAGCCATCACTCAAAAGTAATGAGCAGGAATATTACAGAAAGAAATACGCAACCATAAACTAAAGGATGTCTACACACACTCTGAAAACAGAGATCAGAAATTATTTTTCTTTAAACCTGGAAAATAAAAACAGGCTTCTACAAAATGCAACAGGGGAAGGAAATTAACATCACTTAAAAGAAGGTTTATTTGTTATTGCTGGCTTGAAACTCAGAACAGACACACAGAATATGCCCTGGTCTGTAGAAGTATCTGAGGCAATTAAGAAGTCCCCATGTTTAATCAGATTTTTTTGCTGCTGAACTGCAGGAACAAAAAAAAGGAAAACAAAAAAACCTGCAAGAAATGAAATAAGAGCTCAGCTACCACTTGATTTCCAGGTTACAGTGCGTGTCAAAAATCTCTCAGTGGCACCATGTATCAGTTTCTGCCAAGCTGCTGCCACGCCGTGCCAGGCCCCTGAGGCACAGGGAACAGGTAGGTGCCCCGGCTGTGCCCGCACGGCGCTGGGTGAAGGAGCTGCTGCCCTCGCGGCTCTGCCTCCCCACACGCGCAACCCAGGCAATGCAACAACGAGGGGATGCTCGATCTGTTCATGACGACCTAACACATCTGAGGTTTTCTGTTTTCTCAAAATCTCAGTTGCTATAATGTTAGGGTGAGACTGTCATTTGTTTTAGCAGATCTGCTTTTGATTTCTTCCTGGCTTTTGCTAATAGAAAAGAACTTCATTTATCCAGCAATGCATTTGGAATGGGTTCTTGAAATCCAATCACAGCCAGGACAGCATACAAGAGGAGATCATACTCCTGAGGGTTAATGTAAGATGGATAGAGGTTCCCTAAATTAGAAATGAAACAAAGCTTTTGAAATATTTCTTGTTTCATTTCACACCTGAGAGTAATACGTTCTAATTTACATCTTTTTTATTTAAGAGGCACATGTGAAATAACTGTTGAAGAATACCAGGAATTTTCATCATACAATTTGCAATTAATAGTATTGTTCAATACAGGCTTTTCAGAACTGCAGATGAAATACATTTGCATACTGTATCCCAAGTGTGCTTAATTCATACTTTCATTTTAAAAGAGCTCAATTTTGTTCACCTTAGTGCTATCCATTTTAATATATTCAGAATAGAACAAAGGTCGACATTCAAACATTTTCAAGCCAAATATGTCCCCTCTTAAATGTAAAGCTACCTAAAAAAAACCCCCTCCAGTATCATAACAAGAAATTGAATAACCTCTCTTTTATTTATTCAATCAATTACAAAATCAAGAGCAGGCTGACAATATAAACAATACAAACACCAGGTATTACACTCAGATGCTATATTTAAAACTTACTGGCATGTATAAAACTAAGCAGATGAGACAGAAAATAAAAAATCTGCTAGATAAAATAAATACCTTTTTGATCCTTACTTATTCCTAAGAGAAACACGCTGTGTATGTAAATCTGTTGGGTTTAACTGCAGTTTGGGAAAAAAAAACAAAAAAACCCCACAAAAAACCCACAAAACCCAAAAGAGACAATATCCTTTTAAAGTATTATTTTCTAAAATTATTCCCTTAAATCTATTCTGGAAT
Source organism: Rhipidura dahli (assembly GCA_013399225.1). NCBI lineage: Eukaryota > Metazoa > Chordata > Aves > Passeriformes > Rhipiduridae > Rhipidura > Rhipidura dahli. The sequence goes on from VXAC01008444.1 coordinate 381,502, forward strand.
AAAATTAAATACTCTTCTATTCCATATAGGCACTGATTCCTTGAAGAAACTGAATACTCAAATCAGAAAAAGGAAATGCAGTATTTTATAATAAACTCAATTTCCTAAATCCATGTAAGTTTTGCATCTGAAATTATACATACTTAAATAAAATTGTTGCAGTAGCAAGCATCATACACATAGATGCATCTATAAAAAAAAAATAAACAGATAAAAATGAACAGAAGGCTTAAACTCTGTAAAAATCTGGTGAATTACAGAACATCACATTTCAGACCACAATACTACTAAACCTCATAAGAAAGAGGTGGATGAACTAGCATAAATAATTTAAACATTCTTTTTATGATACATAAGCAACAGTGCTCCATGTTCCTTTCTTTTTCCACAAGAGCTTTTTAAAATGATCTTGATCACTAATTTGTTAATACTTAACAACATTCTTCTAAAATGACCCTCAGAGCAATACAAAGGCTATGCACAAAGTATGGTTTACTCAATAAATGAGCCCTTTGTGAAAAACCACATTTCTATAAACAAAGGTTTGCCTCCCTAAGTGGAAGCTTTTCACTATTTTTTCTTTTTTCAAGCAAATCCTGCTTTCTTTTAAAAAGGAAAGACTTTATTTTAGATCTTCAGGCTTTTGAGTCCATGCCAATTAAAGCTCTAAACATACTGTAAATTAAGAGTTTGGTAAGAATGTTGCTTTTCCTCCCTCCTCCTTCCCCAGCATTTATCTAAAATAAGTGCAAAAAAAATGGAAATCAAATAGTTCCATATTTTATTTCACATTTCAGGAGAAAAATCAGCTGCAACAAAAGAATGTGTTTCTCCCCCATTCCGGAAGTCAACATGCAGTCCGAATCTAACATTACAGTCCGAGATGCCATTGATGACATCGATACCAACATGTACCAACCACTGTCATATCCATTAAGCTTTCAAGTTTCTCTCACTGGATTTTTGATGTTAGAAATTGTTTTGGGACTTGGCAGCAACCTCACCGTGCTGGTACTTTACTGTATGAAATCCAACTTAATCAATTCTGTCAGTAACATAATTACAATGAACCTTCATGTACTTGATGTAATAATTTGTGTGGGATGTATTCCTCTAACTATAGTTATCCTTCTGCTTTCACTGGAGAGTAACACTGCTCTCATCTGCTGCTTCCATGAGGCTTGTGTCTCTTTTGCAAGTGTTTCAACTGCAATCAACGTCTTCGCTATCACCCTGGACCGATACGACATCTCCGTAAAACCTGCTAATCGAATCCTGACCATGGGAAGGGCTGTGATATTAATGACATCAATATGGATCATCTCACTTTTTTCCTTCCTGATTCCCTTCATTGAAGTCAACTTTTTCAGTCTTCAAAGCGCAAGTACTTGGGAAAATAAGACACTTCTGTGTGTGAGTACAAACGAGTACCACACTGAACTAGGAATGTACTACCACATTCTCGTTCAGATTCCAATATTCTTCTTCACTGTTATAGTAATGCTAATTACATACACCAAAATACTCCAGGCCCTAAATATTCGGATTGGTACAAGATTTACAACGGGACAAAAGAAGAAAAACAGAAAGAAAAAAACTATTTCTTTGACCACTCAGCATGACACTACGGATGTGTCCCACAGCAGTGCAGGAAAAAATGTCGTCTTTGGTGTGAGGACTTCCGTGTCTGTCATAATTGCTCTACGCCGAGCTGTAAAACGGCACCGGGAGCGACGAGAACGGCAAAAGAGAGTCTTCAGAATGTCCCTTCTTATCATCTCAACATTCCTTCTCTGCTGGACACCCATCTCTGTTTTAAACACCACCATCTTATGTTTGGGCCCAAGTGACCTTTTGGTAAAGTTGAGATTATGTTTTCTAGTAATGGCATATGGAACAACTATATTTCACCCTCTACTCTACGCATTCACGAGGCAAAAGTTTCAGAAAGTTCTGAAAAGTAAGATGAAAAAGCGAGTTGTTTCAATAGTGGAAGCAGATCCCATGCCAAATAATGCTGTAATACACAACTCATGGATAGAGCCTAAAAGGAACAAAAAGATTACCTTTGAAGACAACGAAGTAAGGCAGAAATGTTTAGTACCTCAGGTTGTCACTGACTAGATTTCAGTATTCACCAAAACACATCAAATGGAATATTTGAACAAATTGTAAAAAAATACTGCCAAATACGAAAAGCTTTTTTAACTATTGGCGAGACTGTATATTTTCAATATACATGTTAAATAGAGTAGGTCTTGTATATTCAATTTCTTCATTATGTAAGATATATGTTGCATGGCTGTTTGTTAGCGTAACACCATGTGTATATTTGTCAAAAATATTCAAGTCCTCTTTTTTTAGAAAATAAATAGCCTTAAAGAAGTGCAAACTTTTAAAAATATTTGTATGGCTCAGTTTCTCTGTAAATATAAAATAATTTTTAAGCAAAAATTGCACTTGGGAATGCTTTTCTATAGCACAAATTCCCCATTTTGCATGATACGGTATTTTTAAATTTAATTCATAAACAGTATTTATCAGAGGTATTCTGAATGTTATGCAGCTACAACCTGAAAGCATTTTGACCTTGTAATTAGATATCCCCCATATTTCAGTCTTCTCCAGCATGTGATTCCATGCCCAGAAAAATCCATTTACATTATGTCCTCCCGTGAATGGTTAAGAATCAGTTATTTTTGAGATGGGGGGGAAAAAAAATCATGCTGATCCAAAAACTGACAGTAGTCTTACAAAAAGTAAAAGGCTTTGCATATGTGATCTCAGATCCACAATTTCTACATAGAAAATACACAACTTTGAATAATTACAATGGACAGGGTAGGGGTAAAAGGCTAAATGAAGGAAAAAATCAGGGACGAGAAAATTATTTGGCTAACGCTAAAAGACAAGCAACCAACAGAGTCAATCCTGTACAAAGGCTTAGATTTTTCACACTGAAGGGGCTTAGCTAGACCTCTAGTGTGACACAGGGACCATTTATACAGAAATTTTCAATTCATACCACCTATCTACATTGCTATGATTGTTAACTGCCACAGCTAAAGCAGTAGATAATTTTTCTTGCCCTTGATAACTTTATTATTTTCCAGTGTGTTCAGTTCTAGCCATGCAATTGCCATGTCACAAACCAATCACCAATACTGCTAGCTACCCTACTCCTGTATTTCCTGGGCATCGTCTTTTTCAATTTCATCTAAAACCTGCATTGAAATATGAAGAAGCCTTACAAAGTTATCATCATCCATAGCACTGTAAGCAAGAACTAAGATATTCATCCAAACATAAGTTTGTCAAGTTGTTTGCACCGTGCCATGCTCAAAAATTTTGTAATTTCAATGAAACAGTGGCAGGGAAGGGGAAACCAAACAAAAAGCTGCAAAATCAATGAGCATGATTTCACTCCTCGTTACATAAACTGATCAGTGTGTCACCAGCTATCAGTATATTTAAAATGCTAATTCTCAATAACTATTATCTCATATAAAAAAGCAGAGCATACTCTTGAATATGAGAGCTAGTTTGGCTAAAGTATTACACAAAAAACTAGGATTTCTAAAGCACTTTTTGGAAGTTGCATATAAAAAAAAAAGGTGCAGTTTTAAGGGAACAAAAAGCTCTTTTCCACTACATCACTAAATTATTAATCATATGTGTATTGCCAAAACTGCTTTTGTGCTTTAAAAAAAAAAAATACTTGTAATGTACCGAGTTTACTTGGGCTCCTGCCTTAGCTCACCAGAACAGAAGACTGAAAATATAATACTACAGCTCCATATTCCACAAAGAAGAGGCACTTACAATCATCCAAATTCTATCTAGAAATGTTATTACCTGGTTGATAATAACTGATTATTTGAAATTACTGTGTAAAATATGTTAAAATATATTTTCACTGGCTTTTTTTGTGAAAACTAGCCCAACAATACCTGCATTCAACCGTACCCATTCAGAGCATTTTTTTCATCCAAGTTATCTCTGATTTCCTACAAGAGTTGAAATCCTACATCTTATTTGAGAGGTTGCAGAGAGGAAGTAAATGCAATAAGCTTTTTTTTAAATCCCACATCCTTCACATTTACCACTTAAAAAAAAATCTTTTCAGAATAACTTCTGAAAAGAAATGTACCCAAAATACTTATGCAGAAACTGTTATTTTTTTTCTTTTTTGTACCCCTTCTTCAATTTCCTTTCAAGCTATCCTCTATATTCTGAATATTAGAAGGAGGAGAAGGTGGGATGTATAGGGTTAATATCATAACATGATTTCAGTGATTACTAATTTTCCAATAAAGCATTCTTAAATGAAAGATACTACTCATTCATTTAAAATGAAGGAAAGGAGAAATAATGAACAGATTAATAAGTCTACATCATGTCCTTATCTGAAAAAAGCATTTAAGAAAAGCTTTCAGACTTGAAAGGTTTCTTGACAACATAACTTTACTTTTTAAAATTAAATAAAGCCTCAAGAATTACACATTTAGTGTTAAAAGCCCATTCATTAGAAAGTCAGATGCAATGAAGCAGCACTTCATAGCAGAGAAAGAGCAGCCTAGGAATTACTCAAAGAGATTAAGCCCAGTTTTAAAGGTTACATCGATCAGTCATTGACTGCCTCTACAAATATAAGCAGGTTCATTTTTACATTTAATATTCTTTATCTTCATTAATTTTTTTAAAAAGGGACTTATATTACATTGGAGTACACTTCAAGGGCTGCAGAAGAAAATTCTGCATACAGTAGGAAGGAATACAAGTAAGAATAAAAGCCATCCTACGTACACACAGAAGACACTGTAAAACAGAACCATACATGATCTGTACCACATGACAGATTAAACACAAGACAAAATAAAGAGTAAATTGTGAAGACACACTACATATCCTACAGACGCAAGAGGATTTCAGGAGCGATATGAAGGTGTGGGTGCTTGACAGATAGACTAAAACAGAATGCAAAGAGGCAGCATTGCTGAAGAAAAAAGGGCAAATTTATGTCATAGTATTGTACAATAAGAAGCCCACTACATTCTTAAAAATGATCTCACCACAGTGAGTCATTAGTTCAGTTACATTTCACACCACTCAGCCTAAGGCAACCAGAATTGTACAGGACTTTAAAAATATTAATTCCAGCAAACACATCTCAGAAACACAAGCAAGCACTGCCAATTTTTACACGTTCTCTGTCTCTAAAGTATTAGCTGGTATCTGACTATGTTGTTTTTTAACTGCAAATGCACTTCCATTGAATATTGCATTGTAAAATGAGGTTATCCCACACTAAAAATACCAAAATAAGCAGAGTGCAGTGCCAATATCTATAAGAATATTCAACAAGCATACCTTCACACACTACTACATCACAAACCTGTGAAACAGAAATGTAAATACATAACAAATATCTAGTTTCCAGTAGGCAACATTTTTTATGGATTACAAGGCACTGCTACATGGTCAGAAGTTCTGTTTACTTTACTAGAGCCAGGGGAATAGCAGTCACTTTAGTACTTTCTAAATACATTAAATTTAAAATGTATGCAGTTGGATACACATCAGATCAATTCACCTCTCTTCCTTCATTGTTACATAAATACACACATGTATGTCATACATAATTATTATTTATCCATACACACCAGAAGTTGGGTTTAACATCAGAATCTATTTTATATTTATATGAAGGAGTTTTTGGTAAGAGTATCACTGAACTGGACTGACAGGCACTGTGTTCCGCATTCTTTAGCAAAGTTTCAATGCAGTATTAAAAAAGCTAGAATACACTAAATTACTCTTCTGTCATCCACTGTTCAGAAAAAATACCTCCAACATATAGCTAAGGACAATCAGCTTCTGTCTTAAAATCTTCCAGCCTTGTAAGAGCTGGACTCAACTCCTACTTCACACATTCTGCCATAATATCACTGAATGTATTTGTCTTACACCACGAGGAAAGAAGAATCTGACTCTGTAATTACCTTTTCCTTTTTCTGCTTCATAGAAAACTTGTGCAATTCAAGAAGCAAAATGAAACCCACAGTCTGGGTTTTGTTTTGGTAAGGGAAGGTTAAAAAAACAAAAAAAAACCAAAACAAAAAAAAAGAAAAAACCACATACTAACTGACTAAAAGGAAAATCAAAATCACTCAAAGCCAATAACTGTTAAATAGGAAGGACATGAAGAAGGTGAGGAGGACAGGTACAGTGGAAAAAGGCAGAAGGAAGCACTCTAAGGCAGATATGACCATCAGGACCACAGAAATGCAGAGGGCAACATGCACTTGCTCTGGAAAGAAAGCTTATTTTTTAGGTTGTAACAGCCAAAAAAATAAGAACAACTTATCTTTGAATCATTGAGTGTGATACGTGGTTATGCCAAAATTGGTGGGGGAGAGGGGAGAACAAGATGAACAGCAACTCCAGAAAAGGCTTTTGATTTAACAAATAATACACAGAATAAATGACAAACCAAAAGTGTACATTATGCTACTACCTCTTTTCCTACAGGCAAAGTACAAAGCACACACCGAGTACAAGCACTACAAGAAAAGACCTGAAAGGTTACGCATCTGGTCCTAATGATACATTTTAAAATATGCTACTGAATTTTCCCTTTAGTCAGATAACTTCAGTTCATCTGGATGCTTCAAGTGTGTGTCATAACCACAGTATGTTTTCAACTACTGCTTCTTTATCTCAATTTAATTATTTTTGTAGAGCAATAAACTGAAGAAGTATCATTAGACATTTTTATATTATTTGCTAAAATTACACTTCAGTGATTATTATAAATTGAAGCAAAATGGGAGAAATATCTTCTTGTGTATTTACTTTATAGACTTCTGTATCATCTTTTTCCCTATTTTACAAAGAAATTCTCACACAATGAAAAGAAACTCACTTGAAATGAAAAAGCAGAAGATTTACAGTGAAAGTTGTGTGGTAGGTACAGAACCTGAAATTATTGAAATAGATTTTTTTTTTTTGGTAGATTGAATTGATTGTATTCTTTGCATTTAAGCATTTCTGTATCCCCATTCTGATTCCTGACACTGCAGCCAGGCAAGCAGGCAGGCAGGCTGAGAGCACAAAGCTGCTGGCAAACAGCACACCCTCGTTTCCTTTCCAAAATGGGTTTTTGGAAACACACTTTTGGTTTCTGTTACCCTGATATGATCTCTGACTTCCTACCATATATTATAACAGTTTAACCTGATAACATATCTAATAAACAAATCAATGTCACTGCTGAAACAACACTGCTGTAAAATCTGTCACTCTGGCTACGTCAGGCTGCTATTAACATAGCTGTATTAGCACAGTTTTAACTGCACCAGGAACTCTCAAAATCTGTTGTGAGATTTTACTTCAAATTAAATTCAATTTCAACTCATTTAGCAGTGGGGGGAAAGCACAGTAACCTATTGCTACTCTGCACCACAGTTTTCTTCCAAATTTTATTTCAAGATGTTTTTCATAAATCCCTGTCAGAAACAGAGAGAAGAAGGGATAAGTAGGAAAAACGACAGCTTCCCACATTAGTTAAGTTATTACAAATATCAGTGATAAGTTGAGTAGTGCGCTGCATTTACAATGGCCTGAAAACACGCATAAGACAAAAGAAATGGGAAAGGAACACTATTTGCAATGTATGTATCATCACAAATCAAAAGGTGAATGCAACCATTGCTGTTGTAAAACACCTTAATAATAATGAGGAAGATTATTCCTCCTGCTAACAGCTCTAACAGCTAGTAAGTGAGACCTACCAATGAATGAGAACAAACAAAACAAAAGATGTGAACATCATCGTGTTGACAAGAAGCTGAATACAACTCGGAAATGTGAACTTGAAGCCCAGAAAGCCAACTGTATCCATAGCCTCATCAGCATCAAAGGAATCTGGCCAGCAGAAAGAGGCAGGTGATGCTCCCTCTACTCTTCTCTCCTGAGACCCCACCTGGACTGCTGTGTCCAGCTCTGGGCCCCAGCACACAAAACATATTGACCTGCTGGAGTGAGTCCAGAGGACCATGGAGACATCTGAGGGCTGGAGCAACATTCCAGTGAGACAGGCTGAGAGTTGGGGTTGTTCAGCCTGGAGAAGAGAAGGCTCTCAGGAGATCTTAGAGCACCTCCCAGCACCAATGGGACCTGCAAGAAGGCTTTTTTACAAGAGCATGTCATGACAGGACAAGGAGAAATGGCTTCAAACCAAAAAGAGTGCAAGTCTAGATCAGACATTGGGAATTAATTCTTTACTGTGAGGGTAGTGAGGCACTGGAAGGGGTTGCCCAGAGAAGCTGTTGGAACTCCCAACCCTGGAAGTGTTCAAGGCCAGGCTGGATGGGGCTTTGAGCAACCTGGTGTAGTGGAAGGTTATCTAAGCCCATGGCAGGGGGCTAGAACTAGATGGTCTTCAAGATCTCCTTCCAAACTAAACCCTTCTGTGATTCCATGAAGAGAATCTGTGGGTGAAAATTGTATTATGGACACATAACCTCATACAGCCAAAATTCTTAAAATGGAGGTATACAGCTCATCTGCACTTGCATTAAACATGGATGAAGTACAAAAAAGTGCACATGAAGACAAGTTAAAGATATATTTTAAAAGATTCATATATTCAGAAGCTTCTAACAAATCTTGCCTCAGTTTTACAGCATACAGTGAAGATTCCAGAGCAGTTTAAATAAAGCAGAATAAAAGTGGGAAACTTTTGATTCAGCCACTGATTTTTTTTTATGTCCCAAATTTTTTTTCAGTCAAAAGTTTCCACAACTTTAGTTTGCAAATCCGGTCTACTAAAACTAGGCAAGGGGGGCATCTTTGAAATTGCAGACAACCTGCCAGAGAAACAGTATGTTCTCAAAATAATAGTAAGTTCCTTCTTTTAATGAGGTTAGGTTTCTGCATTTTTCCCTGAGATTACATGAAAAAAGGTATGAGACCCTGCTGGTTTTCAGATGAAGAAGGTCTACCTTCAAGATAACAAAACCAGTAATCATATTTAATGCCTGTGAATAACTGAAGGTTGGACCTGAAAGGTAAACACATAAGACAACTGGGCTATTTTATGCTTCAAACAATAACTGAAGAGAGTGGATAAAATGTTTAAACAATATTTGAAAATTATGTGCATGAGTTGGATGACAAAGAGAAAAAAACTACTCCTGTGAAAACAGCCTAATTTCAAAGCTGTTTCCTATGAAGAATGAAATCTTACTCTATACTTCTCATTACTTTGTATTACATACGGTAACATCTTCACCGATCTTTTAGAGAAGACAGAAACAATAGTTACAGGGATACTGGCTCCCATCCAGGGCCTGAACAAAGATTAGTCTCCAGTCTTCTTTTCATAGCTATTTGGTTAGACTTTTTAAACTAGAACTGGCTATACTTTAATTAGAATTTAACAGAATAAAATTAGTTATTATGTTTAAGATTTGAACAAGCAGTATTTACTTGAGAAATTACAACAAAATTGTGCATATAATCCAATTTTTCAATTATTTTATACTTCTGAATTTGCCAGGCCTCATTTTCCAGCCCTTAGCTCTTGCCATTTCTTTCCCTGCTTATCCAAGAGCCCTTCTGTGGTCCTTTATTTTTCTCCCCATGAATGCACCTCTACAGTCTTAATCTTCAAGAAAAAGAGCCCACTTATTCACCCACTGTGACATGTATAATTGCATTTATTCACAGGTAACCACAAAACTGTTTTTATCCGTAGAGCACAATTCCCTACACTATTTGCACACGCACAGATTTGTTTGACATAGCTGCCTGAATGCAAGAACAGAAACAACGTTGGCAAAGCAATCCCAGCAAGGACGCAGTACAATTCCAAAGCTTTACAAGAGTTTAGCTTTACTTACCCCTGCTCCTCTCTTCCAGCTCACCTAGTAACAAAATTATCTACTAAGAATATAGAGTAACATTGAGGTGAGGAGAATATGGCTTATTTAAATACCTGCTTAGGGGAAAAATAACTTAAAGGGAAGTTTAAGTCATCTAAGTTTATGCACATAAACCTATCGTGCATCTACACAATTCCTTTAATCAATTCAGTAAGCAAAACACACAAATTTGTTTGACAACACCAATTTTCCTTAAAAAGGTAATTGACTATCATTAATTCAGCTTTACAGCCCTGAATTCTTCTTTCAAATGAATTCAACTTGTCTACAATTTTTCTAGTGTAGCTTCCTATCTACTTGACATTGATTTCAGCAGAAATACCATCTCCTTCTGAATGCTGGAACAACACAAGTTGGACTTTCTCCTTCCACATTCAGTAAAGAATTACAAACTAATGCCTCTGGGAACTTAGCACTTTTGTGTAACATCCTCATTATATCAATCTTACGAACTGCTCCTCAGTGTTATTTCTTTGACCACTAAACAACTGATTTCACCATTGGCCATAGATAAACAAAACCCGGCTACCCTCAGCCAACACCCCTAGAAAAAATACGTGATATTTCTCCACACATTCCCATGGACAAGTTACCATCTACTGAACTCACACCACCAAGTTTGACCACCTTAGAGATCATTACTCTAGTTCTGAGAGGACTAAGCTGCAGTTTACTACTGAATTTCCAAGTATATAAATGCTCAGGAAGACAGGAACAGCAAAAGTTATAAATGCCAATTCCTACCAGAGCTTCAGACAGAAACATAAAACTGCCATTTCCTTGCAGAACTTCCACTCAGAGTAGAACAGACAGCTGGATCCATACCATTTCAGATGTATCATTCCAGCTGTAAATAGAACTACAGAGCTAAATTTTTCAATGCTTAGTTATTTGTGTCACCAACTTAAGAACCCTACTTCTTCATTGTTTACTTAAACTTTGATGCCTGTTGAAATACAGAAAGAATATAGCACAAATTTAGAGATGACATCTGTTTCGTTGATACCCCTGCATTTATTTCATGTTTGAAATTATGTAATTCAACTCACCTTTCTCTTCAAGAACATACACATACAACTTTTGCTTTGTGTAATACGTAAGAGATACTGCAATGTATTTTCAAAGTCTTGCCATCTACTCATACTCTCTACAGTGTACTGATAATTTACAAGTTGCAAAAAGGTAATACCTCAAAGACCATTAACCCCTGTGTCCTTTAAGTTCTCTCAGCCAAAAGTACTTCTTTTAAACTTTTTTTTTTCATCTTTGGTCTGGTCAATTTTTTTTTTTTTTAACTAATACAGAGTTTTTAAAGTCAGTGCACAAAAATTCCTAGATTCAAAGGCAAACAGAGCTTGCAGGTATCTTTTGGTCTTGATAATTTTTGTATGCCTCCTGGAAACTGAAATCCAGAACTTTTCTTTCTACTTTTAATTATGTAGTTCCACTGAAAAAGTTTGACTATCCAGTAGCAATACTTTTTCTCAAAACTCAAAGATGCCCCAGGATCTGTAGTAGTTACACAACCATAACTGCCCCAAACCGATCAGAAATAAAAAAATTCCTCTGAATTTGTATTTACCCTGTATTTGGCTGAACACAAGCATTTGTAACTACAAGCCTATCTGTGTTACTGGTTTTCTCATATCCTTTCACATCTCCACTCTTATGACACACCTTAGCTAACAAATATAAAAATACTTACTGTTCAAACACTTGAAAAGATCAAAGGGTAAAGCAAAAACAAGGTCCAAACATTGTTGGAATGTCATCCTTCTGGTGGGGAACAAATATTCCTTAACAGCAAAACAGAAACAGGCTTGGTACAATTCCTTCCTGCTCTATAGGGATACTTTGAGAAGAGAGTAGAGGGAGAATTTTATAATTAGAGAAACAGAATATAAGCACAGTTTTCAGATTTTAGAATTACACAGTTAAATTCACTAACTGCAAAATAAACAAACAAAAACTGGGGAAAAAAGAACGATGAGACTTGGCCTTTACATTTAAACCTATTAATGAGAAAAGGTAGGATGGTGTAATTGCCTGGAGCTTCTTCCACTACTTCTCTTTCCATCACTATTTCTGTTCTTCATTTCCAGTTCTTCTTTCAAAAATTCCCAAATTCCTCTGTTTCAGCATTAGGTGCCACTACAAACCCCATACATATCCTCTAGCGCTCAAAACCCCAGACCATCTGATGTATTACCAAAGCAAACGGAAAACACTGTAGATACAGTGTAACTGGTAATTTTAAGAAATTTGGTAATTTGAAGAAATAAGAAGTACTGTCTTAAACACTGAACAGAATGTGCCACCAAGGCAATCACTATTTGTGCTCATGTACCTGTCCCTACACACAAAAGTTTAAATACATAATAACTTATCAACTGCATTATGGGTGCAGTTATTCTGCTATCCTGACAATAATCCCTCTCCAAGAAGAAAACACTTCGTGGCAGTACATCACATCTCCCCTCCCCTTCCTTAATTATTGTTCACTATCATTTCTTTCCCACTGAAGTCTTCTGAACTGTTAGAAGCAAATAAATCAAGAGCTGTCAGGCCCTAGATTTTACTCCGTACCTGCTGAAGCCTAGCTTAATGTAATACTGCTCTACAACCAAAACTTCTATACATTAGATAATACAATAATAGTTATAACTGATACTAATAATGAAAGAGCAGCAATCAGATTTAGAGAACAGATGACAGGGAGGTTGAAAGAGAAAAGCTTTCCAGAAATATATGGAACAACAGCTGTGGACATCTGTAACTGAGAAAGAAAAAAAGCAAAAGACACAAAACAGTCTTTGATGAGCCTGGAATAGGGATAAAAACTTTCATAAATACTCCACATACTACAGCAAAAGCAACTTGAACACACCATAATTAACTTCTGATACAGGCTTGCTACCGGGCTGTCAATAACACCGCGATAGAAAGCGGAGTACTAAATCCATTTTAAAACATCTGACACACAGCCTTCCGAAAATGTCTGTGTACTTGAGACTAAAATTAACAATACTTAATAATACAGCAAAATCAAATTTTTTGAGTGGCTACAGCTAAAAAATTAATCTTATCAATACCAGAAATCAACTTAATGCTTACACAAAAAAATAATTTCACAATTCACTCCATATGGCAAACCTGAAACTTGTTTATGGTTGTTTAAAGGAAACTGGGCATCAAGAAATCCCAGAATTACAATTATATTTGGATTATTTTTCTTGAACTGTATGTATAAAGAAAATTTAATTCCAAACCCTGGTAATTTAAAAGGATATGTCAAAAAACAAAATTGTAACAGGATTTTTTTCTGGCATCAATTCAAACTTAAGTCTTTTCTCTCATGTGCCTGTAATTATTTAGTGTCTTCTACTGAAATGGTTAGAAAAAGAATGCATGCCAGAGATTAGGCAAAACATTTGAAATATTTACGTAAAATGCTTTGTCTAACATCAGGCTTCCAAGCTAGGAATCCTAGTCACAGCAAAACACAATTTGATGGTAAAATCTGTATGTTCTGTCTGCCTTGCTCAAAGAGGATAAAGAGGTCATACACTATTGGCCTCTTACTAATGAAAAATTGTATTAAGTTTTGAAAGTCATTTTATTACATGTACATTAAATTGGTATCTTACAGTCAACAGTTCAAATTAATGAACTTGTTACATACTATCAAGATTTTTCTTTATTTCAAAAAGCCAACAACAAAAAAATTGATCTTCCCACCAGAAAGGGTTTTCTTTTTTACCTGGAATATTACAAATAAAATTTGTACATCACATTTTTGCAAAATCTTCCATCTTATGGTAAGAGAACCTCAGGAAAAACATAACAAGCAAAATAAAAAACAACTCAACTGAAAAGAACAACATGAAATTGAAGAACATGGAGATTACATTCAGCTACAGAAAGGCACAGAAGGTCTGGCAGTGTTACTGCTAACATGACCGGGGACAGAAGAAAAATGTTTTAGCAGAATATTTGCACTTCTATGGATGCAGATGCACCACCTGAAGCAGTGGCACTAATGCAATGGCTCTGAGCCAGTAATATAATTCAGTCATTCTCAGCAGGACTAATTACCCCAGGGCAAAGAGTCATGCAATCACAGCCATGTAATTTCTATTAATCAAATCAGTTCACTTACCCCCACAGAACAATTCACTGTGCTACACAGATATATGCTGTATTATTTTGGGGGACACTAGGTATTGCACAAGGCAGCAAACTGTAAGGCATCTAAGTCCCTAAGCAAAAGCACCATGAAAGCAACTTTTCCCTCCAGTTTGATGTGTGTTGATTCGTATGAGAAACTGTGCATGGCAGCATTAGTATCACCAAATCTGTCTGCTCTGTGTACTAGCAGTGAAAGACTTCAGCTGACATGACAGCAACCAAGTCCATCCTCACTTTAACAGCAGTCAGTGCAAGATCTGGCTTGGCAACCATACAAATTACTGCCTGGAATAGGAAAAAAAATTAAGTTCATCACTGAACAGGATATGGGAGGAAGGCAGCAGTGAAAGAGAGCTGCCACAGTATCCATGGCAGGTGTTCAGACAGTTTACCATTGCAAGTTTAGCAATACTTGTGTACAGATACATAACACATATCGAATGTTACCGCAAAAACTGTAGCAGCTAAAATGAAACAGCTTTTAGACAACAATATTTAACCTGAGGAACAAATACCGCAGTCAGCCAATCTGCAGTCACTTCAGAATAAGTCACTGTGTATTAGTTAGATTATTTATGCTATTTTAATACTCAGTTAATAAGGTACACCATGGAAACCACAGGTAAAGGTAATTCCTCCTTGCAATGGATATGGCTAACTGGTATAAAATAAACTAGTGGGAATACTTACTACTAAAATAACAAATAAGAACTGTTGTTTCCTGAGTACTAACTAGTAGTGCTTAGTATTTTGATGAATACAAAACAATATTCATCACTGATCCCAAATACTAAAAAGCTTAGAGAATTACAAAGTAACATCTTTCTTAAAAACAGTTGGACAGCTTGCCTTCTTTCCTAGAAAAGGGGAAAAAAAATTAGATACAGGACACTTCCATTCACACAGTCAGAATTACTTCCTTCTTCCTGCTCACTGCATTCTCCTAGATCAGACTGACATAATAGGTTTTGAGGGTCAGTTTTTGCAGCACTCAAGTAACACAATGAACTATGTGAAGTTTCATGAATGTCAGTCACAACCAGAAGAGAGGTAATTGTGTCAGAGGGTTGAGCTGAAGGTCTTTGAGGAGAATTATCTATTTCATCTGAAGGAACGATAAGAAGAGGCTGAATTGAAGTGATGGCATGAAATTTCCAGTCACACAGTCCTAATAATAGTGCAGGTGGTATCTGGGAACAATGGTCAACAAATCAACTTGTGAAAAATATTTTACATCAAGCATTTCAATACAAAAAACAACCAAAAAAAACCCAACCAAAAATTGGGGAAGAAGGGGAACATCTTCAAGAGAAACAAAGGATTGGTAGCAGATCACCTTAATGAGTCTCCCACCTCAAGGCAAAACCATCCCTATCTAACTGTCCCTGCTCATTGTAGAAGAGTTGAACTAGATCAGCTTTAAAGGTTCCTGCCAACCCAAGCTATTCCATGACTATATGATTTTATTCCTGTTATACGCTCTGTCTAAAACACGTTTAAATAGGCTTCAAATACTGACTTCACAGCTCCCCTGAAATTATCATAGCTGGCAGAACTCTTTCCTAACATTTTAGAAAAAAATTCCTTTGCCGCATTTCAGGCCTATTACTTCTTGTTTCAATCGCAGTGCATGTGGACTGCCACTTACTCCCTTCCCATCTGAAAAACCTTTGTTTATCTGAAGAATATTACCCTCCCTCTCAGACCCCTCTTCTCCAAACCACAGCCACACACTTCCACGTCCTCAATCCATTGACCATCCTCAAGACCTTCAGCCATTATTGCTGCTGTACTTAGGACTTTCTCCAAATAAGCCTTGCTTCAATGATGCCTCAAAAGGGACTTGATAATGATTTGAAGCATAAACAGAAGATTTGTTTCAAGTGCCTCGTGCGTAACACCCTTCCTTATAAAGATGAGCACAAACTTCATTGCTAACAATGTCACACTGCTACAAAATAAATGAACAAGTGCTTTGCACTCAGTTTGTGAGGAACTATCAACCCTCTCTGCAAAACTGTAATACATACAGTCATTTCTCCTGTTCTCCCTCTTAACTACAGCTATTTATTGCGAGGACTTAGCATTTGTCTGAAAGAGAAATAAAATCAGTTCAGCTAAGACGTATCTCCAATTTGCTAAGAATATCCTTCATTCTAATCCTGTTTCCCAACATACTTTCCATTCTTCTCTGCTTGATTATTGGTTGTAAATTTAATAAGGATATATGCATTATAACATCACTCAAATCATCAATGAAAACACAAGCCAGCTACAGAATACATTTTAACAACACCACACTTGATATATTGCTGGGTAAGTGAACAACAGATGAAGGCTTTTGGGGTACAGCTTACTCTAAACTTCTGCATTCACTGCATGAATGACATTTTCATCTGGATTCTATTGCTGATCCTGCTAGCGTGACACGGTGTCAAGAGCCCTATTTAAATCAATGGTGTCAAGAGCCCTATTTAAATCAAACTACAAGACAGTCATTGATCTCTCTAGTCCCAAGGCCTGTTATGCTGCCAACAAAGAAAATACGGTTGGTTAAACAGGATTCATTCTTGATAAATCTGTGTCCTACTATTTAACATCACTTTTATATAGACTCCAACAAATAGTTTATTTGTTCTAGGGTTCCTTTGCTTAAAGAAATCAAGTTAGTTTGAATTGTCTAGAATAGATGGCAGTAAGTTCTATTTTCAATAAAACAAGATCTCCATTAGATTCAAGAATCTAATCTCTCCCCCGAGAATTCACTAAGATAACCACTAAGAACAATGAGATTACTCTGAAAAGTACCTGAGATACATTAGGATGAATATACATACTGTTCATATTTGTGTTTATGAATACTATAAATTTTTATATACATACACATGTTATTATATACAAGTACATATATACACATGCAATATATATATGTACACAAAGGAACATGCTCTCTTTTCTTCAAAATAGGCCCATTAGCAACATAGAACAAGAAGGAAAACAATACTTTCTAGGCTTATAATATTTGGGAAGATATTGCTCTAATTAATGATATTTTCAAAGGTGGGGGAAACACAGACAGTGTTGTCTCCCTCTATCAAGCACTATTTTGTATTAGTGTATGACACAAACTGGATGATGAGCTGCAGTACCATAGATAACTTCACATTCTTTACAACAGTGTTCCCCTTCAGTGGAAACTTCAGGGTACTAATAGACCCCTTTCTCTCCATTTTATGACTGCACAGCTTAGTCACAGAGTAAGTCTGAGTTTACAAAAGAGCAAAATTATGGCTGGTGCAAGAGCCTACCTTGAAATATATATTCACAAGATCATTTAAGCAAACAGATTAATTTGCTGAGACATAAATTATAATACAAGTATATATAGGGATGAGGAATCTATTGTCATTAAAAGAAGTCTAAGCATTTATATGAATAATGATGACATCATTTATAAGTATTTAAGGAAAAGAGAGAAATCCTTTGTTCTCCAGAGGCAGATCTGTTACTGACAGATGGAATTAACCTGTCCATGCTTAAAATGGCCTTTTGCTGCACAACTCAGAATTTTTTCATCTCCATCTGATAAGTTAACTGGCTGCTCTTAAAGACAGTAATTTCTGTATCCCACATGGAAGACAGCTGATATTTTAATGCCTGCAGAATTTCTTCTGTGAAAGGGAACTGTATATTGTGTACCATTTTCTTGTCACATTCTATTGTTTAATCTTGCTTAGGAATGTTTCTTTTTCACTTTATAAAATATTTGTATTTAAATACCACCAAGAAGCATAGTCAGAGCATATAATTCAATGCATTAGGCACTGTGTGACATCTGAATATTGGCACTTGTTTTACC
This sequence comes from Rhipidura dahli, assembly GCA_013399225.1. Taxonomy (NCBI): domain Eukaryota; kingdom Metazoa; phylum Chordata; class Aves; order Passeriformes; family Rhipiduridae; genus Rhipidura; species Rhipidura dahli. The sequence goes on from VXAC01008444.1 coordinate 399,496, forward strand.
TATGCAAACACTGAATTGGATTGTATGATACAAAGAAACAGCAGTACCGAAGCAGCTAATAGCTCATTCTGCTTTGCTAGAGAAACCAAGCTATGTTGGAAGGTAGAAGAGTTACAGAAGTCTGGGGTTTAATTTTATATAAATATATATATATATATACACATACATGCTCACAAATCACTTTTAATCTCTAAAATTACAGAGGAAAATAAGTTTTTCTTTTTACTTTGCCAAAGTGTGAAGTTAATTTCAAAGAATGTGAAACTCCAACATAGAGGAATTTCAGATCTAGTTAAGCTCTAAGTAGAGATCTCAGTCAAAATATTACCAAATGCTTTCAGAGAAAGCATCTTCCTAACATCACACACTGAAGCTGGAGATCTCCAGACTACTAGCAACTGCAGGCATCCAGAAAAAACTGCTTCTCAGTAAAAGCAACTCTTTCTTGTAGTTCCTCTGATTGACCTGTATTTCCCCTAAATCAAATATTTTATATATTTACCATAGCCTTTCCCCTCACTGCAAAATAAACTTCAAGACACAACTAGGTAACAGCTTAAGTGAACTAACAAAGATCAGCTGTATGTTAACATGAATGTATGTATGTTAAATACATACCTAAATGTGCACATCTGTGTCCCCAAACATACACATAGAGGGTAGCAGTACATAAAAAACACCTGACAGTTATCTCAACATTCCACCCAGAACACCTTACCAGAATGGAAGGTATCTTTTACCACAGCAACTGCAAAGCTTTCACAGTAATATCAAAGTGCTGATTTTGGCAAAGCAGAAATCGTTCTGCACCACATGTACAGCAAAAAGGTAATAAACAATGGAATGATTTTTTCGTTGAACGAGAGATGAAAGGTATATTCAGGAATATCTGGTTAAAACCACAGATCAGTATTCATCTTGGACATAAACCCCAACTCAAAAGCAAGCCTCCATGACATGAGTTTCCTACCCAATACCAGGCTTTCACACCAGTCATGTCTACCACCTATTTACTACCATCAGATGCTGTAGTATTTCCCCAGGCCTCCCAAAGCTTTCATATCTCACCACCAAATTGCCAGCAGCCAGTGCCTGCTCCCCATGCTTACCACCCTCCTGAGACCACAGAGCACCACATCACATCTCCCATCTTTCTGAAGCACAGCACAACCTCACCCCAAGCCACTCCATCCCAACTGTTCTCCTGCCACACACCACCATCACCTCTCTGCTACAGATTTCCCACCCACCCCAATGCTTTCCAAATACAGAAGCACAGCACAGTGCTTCCCAAGCCACATCCCATAATCCAGGTTCTCTGAAGCACGCTCCCTTCCCCCTGACTCCCACAGCAGCACCCTGACCCATGCTGACTCCAGCCCCTGTGCATTTTTCTCCCCTCAGAACAGGGCCACCCCACACGCAGCAATCACTGCCTCTCCACATGGGGCAAGGATCTTCAATTCCCACACCAACACCAAGGGGGGTGTTCCCATCCACCCAGGTGCTGGGAAGCATGGCCAGCTGGGAAGCAGGAAGAATTCAAACCAGCCAAGGTGGGCAGTAGAGGGTAACAAAGGACAGGCAGCCAAAAATAAAGGAGGGATGCAGATGGAGGGATATGAGAGAAGAAAGGAAAAGATACCAGGAAAAAAGAGGGAGAGAGAAATGAAAGTAGACAGGTATTTTACCTGGCCATAAACCATCCAGAATTAAAGATTTAATTAAGGACTGCAAGCCTTGGCTGCTGCCATGGACTGTGGGACCAAACTCAAAAGGGTTGCCTAAGGGGACACATTTCCCTTCATCTTTAACAAAAATTACTCAGACTTTGCTGAGCTTTAGGAAAAGACCAAGTATTTGAAAACAAGAAACTCAAAAGACTGTAGCACTTTAAAAAAAAGAGCTTGCGCTTTCTTTCACTAAACAGTGAAAGAAAAAGACAGGAAAGCCAATAGTAAAAGGCATTTTCTTTCAAGGAAAGAAATCCTAAAATCTACACTACACATCTCAGATTAGCACTAAATTGTACTAATTTGTTTAATAGGATCTAGCACTCAAATTAATCCCACAGCACTAGCAATCCAGGTAGTTAACAGACAGTATTATGTTATATATTCTGAAGATATAATGCGAGAGCAAAATGGAAAGAAAAGTAAAAAGAATTAGAAAAAATATTGTACCTTAGAATGATACAATTGGTGCTTAAGTGCTTCAATCAGACTGATATACTAAATAAATATATAGACTTTCTGTTTGCAACACAGCATCTGCCAGTTATAAGATTAAGTCATTGTCTAGTAATTTTTTGATCACACAGTATAAAAAGAGCAGTAGTGACAAACATGCAAAATAAACTTCAGGGTGATTCTGAATGTTTGATAGTTCAGCCCTCCCACAACCTATTTTTGGAAGTTGGAATTTGATACCATTAAATGAGAGGAGAAACAGCTGGCAAGATACCATATAGATACCATATACAACACCAACAACTGATCTCCAAGACTAATGGGATGCTCCTCATTGCATCCTGCAGCACAGTGTGGAACCTCCCAAGCTAGCTCAAGTACAGAAAATATTCCAGCAATGTAACATGAGAACTACCTCATTATTCTTCCTAGAAGCCAATGAAATAAAGGGTAAGTTAGTCACTACTGCAGCAGAACACTTCCAGTATCTGAACTAGGTTAGGTATCTGTATATCGTATCACCTATGGCTTTCATAGAAGTCACAGGGCCAGTATCTTTCTTCTAGGACATAAACTGTAATTTAAACTATGCCTTATCATAGTGCAATGTCTCCCAAAAGGTAAATATATATCTGCTGCCTCTGAGGGTGTTTCACAGAAACATAAACCAGTAAGAAATTGCTTCACAAAAAAAAGTTGCCCAAAAGAACACAGGTTATCATAGAACATTCACAATATTAACTACCTAGAGAAGTCATATGAAAAAAGGTAAAGGACCAATAAGTTCTGTCCACATCATTTCTCAATTTAAATCAGGAAGTAGAAAGCAAGAACCACAGTTAGAAGTTCTGGGTGCTTCTTTGTTTTTTAAGTCAAACAGTAGTATGAATCATGTGAGTGCAAGCTAAAAATATATCTACAAGTAATTAAGACTTAAGGACTCACCAAGTTCATTGAGACTCTGGGCAGCTTTTGTTATCTCTCTGCTTCCTCCTTGTAGTTGTCCTTGAAGTCTCTTACTGAGATACAAGATGCGTATTATCCTCCTCAGCAAGTCACAGGCAGCCTGCAGGGAAATGGTGCCATTAGGGGGATATTATCAGTACATTACTATCACATAATACCAGTACTCAAATGTGGAAACAACCAAAAAAAGAAATGTGAATGTGAATAAAAACAAGGAACATTAGAACATTAAAATCCCTTTTTCCAAAATTTTTAATATGATTCTATGTTATATAGACCAAGACATTCAAAAGCTGGTAATTACATTCATGGGGCTATTGAGATTATTCACAAAACCAAAGGAAACTCAGAACCCCATGACAGAGGCATGTTCTAATTAGAAGTGAGCTTTATTTTACCTTGTGCATCTCTTCTCAATACTTCTCCCCTCTTTAAGCTTTAGCAAAGTTAAGAAGTTGGCTTTGCCAATCAAATACTCATCCAAAATAAACAAAATGGAAGCACTTACTTCAGAAGACAATAAAACTTGAAGACTAAATAATTAATATAGGTACTGACTCTTATGATAGGCATGTATGTAAAAACTAATTCTCAGCAAAACTTTCAGAAGGCCAGTTACCTTCATTCAGCCAAATACTAGTTCATATTCTTTCATATGCTTATTAAAATACAAGGCATTCTTGGTTAAAAATGAAAAATATGGACATATATATAAATTTTAAGGAATATCATGATGGTTTTGTTAGCACCAAATTAGAATAACAGGCATTGCTGACATCAGAGTCAAACATAATAGTTTCATAATTTTTCACTCAATTAATATCTTGAAATACATGCTATGGGAACAGCAACGTTCTGGAGTGGGTAACAACTAAAGCAGAATTCAGAAATGCAACTCAGATTTCAGTACAATCATAGGTACAGTCCAACGTCTGCAATCAGATTAACAAGAGTGGCAAGTTAGAAATTTGGAGTAAGTATGATATAGTTGTTTGGCGTTATTTTCCCTGGTACTGAAGGCAAAGTCTCCTGAAGTATTAACCTTATGGACAGCAAAATTAATTTAAAATTGCTTTAAAAAAAGTATTTAGCATCTAAAAGACTTAGAACCTCTTTTTCAGACTCAAGCTCATTTACTGAAAACTTGCACATATGAAAACACGTACAAGCGAAACATTTCAACCAATATCCACAACAGACTGTACAACCTGGCAGTCTTCTCCCTATGCCAGCACAAACTAACAACTCCACAAATACTTATAGTTTAATTTTATTAAACATCTAGACAGAACAAAAAGGAAAAATTAGAAAAAAAACCCACTGAGGCAAATCAGGGAAAGCCCAATTACTCTTGCTGCTTTGGGCTCTCTATCACAGCCTGAAGTGCAAGTTTTCTAAGCATTCTGTGACAACTTAACCACATGATTTCTATTACCCTTACTGAGAACTAAGTGGGGCTTATCCTACTTTGAGAGATTAATGTATTAATTTTTATTACTTCATTTTTTTAATTAGAAAACTCTTGATCCACATATCACTTTCATATCTGTGAACTAAATTTCTGCAAGATTAATCAAAAATAGCTTTTTATATAGTGCAGTATGGTTCACCAAATATGAAGGCACAGTATTATCACTTTGCTTTCAAAATTAATTGCTCTCTAATCCAGCTGTGTATCTCTGGCTAATTTTTTTCCCCATGAATTCAACTTCTGTTATTTTCAAACCATCTTTTACTTTACATGCCAGAAGAGTATTTCTTCTTCGTTGAATTGTTGCTTATTATTTCCTGTCCCAAGAAACAATCTCTTAAAAGAGAGTAAGAGATGGGAAAAGTTACATTAAGATACAAGATCAAAAAAAAAAAAAAAAAAATCAATTTCTGGCCCTGGGAATTAGTAGGGCGAAAAAAATCCAGACACTGAGGATGCACTCTGAATTCTGTAGTGACTTCTGCTGCATTGTACCCTTGACAAAGATTCTGTTTCACCCAGGTATTTTCATTTATGTGAGCTGTTCAACTTAATAAAACTCCCAGTCACTGTAAAAGAATGCTATATATAAGGACATGTGACAGAAACAAAGAACTGTATCTAATGGTGGAGTTGTTCACACATGCCAGATCCTCTAACCTGACTATCCACATAAAGAGAAGTCTGAATTAATTCAGGGAACACTCCCTCCCTGAGTTGGACAAGTATGCTCTTCTAAAGGAGGTGCTTTCATCCGAGAAGGAATGAATGCTACTGTTCAAGCAAGAATTAATTTGGAAAAGGCCAGTGGCTTCAGTTAGTCCAGGTAATTTTAAGTAATATTAAAAATAAACCCCTTTTTTTTTTGAGATTACATGGGAGTTATCTCCTGATATTTAAAACAACATATCAACAATAACAGAAATTATTACTGCAATTTGAGCCACCCAAAAGCCTCTTACTTTTAATCTCAAATTAATTTTAAGAAACCACTGAAAGAAGACTTAATTATAAAGACTCACTTGAAAATGTGCCAGTGTGTAGCTCAAACATGCAAGTTAATTGAATGTATATATTTTGTTGTTTATGAAGCCTGAAGAGAAGATAGTGGACTATCTTAGGCTACATTTACTATTTATTTACAGTAGCATCACAATGACATCTGCTACTGGTACATAATATAAAGTAAGAATAACTTTAAATACAGATTTTTTTTTCCAATGTTTTAAATGTTTGGCTGTTATAAAGTTTTTCATACACCAAGATACTGAAACATTTAGTTAAACAGAGCTGCACAGAAAAGAACCTTCTGAAGGACAAACTCCCTGTCTACACATTTCAGCTGTTAACTACTCCCACTTAGCTTGTGATCAACTATGGCAAGAGTCAGAAGAGAAGAGTATCATTCAAAGCAGGAAGTGAGTCTGCTGCTGCCTTGGGATGCCATGAAGCCCTAAGAGCACAGCAAGACATAACATGTACAAGCACGTAACAGAGACTTAGAATTCAGGACTAGATTTTAACAACAAATCTGCAGTGAGAATGTTTATGAAAAAGCCACACTATATTAAAAACAATTAAGGATGGCAAAATCTAGCTTTATGCAAGTCAAATATTCCTTCAGTTAGTGAGCAGTCCCACAGCAATCAATGGAGAAGTGCTAAAATAACATCATCACAAGTGCAAGAGGCACTGAAACATCATGCATTCCAGAAAAACATACCTGCCAACTCCACAGCTTTTGACAGAAGGCAACCTCTTTTACCAGCTATCTTTTTCTACCAATTGTAGATCAGCTGATAAAATTAATACATTTGACAATGTCCCAAACCACAAGTCTTGCATTTGGGAGCAATTTCATGTCATAAACCCTGCCATCACCAAGTAGTGAATTGTGTGCTGTGCCCCTCCTTCCTCAACAAATGAGTTCCCCAGGTAAAGGACACCCCAGCAGAGCATCTTTAGGAGGCTGGAGAGTTGAGATTTGACTCAACTCTCCGTAAATTCCCCTTAATTTCTCAATCCAGGTATCCTGACCCTCAACTCCTCCAGCATGATAGTGCAACATAAAGCACTCAAAATGCAGCTGCCAACACAAGAAGGGACAACAGCTCTTGTGCTGAGTATAGACCCTCACTGGCAGAGAATCTGGAATCATCATTCCTCTTTCTACACTGATGCTAGGAAGAGCAACCTACCAGGTTCCCACTTACTCTGCAATGCTTTTTTCTGACTTACAACAAGAAATGTCACCTATTACAAATCCCCTGGCACAGCCTGAGTAATGCTGACCATGAATGGATGCCTCTTTCACACCACAGGAAAACCCACGTAACAGCCAAGAGGTAACAAAGAGCACCCAAGAAACATTTCCTAAGTTCAGGGACTCATTCTTCTCAGACATCCTTCTGCAGTTTGACTTTGTGTGAGGACAGTGCAGAAATGATATTCATCTTTAGCCCCACATTCCCACAACCTTTTCTATATATGCAACATACCTTGAAAACATTAAAAAAATCTGCACCTAAACTGCCACATGGAAGTCACAGGACTTTTGGCCAGTGGCAAAAAGAGTAACAGCTGGAGCTGAAAACAACAGGAGAAGCATCTGGCCAAACTGACGGCACAGTGTTAAGAGTTCCCTGCTGAACTTCACTGCTAGTGAAAGTAATATAGAAAGTAGAAGTTCAGCCAAGAGACAGTGAAGCTGCTCCACCAGTCCCCAGACTAGAAACTGCATAAGTCTGCAGCTTCATCTACTCCACAGCAGCAGTCACTGGCAGATTGCAGTCTACTTGAGTGGATATCCACAGCTCAAAATTCAGGTAAACTTGCAAAGACAAACAGTTCAAACAGTAACTCATTAAACACTTGTGGGGCTGGAGTTGTGTTGTGTTTCAAACCATTAACTTAATAGAATGCAGATACATGACTCCTGAAGACCTAAGGAACAGTTTTCAACTACTATGAAATTATCAGTGGAAGTGTTTGACACTTATCTCACAAACATTGTGATAAGCTCTCTCCCCCTGCTATCCTCTAACACAGATCTACATTCTTCTGTAGATTCCACTTACATTTAAAAGGCAGGGACAACTATGCACCTGGGATTACAGAACACCACAACCAAAAATGGCTCCTTAAGTTGTATCTTGACTTTTGAAGAAATCTGAAAGAATTTTGAAACAATTCCCAAACTCTTTACTAAACTGCAGCAAAGCCTGCATTAACTTAGGGGCGAAAAGCAGTGTCTGCACAACAGCACCATAACATTAAATACCAAAATAACACAAACAGTTATGAGAATTTAATTAATCTGTACGCAGATAACCCTTCCCTCATCCCTCCACCTCTACAAAAACTCAATTAGCTAGTGCAAAGGTCAATTTCCTACTTTGCAATATAAAGCACTTCTTAGTAGCTCTTGAAGAGACACAAATACTGATTTTCAGAAAAATGCTGACAATGAACTACAGGCTACTGGAGTAGAAAAACTGTACCCATGTCTGACAACTGTGGAATAACACATGTTCAAAAAGAATTTTTTAAAATATGTTTTTCATGCAACTTACTTGCAGTTTTGCTAGCTGAGCTGTGCGAGACACTATTTTGTTGTAGGGGTCAACAATTTTGACTCTAATTCTAAAAATAAGAAGAGAAATTTACTTATAACAGTGTTAACAAATAGCATTACAGAACATAAGAATTTTTACTTTCTAAGTACATAATGAATGTCATACCTATCAACAGTGCTTTGTAGAGCACCAATTCTAGTTTGCATCATTTGGAGGACACCTGCAAAAGAAAGCAGATTTTTTACATGGAACACTCATCAGTTACAGAGTTTTTCTTCAAATCATAGTAGCAGCTGCAGACTACTTTAGCATAAACCAGAAGAGTTTCCCCCTTTATAACAAAGCATCAGAGAGACCAAAATCAATATGCATACTGGGAAATAAACTGAGCAAGTAACAGGTCACCTACTGAATGTTATGGGAAATGTATTGGTAGAGAACATAAACCCACAGAAGAAACATCACTTCAAAATCCATCATTTGTGAACTTTCAAATAATATTTAGAGGATGCTGCTTTCTAAGAGAATGATGATCAGGAATGAAGTTAAAATTATATAATCTGGTATAAACACCTGAACATGATGTATAAAATGGCACAACACATTTAACACTATTTATTTAACATAGTGACTAGACAGTTCAGAGAAACCAAAGGACAAAAAGGACTGAGAAGACAAACAATTCTATTTCAAGGTTTTCTTCCTGGGCATAAGCATCTTTAGCAAAAAGTAAGGTATCAATGTCATTGTAAGATCATGTAATTTAGATTACAAATAGAGCAAGCTACCCTAATTATGTTTGTTCCACATTAGTTTGGCAAAGCAGCACAAGGAAAGCTGACAGGCATGCCTGTTCCTTCCTTGGTAAATTGCAAACAAAGTAGTAGGGGACAGGAGTCATTTTTGCAATACAGAATCAGCCTATGAGAACTTAATTAGGTTAGACAAACCCAGGCCTATGAAATTATTTTTGTTCCAGTTAGCCTTCTAAAACATACTACATTTTTGTAAAGCCCTGTTTACAAGCATGCCACAGTTAAATTAGATAAAACTGCAGCATGATACAGTGAGACGAAACACAAATAAAACTACTGCTAACAGTTATATTCAGGTTGTCCTGTACTGTGACTGTATCTCACTCATTTTGTATAAATAAGTGAATTCCCATCTTCTCCATATTTCAGAAGTATTAACTTAGCTTAGTGACAGGCTCATGGGTTCTCTGGTATTTAGACATAGTAGAGCAGGCAACAGATCATGAGGATGAAGATATGAGATACAGTGAAAAGCTGACAAAATAGGCTGCATTGCCTACTCTACATTGCAATAATGGGGGAGGGCCAGTGGCACAACATTACTGCATCTATGGCTGTAATATTGCTATTAAGCATACAACAGCCCTCTTCCCAGAGGACAGAATAAGGATGGATGGAAAGGCACTCTCCTCCCTCCACCTGTTGCTGAAGACACAGGATGATACAACTGATGCAGGATGATACCACCTTAAAATAACAGGTAAGCTCAAGATACCTATTGAACTACCTATAGACAGAAAAGAATATGTAGACCAGAGCTGTGTACCATTAAAAAAAGTGCACAGGCCTGAAAAAGAAAGGACTCTACAAGCTGGGTGTACCAATCTGAAATGTTTAATGAGATTCATTTTCACACATCCAAATGACTATGCATGCTGTGAATTAGCTCCATAATCTTCACTTGCTAACCTTCTTGATAAATATACCAAGAGTTATGCATTTCTGACTTCACAATTTAAAAATCTTATCTTTTCTTTTTCTTATGAATCTTGACTCAGTGTTTCCTTTAAGAGCATAACCCTAACTAAATGGAAAAATTTCAACAACACTGAGGTGAATTGAATTTTATTTTTACTTTGCAGTATTAGTTGTAAAACATGCATTATTTACCACACCTGCCTTATAGAAATGTTTCCTAACTGAGCAGTTGTTTTGAAGTACATCATTCTTTCCTCGGAGCAATTTTAGGAAGGAATGCCTTCAGAAACAACCATAATTTCAGAAAACAGAATTCCACTGAGCACAAATTGCTGAAGATTGTTACTGGGATGTATTTATCAGTCGCAAGATTGACTACAGATTCCTGTCTGCTTCTTATTTGGAGAATGAACACATATTTCAGTCTTCTATGCTTGATTCTTCAACAGTTTAAAAAGTTATTCAGGAGCTACCACTGCTAGATTCAATAGCCATTTTCATTTACAGCTGTATGCAATTACAAACACAGAACAGTGTATCCAAGCACTTCCAAAGACTAAGGATATACTGTAACTATCAGCAACCAGAAACTCTGGTTATACCAAAACCTGAAAGCGGAAAAAAGGAATAAAGATAAATTACTTAGCAAGTTACAAAGGGGAAAAGGGGACGTGCTACAGACATTCTAGCATGTTACAGAGGTAAGTATCTGTCTGCACAAAAACACCCCACAAAACCATATGACATTCTCAGCAAAGTGACAAAGAGCAGAATGGCAGGTTTAATGAGCTCCTAGCACAAGAAAAATATAATGCAACCATTTTCTATACAGATTCAATGGTTCCTAAGTAAGGCCTTTGAAATCGCCAGTTTATGTTAAAATGCACGTCTCAAACAGTGGAATAAAACAAAGTTATGTATTTAACTTAGTAGCCCTTTACTAGGAAAAAATACCTGAACATGTTTTAGAGTATGTATTATAGCCTCTTTGGTTAAGATGTGCAAACTATGCAACACATGCATATGCAACATAAAATTGGTGCTTATGGCAACAGATACCTGCCAATGTTGCAACAAAATTAGGCTTATTTAGAAAAATATATTAAAAGGTCAAAAAAGGCTTTATTGCTAAAGATGCTCTGAACATTATCAAAATACATTTGCAATGAAGCAGCTACTCCAGAGAAGTATCAGCCAAATCTTCTCCCTGGAGCTCCATCTACTGACAGAAAAAAAAAAAAAAAAAAGAAAAGAAAGCAAGCAAGCTGCCACATGTTACTTCTCAGAAATCAGATTTGGAGCTTTAACCATTGGGGCCAAAGTTGGCAGTGTTCCCCGTAGATATTCTAAAACTGCTTCATCCACTGTAAGAATAGCCAGCATAATACAACAATATTTACCCTCTAGGGATTCAATTCCAGTCGCTTGGGCCAACAGATCTTCATGTCTTGCAACAACCTTGAAAAAACAATATAGAAATCAACAGAGAAAAATGGGGACATGAGCCTACAAGCAGTATTAAATATATCACCATCATTCCTACATTAGGCATATACAGGAAAAAGCAGGTATATCTTACGGGAGAAAGGGTTTTCAAAACACAAGGTGTTTAATTCACAAAAGCAGCAAGCTCAGAATGAGAAGAGGGTCCGTAACTGCAGCAGAGCTGACATCTTAATTAAAGCCAGCAGAGCAATCCCATTTCAACACACCTTCATATTTAATAATTGTAAATGCAAACTTACTAATCACACCATAATAATGTACATTAACTTTTTTCTTATTATGACATTTATAAACTAGTTCCCAAAGAACTTATCAACTGAAGCAGGGGGAGGGAGGAAGCAGGTTTTGAAACTACACACAAACTTAGCAAGTATTCTCATTCCAAGGTCTACTGTGGATTTATGGTTTCTGCATAGAAAAAGTCTTCTACTATCAAAACTCAAAAGCCTTTCTGAAGGTGTAGAGGTATGTTAACATAAGTTCTATTTGCCTAGCTAAAGGTAAGTCTTAGGGTTTATGCTACTCTTAGGCACAGGATGTAAGGGTGCAAGTTCCCCCTATCTTCTCACAATGCCAGCCTCAAGTGTTTATGACGGTTGACACGGCCATTTGGAAAGAGTCTTCCTTCTTACAAGGAAGAGTAAAACAGCATACAGTCATAGACTACAGAAACAGTACACAGCTTCCTAGTATGAGTATTAAGTGTGGGCTTAACTGAGTTGTCAAGCTCACTAATAGTTTAGCTGCAAGTTGTACCTTCAGTAACAGCTTGCAGAGGACACTGGGCAATTTCACAAGTTACAAGCTTATAAGATTACTAAGTTTTTGACTAGTGTATATCAATCACCCCAGAGTAACAGGTATGCTTTAAACTTACTTGTAAATGCAGTTCTTTATCCAACTGACTAATACCTTGAGCAAGTTTTGCCAGTTGCTCAGCTATCACAGCCTGATGGATGGACTGGGAAGTGTAAGCTTTCACGTCAAAGTCCTCTCTGAAGAATTCAGCATAACATTCTGAAAAAGGATTTAGATTTTATATTCATGCTTCAGGATAATTAAATAATATTTATAGCCCTACAGCGTACGGTTCTCTGACCATCAATTTCTTCAATGTAACAGGGAATGCTCTCGACATCACATAGTACAAATGTCAGAATAGACCACTATCATGAGAATGGAGTTTGGAACTGGTTACTGGGATGGGTGCTTGTTTTGGGGTTTTTTTGGCAAATGGTGACAAAGACTCGCGTTTCTTTATTCCCCACAACCTTTTCTTGAGCAGAATGCACTAAAAAGTATATACCTTATTTTTTCAAACTTTACAGTGTAAACTGTTGTAACAGTGAAGCTGTTGAGCCTGTACCCATAACCAAACACCAGTCAGCTGCAGATCACTGACAAGTGGCATAAGACATAACTTCATTAAATCATACCGGATTTCGACAACAGTATGACTTTATAAAACAATTAAATGACACTGCAGTGATGACTCTGGATCAAGCAACACCAGAGTTCCCAGACAGCTACTCCTAATTCAACCGAGCACCTTCGCCTCTCCTTCCAGTGCAGTTTATTTTCCTGTGGGAGCAAGCGAGCCCGGGCTCGCTCCATCCCGCAGCGCCGCAGACCCTGGGCCGGCGATCCCTCCCCGCGCCGGGGCACTCGCTCCTCCGGCCAAACTTCCCCTGACTCGCCAGCGCGGGGCTTCCCCGCCCGCCGGGCCCAACGCCGCCCTCTCAGGGAACCCTCCGGGCCCCCGCGGACGGGCCCTGGGCACGGTCGCGCCGGCGGGAGCTGTGCCCGGCGCTGCCCCCCGAGCCCGCGGCCGCNGAGCAGCCCCCGCCTCCTCCATGCTGGCGGTGCCGGAGCCCGCGCGTCACTCCCGGACGCGGCGCGCGGCGATGATGGCGAAGGCGCGCGACGGAGCGGGCGGCGGCGGCACGTGGGGAGCGGGGCCGGGTCCTGCCGGGAGGGGCCGTGCCCGGCATCCTGCGGGGGAGCGGCTGCCGGCCGGATGCTTCACCAGAACTCAAGTGCTGCTTAAACTGTGGTACTGTGCATCGTGGCCTGTGAGAAACAGCTGAATAACGAACATTTCGGGTGCTGTTTGTTTTTCCAGATGCTGAAAGGACTGTTAACTATACATGATTGGGGACATCAGAGAAACTAAAGAATGCCAACTAAAGGATCCCATGGATTTGTTTCATTCTGGGCAAGTTGTAAAAATATGTGCCCCTATGGTCCGCTATTCAAAGTAAGTAGCTGTCATGTCAGCAATTTTCAGTGTATTTTCTCTGTTTAGAAACTTGTTTCTCAAGTTTATCTTGACTGTAAAAGTGGGTGATTACCTTCCTCTCTTTTATTTAAGACAGAGGTGGATGTGGGATATGTTTTATTTTACATATTTTCATCACAAATCTGCACATAAAATACTTGAACATCCCCACAATACTGCGTGTTAGAACAGCATTTTAGGATAGCTAACAGAAAAATGCTTTAACTGTTTACCTCTTAATTTTCACTTGTCTACAGGTTGGCTTTCAGAACCTTGGTTAGGAAGTACAGTTGCGATTTGTGTTACACACCAATGATAGTGGCAGCTGATTTTGTGAGATCTTCAAAAGCCAGAGACAGCGAATTCACAACAAACAAAGGTATTACTTTTAACAAACCATTGCCTTGTCAGAATGTTCTATATGCTCAGAAGCCAAATTGGCCAAGTGAATCAAGTCTGTCACACAGCTAGACATCTGTTAACAATTTTGGTATACTGTCAGATTGATTACAAAACCATGGGAATATTCTAAGTGAGAGTGAGCACAGTCCAGTGATAGTGGGTTAAATAGTAGAAAACCTTGTCTCCACCTGGACAAGTTGAGATATGAGAGCAAGAAAGCACAAAAGAGAAGTTAAAGCATGGCTGGGATTGAGGGGGAGAAGCAAGGCTTCAGGGATGGTACAGAAACATAACCAGAACACCTATAAAAAGTAGAAGTACAGTGTCATGGCTGTAAAGAGATCTGAAATATGTGGGAAGAGGTGACAAGAACGATACAGATCTGTTGGCATGAAGTGGCTGCAGCAGAACAGTGTGACAAGGAATGTACGAGCATGGGCTGCAACTGGAGGAATGAAAAGCACTGCTAACATGCAAGTAAGATCAGTGTGTAGGGTCTGTGAAGAGTGATGATGTAGTCTATTCAGGCCACAGAATTTGTGGTTTCATAAGTGTATATGTAATAGGGAAAGTGTATTATATTGTTCTAGCATTGACTATGTACTATGGTGCATTATTCAAATAGAGCAATTACGGAGAAAACTCACATTGAAAAGCACTGTTAGACTCCCTCGAGTGGAATTCAACTTCAAAAAAAACATGAATAACACATTGTATGTAAAAATAAATGAGTTAGAATGTAACTGACAGTATATATGGCTCAAAGCTCCACAGTTACTAGTTTGCCCCCTTTGAATTTACTTACACTTCTGATCTATACAAAGTCTGGTGGCATTGAAGTTCTACAGATCAGATATGGAGTGTATTCTGGGGGGTGCTGGGACAGAGAAAGAGGAGATGAAATGTTTTAGTGTTGTAAACAACATCTTTTCCCTACTTTTATGCTGTTCTCAATTTTATGGTCCTCCAAAACATTGTCTCATGCTTTGACCAGACTACAGTATTTACATTATTAGCATTTATACTTTTTGTGTGGTTTTATGTTTAACTTGCTGGCTGTTTGGGGGTTTTGTCTTCTAATTAGTGGAGTAGGTTTGCAATTTCTGTTTTACATTTTCTTCTGCATTAATGTTTCGTTGTTGTGTATTTCTCAGATAGAGGTAGATGTTCTTTGTAGCTGCTGCTAAAAAATTTCATGTGGCTGGACTCAGTGTTTTTATTACTTAATGCTCATCAAAGAGAAACTAGGCATGTGGGCTTATTCTGAAATATTAGCTGTAACAATGTAAATCTCTTCATCTAGAGTACTGTATTAAAGGGACACTAGAAAATATGCATGCAAATTTTTTTTGCTTGCTGGATTTTCAAGTAACCTCTAGAAGTGTCTCAGCCTGATTGAGAGGGTACTGGTGGCCTTTCTTACTTAATCTCCACCATTTCAATAACTATTTATTTCCCCCAAACCAGAAAAATCTTCAGAAAGCACTTGTGGTCTCTTCAGTACCAGAAGTGCACTTGTTTTGTGCATTTGTTGGATCATCTTTTTCCATCAGTGCTCAGATATCACGCTGCTTCTTCTTAACTACAGCAATTGTTTATATGGAAAGTGAGTGCTGAGACTGCTTGAGATATTTGAGATGCCTTTAATGTAATGCAGTAGCTGTAAAAGAGGAGAGCATGTTCCAAATGACCATCTGGCTCTCTGCAGGGGCTTAGTAAATCACAAGTAGTTCAGCAGACCCAAGCTGAGGAGCACTGACACATTGGTTTCTCACTTGAGACAAAGCTAGAGCTGCCTCTGCGCATGTATGCTCATTCCAACTCTTAAGTGTCACGCTGTGGATAAAAACCAGCCATGTTAGCACAGAAAAAGAAAAAAGATGGGCTTGGATGAGGAAGGACAAAGTTTGTGGGTGGTTTAGCTCCTTTCTGAAGGCTTGGTTCTGTAAGCAAGTTTCCCACCTGGCAAGACGTGGCATGTGCCATGTCAGCACAGCAGAGGGGCAACATGCAGACAAGGAGGGGCAGCCTACGAGGGGAGCATGAAGGCTGCTGAAAATTAGAGAATGCCTAGTTTCATAGATGGTCTTTCTGAAAGATTTGCAACTGACCAGTTTCAGTCAGAAACAGTGTATGGTAAGCCAGCAGCTGTGTAGGGCACATATATTTGTCTGAATTCCCACCTCTGTTAACAGAGTAACCCCAAGCCAGCTACCTTTATTTATTTGTGATCTGGGGCTCACAAAATGACAAAATAGATGAGCTTGGAAGGACCTCTGTAGGTCATGTAATCCAGCCACCCTGTTCATGCAGGGTCACCTATACGTGGTTGCCAGGACCATGGTCAGACAGCTGTACAAAAAAAGCATTCAAAATTTAGAACTTGTTCTTTGTATTTTCTGGGTATTTTTAAATCTCTAAATATATTTTCATTGGAGTAGGTGATCACCCACTGATTGTTCAGTTCGCTGCTAAAGAAGCCCAGGTTTTGTGTGATGCTGCCCGTATCGTCTGTCCTTTTGCAGATGGAATAGACCTAAACTGTGGCTGTCCTCAGAGGTAAAGTTCTGAAAAAGCTGGGTGAAGACGGTGGAATAATTAGAGACTAAGGAATGCTGGTCTTCCTTTTCATCATAATTTCTATCTTAACCTAAAAAGAGATTCCAGGAGAGCTTTTTAACGTGTCAGAAATGTCTTTGTGGTAAGGACTGTTCTGAGTGCTCTGAGATGCCTGTCACCATGGTGAGACTGGGAAAGCCAGTTGTATTTGCCAACTTGCCTTTTTTAATTTTAATTTCTTTGATACTGAGTGTTGGCTCAGAAGTGAAGTGCCCATCCCTTCTCAACAACTGTTAAATGTGCACTACCAAAAAGAGCTTGCTGCAAATAATTTGCAGAGTGTTTTGAATAATGATGTGGCAATTTCCAGAATAATGAGGCAAGTCCCCGATGCCTCAAACTTCTGCAAGTGGAAGGGTAGTCCTTAAAATAAAATTATACAGATAAAGTGCTGAAAATAATTTCTTCCATCTTTTATTACATTTATAAGTACAGTGAATTAATGATCTACTCCTCACTTAAAATTGGTAAGGATTTTGTCTTGACATTGAAACAGAGTCATGAGATTGTTTCTAACTGGTTCAGTTGAGAAGCATCTATTACACGTTTGTCAGGCAGTGTTTTTCTAAATGAAGACCTGAAAAATGTAGGAAAGCAAAAGATAATACTGCAGTGCAAATACTTAATTCCTCTATTCTAGTTAGGTTGTCTTGACTTAAAACTGTAGTATTTGAGAAAACTCTTTTCTGGAGAGATCTGAGGCTGAATGAATCTGATACTGAATGGAAGTATTGGGATTTTTTTTAAGCTAACTATAGCTTAGTATGTCAAACTGTCTGTTCCTTTTAGGCCAAAAATACATGCTTACATTTTAATCATTTGTTTCTTGTGCATATTAGTTTTAAAATAACAAAAGTTTGTGTCATGTTTTCTATAAAATAAAAATATATTTTTATATAATAAAAATTATTTTTTAAACTGCTGCTGTTGAGTGGAATCAAAGGTTATTTTTGCCAGTCAAAACAGTGAGACCAGAATATCACTAAAATAATATCATCACTTGCACTTCAAAAAAACCTCCTTTTCAATCTGAAGTTTTCATCTGTTTACAAGAAATCCACAACCAAGGGGAAGGGGAAACATCAATTTATTTATTTTATGCATGCACCGTACATTAAATTATATCTTCCTTATGAGTCTATTTTGTGGACAGAAAATGGAACTTAAAGAGATTAGTAACTTGTCCAAATTTCTAGTAGCACAGTGGAGACTGGACCAGGATCTAAAAGCTGTATCAGACTGCAAACAATTGATTACAGCCAGTACTATCTCTGTTTACTTAAACACACATTCTGAAGGTCATAAGGAAAGAAACTGATGTATGTGACTGATACTGATCTGCATTTCTTCAAATGTAGAATAAGAATGTTCTTTTTCTTTTAAAGGTGGGCAATTTCAGAAGGTTATGGTGCTTGCTTAATAAATAAACCTGAGCTTGTTAAAGATATGGTGAGACATGTACGGAGTCAGATCGACAATCCTAAATTTTCAGTATCTATTAAAATAAGGTAGGTCTAACTTAAATGCTGTTTGTGGTACATGGAAGAATCCCTTTTTTTTTTTTAAGGAAAGAATTTTGTGTCATAGTAATAATATTTGTAATTCTGTTAATGTAATACTACACATTATAGTAATTTCCTTACATGTGAAGACTGCTGAGATTTTTTGACTCAGATATCTGGGGCAATTAATACAAAACTTAGAACCAGCACAGCCTTTAACTACTTATCCAGAAAAAGTACTGTAAACTAGAGTTCTCTTGCAATCCAAAAAATATGAAAGTACAAGTTAAAAGATTAAAGGGCTTCTGTAAAAGAAAAGCAATGCATAGTCTGTATCATCACAAGAATTTGCTTTGTGAGCTATTGAAGAGCAGAGCCATAGTTGTGGTTGGGTATAAAGGGATGGGTAAGAAAACTGGGACCTGGTCCCACAGCTGCTGTAAGAAATACATTCTGCTTCCCCACATCAGCTTCTAAACTTCTCTAGACTTGTTTTGCATTGCTTTGTGTGCAGCCCAGAGAAGAGAAGGTTCCAGGAAGACCAGTACCTAAAGGGTGTCCACAAGAAAGATGGAGACAGACTTTGTACAAGAGCTTGGTGTTACAGGACAAGAACAAGGGGGAATGGCTCCCAGCTGAAAGAGGGCAGGTTTAGATTAGATAGTAGGAAGAAATTCTTTGCTGTGGAGGTGGTGAGGCCCTTGAGCAGGTTGCCTAGAGAAGTTGTGGATGCCCATTCCTGGAAGTTTGTAAGGCCAGATTGGATGAGCTCTGAGCAACCTGGTTTAGTGGAAGATCCACTCTCTCACTATAGCAGGGGTATTGAAACTGAATGGTCTTTAAGGTTGCTTCCTCCCCAAACCATTCTATGATTCTATGGCCATTCTTGATCCATTGTTTAACCTTATATCCTGTGTGGCTCTTGCATATTTGTCAGTTAAGTTTCAATTCAGTTTCCCATCCTTCTGGAAAGGGAAACTATTATAAATTGGATTTTTTTCCACAAAATATGCAAAATCATGGTGTTTATTTTAGATTTTTTGGGTATCCTTGCACAATCTTTATAAAATTTACCATGTATATTACAGAGATGTAATATAATTGGGAAATGCTAAAATAAATACCAGTTTCCGTACACTAAACTCATATATCTTTAAAAAACCCCAGAAATCAAACTCTGTTTTCCAACAGTAATATTGTCCTTACATTGCTGCTTATAGAAATCTGTGGTAATTTCTCCTTATGGAGGAGTGCTTTTTGTATAGGCCAGGGAAACTTACTACCTACTACTTTCATTCCTTGGAATTTTAGGATCCACGAGGACTTAAAAAGAACAGTTGACCTGTGTCAAAAAGCTGAAGCAGCTGGAGTCTCGTGGATTACAGTACATGGGAGAAGTATAGAAGAAAGGCATCAACCTGTCCATTATGATGCAATTAAAATAATTAAACAAAGCATGTCTATACCTATTGTGGCTAATGGAGACATTAAAACTTTAAAAGATGCTGAAAATGTTCATCACTTGACAGAAGCAGATGGTAAGATTAAACATACTCTGTTTTCTAAGTAAACTTATCAGATTTAAAGGTATTTATTTTGGATGTAAGTAGGACATGATTTGAGTGCATTCTCTCCTTGAAGAGACAAATGAAAGAGGATATTTTGGATGCCTTACAAACTCATAAGTAGAATCACTGGTAATCGTCACAACCCTAGAGCACTGCTATTCAAAGCCACAAATAATTATTTCCGAGACAAATTACTAAAGCTCTGTGATTAATTATGCTATCTCATCACTCAGTAGTGGAGTTCAGGGGGACCTTGAGACATTCTCTGTCTTAATGGAGCTGCTCATCTCTGATAGAACTGTAAACTTCCACTTGCAAATCTTTACTTCCTGCACATGGGAGCAGATTTCTTACAGTAAGAACACAGTGGCAAAGGGATATATTGTTAAGCCAGATAGTGAACTTCAAGGACACAGTGAAGCATTGCACTTTCATTTCAGTGGTAAAATTTGGGGATTTTTTGCTGTTATTTAGTCACAATAGATTCCTGCAGCTGTCTGTGGTTTCAAGACAATATGGAAATTTAGTATATGTTCTGAAAAGATAATCTGTATCTACAGACTTTCTGTCTTTCACCTAGAGGAAAACAGGAAAGAGAACGGTACATGTGGCAAGTTTCTGCTCACACTGTTGGTTTTTAATAGCAACAACAGAAATTGAACCAAACTACCATGCTGCTTACAGTGAATTTCCCGCCAAATACAGAGCAGGAAGGAAAAGCATAATACAAAAGAATATTCTCATAGTCCATCTGACCTTCTTTAGTAGTAAAAATTTAAAGTGTTCAGTTTTTCCTGCCATGGACAATGACAAAAGAAATTTTTCATTTTTGATCATCCCATTTCTTAAAACTATGTGTGATAAATTTTATGTTGATAGTGCAGGAAAACAGAATCCCTTAAGCACAGAAAAATTACAATAGCACTTGTATAGGTTTATCTGACAGTATGGGATTAGAGTTGCAAATACACTACGCACTCATTCAGAAAGATTTTCTGCAGATAAAGAGTCCTGAAATTTACGTAATTCAGCCATTGAGCTCTTACTGGAAGAAGGTCAGTGAATAGACTGAGTTGCACAGAAAATTATTAGTCCTCTTGTGTCTTTCCATCATAATTTTATGTTATAAAGGCAATAAATGTGTGTAGCAAATAAAAACAAAATACTGTTCACTTGCAGCTTCGTAAGAAGGGAAGAAATGCTTCTAATGACCTGTGTTTTGTTTCAAAATTTCTGGAATGTGTTGACAGGTGATGTATGTAGTCTGCCTTGTTCAATAGATTTCTCTGATACAGCTGTAATACTCATCCCTGTTGTTCTCCCATTACTATCTGTAAGCTCTGGGTGGTTGTTCTAAGGGGTGCTGCGCAAAATCTAGAAGTTTCAGCATGAAATTTAAACTAGAATGTAACTTACTGCTTTAATTTCCAATTTGAAGGTATAATGGTGGCTAGAGGACTCTTGGCAAATCCAGCTATGTTTGCAGGATATGAAGAAACACCTTTTCAGTGCATCCAGGACTGGGTTGACATAGCTCTTGAGCACGGAACTCCTTTTACGTGTTTTCACCACCACTTAATGTACATGATGGAGCGGATAACTTCTAAACAAGAAAAAAAAGTTTTTAATGTTTTATCAAGTACCTCAGCAGTACTAGATTATCTGAATAACCATTATGGTGTGTGAAAGTGTGTCAGTCCTATGTAAACTTGTATTTTGCAATTGTCGATAACTGGAAAAGTTTTAACTGGGTTCTTACTTTTTAGTCACATTTATATATTGTGTAAGTATCTTCAACACAGCAAAACATTATCGTTAGGATGATACTTTATGTTTTTATGTCTCCATTTTTCACTCTAGAGAATATTCAAGATTCTACAAATGTGGAGTTCTATTTGCAATGCACTGCTACACAGAGGATTGATTATTTTGAGGCCCCAGTAATTTAATTTTTCACTGGATAATTGCTTACAGCCATATGATTGCAAACCTATGACCTTTCTTATATGAAAGTTCTTAAGATCAGGACTATTTACAAATAATGCCAGTAATTTCAGACCAAAAGAATACAAAGGGAGGAACTACAGAAGTTCTTGCTTTAGATAACATAAGCTTAAAGCCCATCATACTATCCTCTTTTAAATTTGATGTTCCTTTTGCAGCCTAAAACTTTCTAAACTTACTTACAACTTAGAAAAATGCTACACTTCTTATAGCAAAAGAAACACAGAATAGATGAACAATCGTGGAAAGAAGGAAGAAGGAAAACAAAAAGGGAAAGAAGAAAAAGGAAAATGAAGAGATAGTTTAAGTAAAAACTTAGCTGAATCTAAAGAACAAGGCTTTAAAGTTCAATGTAACTAAATTCAGGTTTTTTTTATCTACTGTAGAATAATTGTATACAAGATTAAATCCCTATCATCTACCAGATCAGAACTTTTTAGGTCAAAGAAAAGCTGACAGATTCTCTCAGTGGGGCTCCTGCAGTCCTTTCTGCCTGCTGGCATGTTGCTTACCAAAGCATGGCAGCCACTTGGCTTTGAATCATTATATAGGAATGAAATAGTGAAAATTAGAACAAGATAATAACATTACACACCAGCTGCATTTGTTCTGCAAGGGAAATTTCACAAAACTTTACAGTACAATTATTTGTAATCAAATAATTTGTTTTCTTTATATGTTTACACAGAAATTCATACCAAAAATTGCCTAGTTTTCTGACTGTGATTGTTCTGTAAATATACATGTGAATAGTTCCAAATTTTCTAAATAAATTACTTGGTTTTGTATGCAATTGTAATTTTTTTTTTTTTAATTATACAGCAGTCTGGAGGAGGGAAGGTTGCTTTTGAAGCTACTCCCCAAATCTTTTCATAGTTCAGGTATCTTAAATTGTCACCATTTTTTAATGCAATAGTTTTAAATACTTGATCATTTTTCATAATGAATATGTCTGATTTAGGCATATGAACAAAAGTTTGAAAGGCATGACCCAAGTCATCAAGTCCAGTTTGCTATTTAAGGCAGCAAAGTTACATAACTCTTCTGATATGATCACCTTCCTGATGTGCTAACAAATGGAAAACTACAGACATGCTTTGCTGTCCTAGGCTAATTGAGACAACCTCTTCAACCATTTTTGGTGTGTCCATTCCTTCAGACAACTGGATTCAGTCCATTCCTTTCATTCTTCTGGATTGTAATGTTTTCTTGACATTAGTTAGGCACAACTCTATATAGCATTCCAGGTAAATTCCCCACGGTGTCTTCTGCAGTTAATACTTCTTACAATGCTTCACTTTTCCTCAACCTGTAAATTAGGAGCTCCCAGTTTTAGAGCAGTTCTTATTTCACAACAACATGGCTATGTATTTTGTACTGCCAAATTTCCAGTATCAAGTTCATCCAATTATGGTGCATCTTAGTTCTCCTCAGTTCTGAAAATGCCTCCAGCCTCCTCTGAAGTAAAACTATACTACTGATTTGTAGAAGAAAAGGATTAGCAAAAGTATTAACTAAGCCTTTTGTTGCAATTTTCTTGAGAGTTTTATGATTTGGCTAGCAACTATTACATGTAGCAAATTGTCCCATTAGCCTCAAGGAGCAGAAAATAAAAGTTTATTATATATAATCAACACCAAGTTAAAGGCTTGCTTTATTTTTTCTGTCACAGTTGGAAAATTGAATTTTAGAGCACTGGAAATAGCTTGACCTATTTAGGAACTGAGAATTTTATGATTTTGAAGGCAGCAGTTGTTGTGCCTGTATGAGATTAATCACAGAGATTCCTGCCTGAAGTACAAGACTGAGGCTGCTGTTAATATTGGTAGTAATTATGGAGTGCTTGATCTGGCCTTTTATGTATCATAAAAGTCAATGGAAGTTCATAATCCCTTTTCAAGGGTGAAATAAATCATACACCTTCCATTCTAAATTTTCTATGCATCTGAACATACTTCACTGTGTTTCCACAGAACAAACTGCAAAGTTGGAGTCCTTGAGCCATACTTTAAACACCATGCTGTTCCAATATACATAAATTGCTAAGGATGGGAGTTATTCAACTACCAGTGTTATTTTTAGAATATGATCATATTTCTCATTAGAAGACATTTGATTATGGAAAAATTCTAATTTCCAGTTTAAAACCATTGGAGGTAGTCCTTCTCCTGTGCATGTTACTTTTAACATCACCAAATGGTCAGCCTTTTGATTTTCTAGTTTTTAAATGTTGTAACATAAGTACACAGCAAGTAACATAAGATACAAAGCATTGTTTCCTATTTTAGGTTCTTTGCTTCCTGTAACTGACCCTGATTTTTACATTAAACCCCCCTGCACAACAATACCATATTCTCATACCTGTATGTTTTTACAACTTTTATCCTTCTACAATAACCCCAGCACCCTCACACAGTCTATACAATCCCATTTTCTCTATTGTCTGTTGTTAAATTTCTTAGGTCTCGTGGGTTGATGGTTGGCCAAAAGCAGTGTGTGGTGATGGGAAGGCTGTCACAGAAGCCAAAACAGAACAGAACAACTTTAAATTTTCCTTTTGTTTCAGAAGAGAATTAGTCTAATTTCAGTCCTCTAACCAGCTGCTAATATACAGGCATCCTATTTCTGCTTCAGAGTACTTTGTCACCTTACTGATGGAAGAGGAAGGTATTCCTTTTAACTGTAATGTTTGAAGATTTGTGAGGTTTTTCCCTAGAGCAGCCAGCCATTATATATATTGTATGGCATCATATTCATCATGTGGTGGTTCAGTATAAGAGAGACAGCCTTAGATCAACAACCCAGACTTCTACAGGTTCAGTTAGAATTCCTTCCAGGAGCAGCAGAGTGCACTCAGGAGGAGAAGAGAGGTCTCACAGATGTTTGCAGGGGACCTCTCTTTTCTTCAGATCTCATTCTAGGTTGGTGGGGAGCATGCATCAGCCGCAGTGGAAGTGTACAGCAGTCACACTCATAGTAAGTCTTTCTGAGATCTTATGAAGCCTCTAAAGTGAAAAAGCAGACTCCAAGTCTCTGGCAGTGGGGATGAGTGAATACAGTCCTATCAGTGTGAGGGTATGCTAGTGGGAGAGCAGCTTACAGTACTAGAAAGAGGTGAGTAAGCAGCTCAGAAATGGAAACTGGTCTGTAATTAAAGGAAAGTATTAATGTTTCAACAGCTTCATTGAAGTATAGCGGCTGTAGGCCAATAGCTAAAATATAATAACCAGAACATTCTAATAGGTTTTGTTTTGTCTATACTGCTGATTAAATGTTTGCGAAAATGTGTGAGAAATACTACTTAAAACCAGGGCTATTCTTACTGTGTAGATTGGATTGAAATGACTGCTTCTATCTCTCTCCGGTATTTGTTATGCCTAAACAATTATTTGGGATGTAACCTTTCATCCAGACATTGCTTGGCAGCAACCAGGAAAATGTTGACACACTGGCTTCATCCCCAGGCTGCAGCCCTGGGAAATTTTAAGTAAACAATTTCAGACTGTGAGCAGCTGCCTACAGCTCTGCTCGAAACTGCTTATGCAAGAACTTCCTGCCCCGTGTCAGTTCCAATGGATTAGAGTTACAAAGAACTACTATTCACAGCATTTTATATCTCTCATACTGATGGAACTTAATTGGGAAAAAATTCCCCAAAGCAAGTAATTGTGTCAAAGACTGCTGGTGATGCCCAGGTAGGCAAGGTAACCTCTTTCACTGGCAGCACCTCAGCATCTGCTAGAATCAACAGGAAAGAGGGATCAGAGGATGTCTTTCTTATGCAGGGGCAAAGCAGGAGAGTTGCATGGCTAGCAAAAGAGGTGGTCAATAAATGGTTATAATGGGTACCAAGGCATGGAAATAATGTGCTCAGAGCCGTGGTACGCTGATAAAAACATTGCACAGAACAGTAGGATAGAACAGGGTTTTCTGAAGGAATACTGTTTTATTCATGAGGTCCAAACAGACCTGTTTGAGTGTTTGAGACTGTTGTTTGGTTGTTATTTGTGCTGTCTTTATGAATACTGGACCTGTTTTTCTTGAGAAAACGATTCACTGGGTCTTAATGCATTAATGTAGTGTAACACATGGAAGAGGGAATGGATGGACACACGCGGTATTTTAATTGAACTTGAGAACCTCAGGATAATGCTGGAGAGCAGAGATGAAGTCCCCAGCCGATTAAGCTCGAGTCATGGACCGTCGGGATGAGCACAGCAGGATTCCGCAGCAAAATGCTCACAATCATTCCCTAGATAGGATAAAATGTAATGCTCATGTGAACCTTGCTCAGTCCGTAGATCCGCGCGTTTCCCAACAGCGGTGCGGCCCGTTGGTAACTCCGCGCCCGCCATTTTCGGGCCCCGCGCTCCGCGGGCAGCACAGCACGTGTGTCCCGGCGGCCGGGCCGGGGCGAGCGCGGCCTCTGCGGCGGGGGCTCCGCTCCGCCGGGCCGGCCTCTGCCTCCCTCCTCCGCCCGCACCTTTCCCCGGCCGGGTCGGCGGCAGCTCCGCGCCGCCCCCGCNTGCCCCGCCGTGCGGCGCCGGGAGAGAGCGGCCCGCGCTTCCGCAGCCCCCACCGGTGAGGCTCCGCTCCCGCCCCTTGGCCGCCATCAGCTCCGCCGGGCGCCGGCGCTGACGAGGTTCGAAGGCCGGGCGGCGGGAGGATGGGGCGGCCGCTGGACTCCGCGGCCGCGCAGGGGGCGCTGGCAGCGCTGGGGGGCGGCGGGAGGAACTCGCGGGGGCTCTGCGGGGACCCTGCTCACCGGGCCAGCGCCGCTTCGGGCTGTCCCGCTCCCCCCTTCCCTCTCCCGGGTGTCGCTCGGCAGGGGAAGTCAGAGCCGCCCGCCTGAGCCGCCCTTTCCTCCGCAGGCCACCGGGACGATGACTTTCCAGTGGACGGCGGTGGCTGCCTTCCTGTACGGCGAAATCGGAGTGATTCTCGTGCTTTGCCTGCCATTCATTTCTCCGCTGAGGTAGGGGAACTTCGGTGTGCTGAGCAACACAGCTCGCTCTTCTCACCAGTTAGGGCTTATTTTACGCCTCTGTTTTCATAAACACGGAGCTTTGCTGCATCCTAAACTAGTTGTGACCAAAGCCGAAGGACTGCTGTTTGGGACTTGAGTATCAGGAGCTGCAAGAATCGCAAGCCTCTTTAAGGAGCTTTGTGTTTTCTACGCAGTGCTGATTCATCCGAGAGCAGCGGTCGGCGTGCCCAGAGCAGCCCCCTGGTTTGCTTCAGCAGGTGGGACGGCTTCTCCCAGAGTTCTGGAGTAGGCAGCGTGCAGGAAGGCATCTGGCTGTAGTAAATGAGAGGAGAATGCAGCTTTTCTCAGCAGTTGTTTGTCACGTTTGTGAAGTGCAACTTTATGTTTTGGCGTACACTAGGCATTGTGGGTGCTGAACAGATGAGACGTCAGATATTCAAAGCAAGCTGCAAACTGTGTGTAAGGCCTGCGAGAAATTTGTGATCACTTGTTTAAAAAAACTGAACCTGAGTTTGAAGCAGAAGGTTCAGGACTACTGGAATAAGGACCTCTGTAAGCTTGTATATAGATTAAGAAAATTGTACTACTCCTGGAACACAACACAAACATTAAGAAAAATACTTGTAAAATAAATGCACATAGTAAGGGCAAGAAAAAAAATGCGTTTATTACCCTTACTGTATGCAAAGGCTTGACTTACCGCATTATCTTATTTCCTTTAAGAAGCTCTTCAAATTTGGTAATATTATTAGTCTACAGGAAATAAAGCTAGTTTCTCTTCAGGAGATAAGAGAAGCAGACTTATAATTTCTTTTCAGAATATCAGGAAGTCTTAAGAACCAAACCCACAAAAAACCCACAACAGGCAGGATGAAGCTTTAAACTTCTTTTTTTTTTTTTTTAATGCTGCTGTTTCAGCATTGTTCTGTAAAAACTGTTGCAAGTTTGCATCCTGCATCTTTGGATATATTTAGAATGATGCAGCTTTTACTGTCCTCTTAAGGAACAAGAGTTGTTGTGCAAAGTCTGGATTTAGTTACTTAAACCTATGGAGGAGTCTTGAAAATGACTGGCTCCTCCACAGCTGGTACCGAAGATTAGGCATGTTTCCTCAGCTTGAGAAGTTGAAACTGATATAAAATCTAATTCAGCTTCTGGATTTTTACAAGTTGGCTTGCGAGGAGTTCAGCATTTCAGCATAGACTATTGAGTTGTTGTATTTCTGATTGTTTTCTAAGCAAAAGTGCAACTATGTAAGAGGAGAGGAGTATTATGGGAGTCATAATCATCAGATTATTAATGGCTTATGAGGAAACCAGTTGCAAGAATTGCTTCAGGCTGATGTCACAAGCAGAATACTTTGGGAATATTGAAATGTTTCACTTACGATGCAAACAAGAGTCCAGTGTTTGTGGCTGAAAAGCAAATTCATAATGTGCAGCTCTACCAAAATTTTTTCGAACATTAAACACAGTTCTTTTAATTATATAGAAAGGATAGATTTGTGTACTTTGTTTGGAGCATTCAGCTATTCCTATGAACTTTGGTTTCTAAAAGAGTGAAATCGCTTTATCCCTTATGTTTTATATGCAATTACCTTCTTAACAAAACTTGCAGGAATCTTGTGGGGTTAAAAATTAGATTTAGCTGTTGTGACAGTACCAGAGGGCAGCAGCTCTGCATTACACGTTGGTGGCCTGGGAGCTGGTTCTGTCAGCAGTAAGGCATGCATGGTTACTGACAGGTGTGAAACTGCTGTTCTTGGAAGTTTTGATTTACTCAGTTGTCAGTCTTCAAACGGATTTGTTGTCTCTCTTGTGTGTGCACATTTTTTAAAGAATGTTTTTCAAATTTGCTAACAAGTTTATAAGTTCCTGGGGAACAAGTAAGTTGACACTATAAAAAAGCAAGTACACAAAGAGATCTGTTCTGCTAGATGTAGTACATCTAAAATGGTGGCTAGTATTATAGTTTGCAAAGATTATATTTATATGACTTCTGGCACCAAAAAGATGTGGAATTTTAGTAAATGTGAATGTCATGACTTGTTGAGGAAAAATAAATGTGAAAATAAAACACAGGAAGATTTCCCAGTAAAGAGATCCATATTTTTAGCCTGATTATAACTTGGCAGTGTAGTTTACCTAAGGTCATAGTCATACCTCAAAGAATTGCTTCTTAAGTGGAAGTCAGTATGGAGCTTGGAAAATTTCATGTTTAAAGAGTTAGCGAATTGGCTTTGTTTGAGTTGTAGCTTGAAGTAAGCTTTTTGTTTGATACAGACTGGGGCTGTCTGCTGTAAAGAATTCAGATTGTACTAAAAGGCTTAAGTGGACAATGTTAAAACATTTTAATTCTTTCTGGTGGAGAACCGGAAAGGACCATAGGAGATCATGCTACAGTCTGATTTAAATTAAATTCATAGTAGGTTGGAAACTGCTGTTAAAAGGCAAATTATAAATCTCTAGGAAGTGTAAATAGTCATAACAAAAGTAGGAAATTTTACCTCGTATAATGAGATGGTGAGTAGCATGTCTGTGTTACATCCCTGTGGCATGACTAGGTATTGCATTTGTGCAGTAGCACTGATTCTAACCTGCAGCACAGGACAAGTAGGTACTCTGTTATCACTTTTTTCAATTAATTTGAGCACATTAGATGTTCTTTGTGCTGCAAGTGTGACTTCTGCCACAGCCCTCCATGCTGCAATATCAAATAGACAGTTAATTGTTTAAAAAAAACCTGTCTGCATCAGCATTGGCCTCACCAGAAGTCAATTCTGTAGTCAGCAAATTTATTCTTGGGAAAGAAGTTTTAACCCTTAACAAAATATGAACACAAGATTTGTCTTTTTTGTTGTCATTATGAGTTAGAATGTTGTAACAGTCCTTCAGTTATGCAGACTCATCAGCATAAAAGATAAGCCTTCTGAAGAAGGATGGTAGAGAATTTCTGGAAGCTTTTAATTTTATTTGGCAACAAGATGTATTAGTGGATAAAAATAAAAGTAACGGAATGGGTTTTACAGTCTTTACCTCATCCCTTGTTATAGTCAGGACTGAGTACAATGTAATGCTAGCCAAAGTTTAAGCTAAAATAAAACACATCTGCAGAGTACTTGCTATTGTGCAAGAAATTTGGAAGTTAAACCAACTGGTTTTGCCTGTATCCGTAACAAAAAAAAAAAAAGAGAAGTTGGATTACTGGAAAAGTTAATGTATACCTAAATTATATTTCAATTAGAGGAGCTGTTTAGAGACCTTGCATGAGTCTCTTATCAATAACAAGACTCTCTTCTCTGAGGTTGTAATGCTCTTCTTTTAGCGCTTAATTATTTTTGAATAACACAAATCTGTTTTACAGATGGCAGAAGATTTTTATGTTTCCCCTATGGAGCAAAATGGCAGTATTTTGGAACAAGATGTTCCTTACAATAATAGTTCTGTTGATCGTCTTGTTTCTTGGTAAGTGTTAGATAATTTCTTAACAAATGGGTAAAAGAAACTTGGTACATTGAGTTTATTTAAGTAACTTAATGGAAGGGATTCAAGCTTAGTGTAAGTCAGCTGATTTATTGAAAAGTTATACAATGGAATGAAAGAGGAGAGGGCTAATACTGCATCCACATTGGGAAACCAAATGCAATTGTAATATACTCAGTGAATGAGAAGGAAAAATGAAGCTTAGTCTAGGCTACTGCTTGGTTTCCCTTTCTCACACAGGTAAATGGACTTGTTTGACCACCAGAATTTGGCTGAGCTGCACCTCATGCAGTAGATGGCACTCTTTCTTTTGGTTGCTGTTGAAACAGAAGACCGGAGTATATCAAAGCACTGGGCTGTTTGAATATTTTTGCTCAGCACAGATACAAAACAGCTGCTGGCTACATTTGTTATGAGTAGATCCTCAGGTCTGTGAATTAAGAGTAAAGCTTTAATGGTTGCCATATGCCTGACTGATTTCATTTAATGTCTGTCCTGCCTGCTTTGTGTGTTAAGCATCTCTTATATTTCAGTAATGAAAGTAGTTCTCCTGTGTTTCAGGGATATTAAGTAGTTCTCCATGGATAAGTGTTTCCAGTGCCTTAGAATATACATGCTACGTAACTCCAAGCTACTTGAAATAGAAAGAAAAAATTCATGGTTTTATTTTCTACTGAAGGAAACATGCAGATGCACTTACATATATAACAATGTCAGACCAGGCTACAGTACTATATGCTTAATATTTAAAGTACCAGAAGTTATTTTTTAAGATTATGTTTAGTATTATCCTTAACAGTAGTGTTCAATAAATGGATTGAGATTGGGAACTAATGTATTTCATTTACTCTCTTGAACTGCTGTTGAAAACTTTGACAAGAGTTTGCTTTTGAGTTGGTGATGATCATTTGTTTTGTGGAAAGATAGAATTGCTATGAAGGGAAGCAGTGATGAGATACCTGCCCCCTAGGCTGAAGTGATAGGTTACTGCAGGCCTAGACTCTTCCTGCAGCACAGGGACATGCATTTGTTTGCTCATCGTCTTCAATGCATTGTTTGAAGCTTCACTTCATGGATTTTATACCACCTAAATAAGTCAGACATATGAAAGAAACAGTCACAAGTGATTATATTCACACATGCTTTTCTTTGGAGTTGATTTTGCTTTCTTAGACAAATGTAGCAGCAATTTAATAACATCTGGCCAGAATATTCTGCAAGAACTGATGCCATGTCATGAAATGTGTACATTTTTGATGTGCAGGAGGAGATTTAAGGTGCTGTGTTGGCTGTAGGAATGTCTGATGACCTTATGTTTAAAGATTGTAATATGAACTCTTAACTGGATTAGGTTTGGGGTTTATGTGGGTGTAAGTCCCAATTATTTGTTTTGTCCTTTGAAAGGTGTTTACAGTGGACTGGCCCTTTTGCAGAACTCTCGGGGGTATGTCATTGATGAAAGGAAGCTGAAAGATGTAGCTTTCCTCTCCATTCTTTTTATGATGTTGTTACAGTTAGTAGTTTACTACTGATGTTAACTACTGCTGTGTTACTACACTCTTCCTATTTTGCTGGATGCTGAAGAAGTAATCATCTCCCTCTATGTTTGGAGCATGAAGTAGACACTTCTATCATTACTAAAACACATGCGTATATTAAACCCTGTGTGAAGCAAATACTTGAGAAAATACTACTTCTTTTTGCTTCTCTTTCTCTTTTCTCACTGTTTGTCTGCTGGGGAATTTTAGCTCAGTTGTCAGCAGTGATGTTTTTAAACCTTGGGGTCTCTGGTAACATCTGTGGAGTGAGTTGCTTTGACCTGATCCCCGGTGGCTGGGTACAAGTGTTTGAAATACTTGTTCATGCATATTTTGGGCAATGGTTTGTCATATTTCTGGGAATGTGCTAGACCACTTCATGGTTTATAAAGCCCAATCTTTAAAATGTATGCATAACATAATTGATGTCACTATTGGTCCTATTACTGTTTGCTGAGCCTATTTCTAATACTGTGTCTGGTTTAGCATACATGCACACCTGCAGATGTGAATAAGAACAGACTGTTTTTGTTTGCAGATGCTATTAGAGAAGTCAGGAAATACTCATCTGTTCATGTGATTGAAAAGGCTGCAAATGTCAACACCAGTGCCTTTGATCATATTCAGATGAAACTCTTTCGATCACAAAGAAACCTGTATCTCTCAGGTTTTTCCTTATTTCTTTGGCTGTAAGTATAACATTTTTCTAATGTTTACATCGTATGTTTGTTACAGGAACTGTTGTAGAAAGTAATTGTAAAATAAAGATCAGAAGGACAGTTTCAGGAGATTAAAGAATTAATTATGACCAGGTTGGCTACAAGGCAAGTAAGATCAGGGAAAATGATACTTTACAAATGTTTGAAAATTGGAAGGATATTTGAGCAACACAGGGAGGGAAACATTTTGAATGCTGGAGAAAACATGTATTTTGCAGAAGTTTCTTTGGGGAATACTAATTTCCTTCCTTAAACTTACACCCTTTGTTTTGGACATGGAAAACTGGAATAAAAAAACCCTCAAAAACTAAAGTACTTTGAAAATAATAATTATATCTGGCAAGCTGGTGTCATTGCACCCTGCTGTGTTAAGAAGCAAAGCTTGAGCCTGACCTGAGCCACTTCAGCTCAAGCATCAAGTTAAGAACTGTAGAATAATATTCTGGCTTTTAAGGAAAGTTTCAAATGTATTGCAGATGAAACGCTTTGTGCCAACTTGCCTACTATGGTGTTATGATCGTAACTCTGGTATCCTTTTCAGGATGTTTAAGTACAGCTAATAAAATGGGGTAAAGGAAAGGGCAGTTCTGTACTGCCCACCTGTAGCAGCCAAGACTGCCTGTGAATCAGCAGCACAAACACCTGCAGATCGTATCAGTTGGGCAGGGAGCACTTGAAGTCACTGGACACGGATGATGTGAACAGATGGAAACAGACATGTTGGTCTGATGATTTCTTATTTGTACATTTCTGTGGTGACTGGACAAGGAGTGTTGGTCCTCTTAGGAGTTCCTTCAGGGAGCTTCTTGACATTGCCTCAATACTCAAGAGGAGCACAGAACAAGAAAATGACAGACCTATGACAAATTTCTTCCACTTAGAGTGATGTGTGGCCATTTTAGCAGAGCATTGAGCATAAAGAAGTTTCAAGGAAAAATGAATACGAGGCTTGAGCAGAAAAACTTTGGAAAAAAAATGTGTCGCTGTAGCCTTGCTCAATAGTGATAGGAATGCATCAAGTTCTTTGTCTTCCTACAGAAAGGTGAAGTAAATATGCACAAATATGTTTTTAAACTCTTCTCCAAGAGGAATAGCTGGATTGTGTCCTACACAAGAATTGGAAGGTGGTCTCTCAGGGTCCTACTTATGTTCAGCTTCCAAGAAGAAAACTTGTAAAGAGGACCCAGTAGATTTTATTTTGTGTAAAAGCTTTGCTCTTGAAGAGGTTTGCTTGAGGTTTTTTTGAGCTGCTGGCCTTCCACCAAGATTCAGGAGAAATAAGCACTCCTCCAGTAGTGGCTAGGTCAAAGGACTTCTCTTAATATTTTGCTTATCCATGAAACAGGCATAATGTCTGTCAGAGAAGTGGAGGAAAGGTGTTCCTTGGGTTGCCTTATCCTGCACTGCTGTACCATCACCCAACCAGCGTGAGACCCCATCTAGTGTGAATGGGTAATTGGATGCCCCTAGTTCATTCTTTGTGTCAGTTTTGGTTCATTTTAGCACATCAGCCAATAGGAGAATTCCACAAGACGGGTAAATGTAGATTCATGAAATGGAGGAGGCTGGGAGCTTATCACTTCTGGCAAGACAACAGCAGTTGTGGGGTAAAGCAATTGCAGAGCATCGGGTACAGGTAAGGAAAATTACCTCTCAGTGGAAGTATTGGGGCCAGCTGAGCCTTCATCTGCACACTGTACCAAAAAGAGGAGGGTCATAGACCCTAAAGACTGTCCCCTGGGTACGACAGAGACATCCATCTGCTCATCTGACCTGGTCCTTTGGTAGCCCATGCTGTACCAGAGAGAGATAAGAAGGGCTGAAAACTGAAGAAAATCTCGAGAAAACATGAGCCCACTGGTCACTGGGGCCTTCTAGGAGAGTCAGCATGGAATGTAACATCATTCCCAGTAGTGGAAGATGCAGCTAGGGAGTACTTAGGCCAGTTGGGCATACAAAAGTCTGTGGCATCCTAGGATGGCAGAGGGAGTTGGCCAATGTCATTGCAAGGATTAGTTTGAAAGATCAAAATTCTGGGGAGAATCCTGGTGACTGCAAAAAGGCAAATATTGCACCTGTCTTCCTGAAGGATAAAAAACAGGATGCAGGGAACTGGAGACTGGCCTCCTTGGAAAGATTATGAAGCAATTCTTGCTCAAAGACATCTTTGGGGACATGAAGGACACAACGACTTGGAACAGCCATCACGGACGTACCAAGGGAAGATGATGCCTGACCATCCCTGTTGCCTTCTGCAGTGAGATGAATGGCTGTCTGGTTAAAGAACCATATATCCCTTTTGCAAGGCCTTTGACATAGTGCCTTTTAGTATCCTGAGAGTCTAACCATGGGGGGACATAGGCTGGAGAAAACAGCAGCTGGAAAATTAGCAAGGATGTGGTCAGCTGGTGAAGGAAGGCAGTTATCCCGCTCTGTCTGACACATGTGGTGCTGCAGCTACAGGACTGTGTCCAGATTTAATTCCCCAAAATACTGGAGTACTGCAGTGGGGTACAGAGAAAGTTGGAGGCTGAAATATGTGACCTGTGAGGAGATGATGAAGGAGCTTGGCTTTCAGCCAGAAAAGAAGAGACTTTGAACAGAAAATCCCATTGGTTTTTATGTCTGTCTAGTAGCAGAAAAGATGGATTCAGTTCATCTCAGTGGATCCAAAAAGGAATGACAAGAGGTAACAGGAACCTGAGATGTTCTGACTTGTGGTAGAAAAGTACTGCTACTGTCAAGAGTGGTTAAATGCTAGAACAAGGACCCTGGAGGATGGTGGAATCTCCCATCTCTGAAGATGGTAGGAGCTCAACTGGACAAGCCTCTGAGCAATCTGCTCAACCTGTCCTACCTTGCATGGGATGGAAGCCTCCTTCGACATACATGGTTCTGTGATTCTCTTTTAGTTATGATGTTTTAATGATCCCTGCATCTGTAAGTTAATGAGCAGTAGTAAAACTTGCTAACCTTTGGAAAGCAGTGACATGGAGACCCTAACTTTTTTATTAAGCTCCAAAAAAATAGGAAAAGGACCTTGCAATGAAAAAGCCAGGGGGTGGAGAGAGGCTTAACTTGAAAAGGTCTGCTAATACTTCTCCAGCTATGAAAAAGCCAATTACTTGGTTTTTCAAACTTCTTTGAAGAGCAGCTACATAGTTACATTATAAGCATTAATTTTACTCAGTGTTGTGTTACCTTGATTCAGCAACATTTGAAAGACTTCAAGATGAATAATGAAAGTAGTGATGCAAAGAAGCAATCAGTAGATCAAATCAAAGGGAGCTATTTGCAAAGCTTAGAATTGAGGTTCCGTATGAGTGCCAACATCTGTACATGTTCTGATTTAACTGTATTGACAGTACTTTGAAGATTAATATGCTCACATTGCTAATTTTATTCTTGCAAGGCTGTTTATGAAATTTTGTGGGGTTTTTTTTCACTGTACTCCATCATAACTTGTTTGGCTCTTGCATTTGGAGATGAATCCTGTTAAAAATACTGGATCATTTAACAGTATTTAAACAGCCTTTAAGCAATCAGGTCTCTGACCCCTTAATGGCTGTGGGTATTTAGGAGGAAGGAGATTCTGCATCAAGTAAAAATCAGAATGTCAATGGATGAAAATATTTTCAGTCCTGTTACTCTTATTTGTCATCAATGAGCCTGAATGTTTCCCTTAAGGTGCTTAAACAACCCTCTTGTGGTTTTATTTTTACATCTAATGCAGAGAGAGAAAAGGGCTTGTTTTGGTTTGTTGGATTTTTTGTTTGGTTTGCTTTTTGTTGTTCTGGTTTTCACTTGTGGTATGGGTTTTTTAATTATTTGTGCTGTAAATTACAGTTCTGTTCACTGTTTTTTTTCACCAGTGTATTGAGACGTACTGTTACCCTTCTTACTCAGTTGGCAAAAGAGATGGCATCTCATGCAGCTCTGGAGACACAAGTAAATGATGCTACTGAAGCAGCCAAAAAATACATGGCCGAGAATGAAAGGCTGCAGGAGGTACCTTTGAGCTTCATTAGTAACTTTCTTACACAGCAAGTAGTACAACGAACTCCAAGGATGGTTTGCTACGGAATGCTTGTTCATTTTTTTCCTTCTGGTTGAAAAAGGAAGAGAAATATTTTTACAGTATGTAATTCAGAATACTGAAACTATAGTAACGTTTTATTAACAAAGGTAACTGAAGTAAACCAAGTAAATTGAGTTCTGTCTTTCCAGTACAAACTTTACCAAAGCAGTAATAGATTCTTAATATGTCTCTCTGAATTTAGTCTTAACAAAGTAGGAGGAGGCACTAATTTTATTCCTTGTATCCCAAACAATTGCCTGTTTAGGTCAAGGCTGTAGCAGTCCAGGATGAAAAAGCCTACTAAATAACTGTTTTTATGCTGACTGTTTCTTCTTAATAGAATTTTCTCCAGTCCTGAAATATATTTTCTAATTTGAAAAATTAATCTTTTGTATTTAATGTATTTTTTATTCTTGTATCTTTTTATGATAGGTCAGCCAATTTCATAATACTTCCCCTTCTTAGGAGGATACTGTTGTAGTGTTAATTAGAATACTGCCAAAAATTTCTTACTTAAAAAAAAACCCCAATGGACAAAAGAGATGTTATTTTAATGCAAAAAATGGTTAAGCTGTGGTTCAATACATAATTGTATTCAGAAAGGAAAGTCATCAAAGACAATTAAGATAAATGTATGAAATCTTTTCTTGTACTGATTAGTTTGACCTCTGTTTGAAGAGACTGAAATATAAGCTAGAGTTCAGATATCTAGACATATGAAGACTTTTAGAGTCTGACACATTGTCAAAACAAAATTCCCTGCAGGTGTGTACAGGTTTCCTTCCAGTTTGTCTAAAGCAGCGTCTGTAATTTTTTTGTAATAAATCTCCATAGAAGACTCTGGACAAAAAGTACTAGAAAGGATAAAAAAATCCACTTGTTTGAGAGGTGCTGTAAAACAAGGATCACTAGTCTGTGTTAGGTGTTTCCAAAGTATAAAATTATTCCAGAATTTTGGGATTTGGTATTTTGTCAAAATGATCCAAATTCCTTCCCTCAGCCATGGAATTTCTCTCTTTACTGCCTATGGGTACGTTTTTTTCTTCTCTGTCCTCTTGGGATTTTGCCAAAAGCCCTCTTTTTTGTTCTGCTTTCACATTCTCTTAGCAACACATTCTCTTAGCCACTTGCAAGTGATAGCCAGAAATTGGAAACTGTACTCCTGTCTGTTTTTATTTGTGTGTTTGATTGCATGGTTTTTAAAAACACGGGTAGCCACAGGCACAGGCAACATGCTGTGGCTGGGTCTCTGTGATGGACATGGGAAGTGTTCAGAATTGGAATATTTTAACTTTATAGGCGTCCTATGGCTTAGGGTTGTCTGTGGCTTTGTGTTTATTTACAAATGTGCTTCATTTCACTGTCAGAGGGAAGTTAGAGCAATTGCACATAATTGCACTGGCTGCAGGTATAAACACTGTAAGTTTGCCCTGGTGTACAAGGGCTGCACTGTCACCTGTTCAGAGGTTCCATGGAGCACAGGACTTAGGATAGAAGTTTACAGAAATAGCTATTTGCATATTAATAGAAAGAGATGAGCCCAAAACAAAGAAGACAATTGCCTATGGTTTAATTACAAGCAGTTAAATATCATCTCAACTCTTTGATTAAATAGCTTCTGGAAAATTTTTTTCAGCTCTTTTCCTTGTATTGTTTAGCAGTCTTTATAAACAGTTCTTTTTCTTCTTCCTAAAGTAATCTTTGCTCTTTGCTCCTGCCTGTGCCTAGTAAGCTCTGATATTGCTAGTTAACCTAACAGCTGTTTGTCTCGGTTGTTTTACTTTTCTTCTTC
Organism: Rhipidura dahli; assembly: GCA_013399225.1. NCBI lineage: Eukaryota > Metazoa > Chordata > Aves > Passeriformes > Rhipiduridae > Rhipidura > Rhipidura dahli. The sequence goes on from VXAC01008444.1 coordinate 437,905, forward strand.
CCATTAAGAATTTACCACTTTTTTTGCTATTACAGAGATGATGTGTGGTTAGATAGTAGAAGCTTTGTGAGAAAAGGGTCTTGTTATGGGATCTAATCTTACACCTTAAGAGCATGCATACATATAGCAGTGCCAACATTTTTGGAGTACAGGGAATATACTGCTCTTGTGTTAAGTGTTTACAGGGCTCTTCCTGAATCCTTTCCTAGTTTCTGTTTTGAATTTCACTGGAAATAGAATCTGGATATTGGAACTATTCTGAAGATTGAAGTAGCTGCAAACCTGCAGGGAGAAAATTAGAATAAATTATTAGAACCAGTTGCACGTAAACATGGCAGCATTCTGCCACTGACAGTCCCGGTGTGTGTCTTCTGAAAAATCCATTTATAACCGAAATGAAAGTTGTACACTTGATGCAGATATGCAGAGTACTCTTACAAAGGAGATAAAGCCCTTCTATTACAAGTATGCCATTACCTACAACACTGAGCTTGTATATTTCCTTTTTTTTTCCTTAATTCGGGAGGATTTTTTTCTAGAATAACTGTCTGCCTGTATCAGGTTGACATCTGATGAATCCTAATGCTTTGCAAGATCAGGGCTGACATTCCCTGGATATTTTGCATTAGTACCAGACTAATGCAAATAAAACTAATTGTAGCAACTGTGGTTTTTAATAGGCCTTGAGTGGAAAAGGAAATGGTAAAAAGAAAGAGTCAACAGATAAAACTGAGGAAAAGTTGAAGGAGGAAGTTGAACATTTGAAAGCAGAACTACAGAAGACATCAGATGGTAAGTACTAGTTAGGACTTCTTTGCAAATAAGAAAAATATTATTTTAACACTGAATGTCAAAAAAATACTCTAGGTATAGCATGAACTAACTTCATCTGTTTCCAGAACACTTGGCATGGGGTTTCTTTAGATTTGATTAGGAACTGATAAAACATGTCATTGCCATCCCAATATTTTAGTAAATGTGTTCATTATGAAAATATGTAAGGTGTAATTGGAACACCTTAGTTAAGTTGTAGTTATTAACATATTGGACTGATATATTTAAGTGGTCTTAACTTGTCTTCATCCATGACACAACCAGGATATGGAATCATTTGCAGGTTGCTTATAGCATCAGTTTGATCTTTCATGTCATACACAGCAGCCACTCCCCCTTTATAAAATGGGGAAGTATTGTGGTTGAGGTTTTTTACTTACACAGGGTTTCTGTCAGCAGAAAAGTCTTTGACTAGTATTCTGAATTTATATATATGTTCTGCAGCTGAGGTATTAAGATGTTAGCTTTTTAAATATTTCTTTTTGTTTGTAAGGAAACATCATGCTATTTGTAACATAATACTTTTGTTAGCAGCTTCCGTGTTTAAGGTTTAGGTTGTCAAAACTGCTTTATAGGCAGCCCAAATTGAGATAGAAGCAGATTATACCTGTTTGGTTCTGTCTTACTGGGATCTTTCAAGGTGTGTGATGCCTGTGAACACCTGCTCATCTGAAATCAGTGTTTTTAAGATAACACTGCCTGCAATCTTGTAAACATTAATCAGATGTTCAGACTGTAACAAAAATACAAATTTCCTTGCTACAAGATAGCATGTTATCATCAAAACATAGCCCTGCTTTCATATTGCCTGGCACTGCTACAACGCTGTAAGAATAACAGCAAATATTTCATGAATCCTTTTTTACTTGTCCACTGGGAATTCAAATTAAAAATGTAAAACAGCTGTTTTCAGCTGGGCTTGAAGCAACAAGAATGTTTAAATAGAGAGTCTCATTAGTTCATGTTCTCAGGCATGTTTGATGGTGGGTTTTCCCTCTCCTGCTGTTTTCTTGAAGAAAGGGGGGAAAGCACTCTTTGAAGTGACAGGATCAATAGAAATTTAAATGGATATGTTTTATTCAAACTAACTGGTGGTATGTAACAGTAATATAATGTAAGCTTTTCAGTCAGGAATGCTAGAGAAAGCTAAGGAATAAATAGATTTACCTCATGCTGCTTGAACTTCATTCTCCCCGTGGGATGTTGTCCATCCAAGAGATGTATAAATTAAGGCATACTTGAATCTTTTGTTAGGGCAAAAGTAGGAGAGAGGGTCTTTCTAAGGAGTGAATTGGACAATATTTACAGCCCTTCTCCTGATGCCACCCCCCTCATTGCCAAAAACCCCATGGGTGGTATGGAATTACTATGGGCAGCTAGGTGGTGGTGAGGTATGTCTGTCTTACCTTTTTTTAAGTTTTCTTATATGTTATTTTGAGCAAATTAATAGCCAAGAAGCTTGAAGTACTTAATAAGAACAACCACATCTTTGTAGACACAGCTTTCTATAGAGTATTAGAGAGAGTAAATCAAATTAACTGTTGTCTTTTGAAATTCCTGCAACTGGGCAGGTGAATGTTGACTTTCACGTTCACTAAATGTGAGCAATGCATTACACAAAATGAAAGTTGAGGTTGGAAAGCTTGTTTTGCCTCTTCTAAACAATTTGTTTCATGCTACTGAGCCCATATGACTAAAGTAACTTTTTCTTTGTGTCCACAAAGTCCAATCCATGAAATAGTGGGGGAGGGAGTGAAGAGTGTAAAAGGTGTCACCTAATAATGAAACAAAAACCTAGTATAACAATAAAAACTTGACTGGTTTTGATTTTTGAGGTTTTTTTCTTGTTTGTTTTTCAGCTAAAGTATTTGGATTTTGTTCTTGCTTGGTTGGGGGTTTATGTTTGGGGGGTTTTTTTGCTGCTTGAAAGGAGGAACTTTTTTTTTTTCCAAAAGCAGTTTCAATTATTCACTGATCTGGTCTGGGACACTTACTAAGCTGCTGATGCATGGTGATATATTATTTTAGAGTAGGCCATGAGTTGAAAGGTGGTTTAACTCAGTATAGTGGCAGCCAGGAGGAGTCCTAAACGTACACCTGCTTCACATTTAAGAAAACAGTTTACTATCAGATTAGTGCTGTGACTTCAAAGGTCATACAAATTTCCTGTTAAGTTTTTAATCAGTATTTACAACTGGTCGAGGAAATACTATATGTCTCCTTTTTCTGAAATTCTGACTAAAATTATAGTGTAGACAAATTATTGCAGATTTTCAGGAGACTCATCTCTAGTTCTTCAGCTTTCTACCTTTTACAGAAAGCACAAGACTATTTATTTTTCCCCTCACTTAACAGTGAAATCATAAGTCAAGAAAACATTTTTCCACTGTGCTTTGAACAGGTGGGGAGGAAGAATCAAAATACAAGACTGAGCAGTGAAATTAGTAAAATCTGAGGAAAGGCTGGAAATTATTTACAAGATTTTTAACCAAATTAATTTTCTTTTCAGGCTAGATTTTTCTTTTATCCTTGATGCCTTTTTTTTGCTTTATTTTGGAAGTGAAGCAAAGAGGGCTAGTTCCTCACTACGTTATTGCAGACCCATATGTTGTTGTCAGGGCTTTATAGGCACCCAGCAGTGGGGCTAGCACTTTTAGAGCCTAAATCCATTTTTAGCATACCTAGACATGTTCAGACACCTGACATGACTGTTCAGAAACCTTCTGAGATGGTATTTTATTGATACGCTTACATATTATAAAAATGTCTCATTGATATCTAGAAATAAATGTACATACTTGTAGCAGTACCCAGTACAGATCTGAGAATGTTTCTCCTGCTACACATTAGACACATTACTAAAAAAATACTGATTGAGATAATTAGAGGTTCTCAGTATGGCTACTGGCCTAGGACCAATAGGAATTTTCTGGGGGAAGAAGACATGCTATGATACTGTTTCATTCTAATGGTTTTGAAAACTATTCAAAAAACCACAACAAACAAATTATCTGCAACTGGGCATGAGGTTAGAGCTGAGAGAAGTTTCATAAAGCCTTGTGTCCTTACAGCAGTCCTTTTTGTGGGGCAGGAACAGGGCTTCATGAAATATATACTGGCTCATCAAAGTCATTTAGGTGCTTTTGAACTTCAGTTCAACTTTTCCTGAAAATATTCTGCTTATACATTGTCATCATAGGCATATAGTGGGGCAGGAGGAAATTCTAATGGAACTTCCATGCATCCTTTAAAGAGGTTTGTTTTGTGTACAGACTGTCATGAGTGTTCTTTGTTCCATGGTTCATAGTGTTGTAGGAGACAGGAACAAGGCAATAATTCATGTGGAGGGCTGGTTTTGAAATGTCTTCTAACTGTTGGCTCCTGTAGAATGTATGCATGTACAGATGTACAGCTCTCACTTAAATGTGGAGATTATTACATGTTAGAAAGGTACTGAAAATACAGACATTGGGAATACATACATTTCATAAAACTATTGCTGCAAGGGAGAATTCAGTTTGGCCTTGGTGTTGCTGGGTAGGCTAGTGCCATGTGTGAAAACTATGTTGAGCTTCACTGATGCACTCTGGTTTTTAAAAACAAGCAAGTTAAAATAATTGGCCACAGTCTTGTTATTTAGCCAATGGCAGAGGGAAGTTGAGAAACAAAGCCTGTCTTACTTAACCTTACTTTTTACAAAACTGTGAGATGATAACCAAGGGTGGGAGCCATTGCAGGTGTCACATGCAGAAAGAGTTGATTAATTAATTGGAAGGGAAGGCTGTATACAGCAAGCATTATACAGTGCTTCTTATACAATGTTTATGAAGATGCTATAACATCCCTTCTGTAACAAAATTTCTTCTGAGGTTGCAAAAGGTACTTGAGGAAATTTGTAAATTTTTTGGCCCTGCCTTCTCATTTTAAATTCTGACCGTTATATCTTAAGAAGAGTATTCAGAATTAGTATGGAATTGCTTGACTGGAGTTGTGTTCCCAGCCTTACAGCGTATTTGTTGGCAAATCTCTTGTGCCGTCAGTGCCTAAATTCTTAAATGTGAATAGCTCTTTTTGAACTTGAAAACTCTTTTAAGAGAGGGCTCTTTTTTACTCTTCAGCTAGTCCAAATCATTTGGGTTGTAGGCTTGTATTGTGAGCAATGCTAATGTAAGTTCCAGATCGTTTCCTTAGTAGCAAGCACTGTAAGTCAAGTGATTTAGTCAGACTAGGACTAGTAGTTGTGCAAGGAAGTGCCCAAAGGATTATTGGTTGTTTTTGTTGCTGTTTGGTTTTGGTTTTAGTGTTAGGTTCTCCATCCTTGTTGAAATGAGAAGATCATAGAAATGCTACAGCTACTGGGCTGTGGTAATGTAGCTCCTCAGAGCAGTTTTATTCTCCGTCCTTAGAATTTAGACCTATCTGAAGTAAACTGTCTCTTCTGGAATAGGATTCAGAGAATGTGGTGAAAAAAGGTCAAGTTCTCTACTTTTCTCAGACCATACATGTTACATCAATTTATAGACCTTCAGTCACACATAAGTGTAAAGGGATAAAGTTTTCCATAAATGTCTTCCATTGAAACACTGCCCTAGGAATAGTTTGTTGATCTTTCTTTGAAGGGAAGGAGAAGGGATGAAGAAGGATAGCCTACCTCTCATAGTACTGATGCTGGATTCTGGGTTTGGAACTTAGTGATTATTCCTCTCATTGGATGCTTTAAAGTAGAAGCAGCATCCTCACCTCCTGCCTGCTCATGCATTGACTTGGTGGGAGGTGTCAGCTGTGGGGACTTGCTTGCTGCCAGTCCAGCTGTTGTGCTCCTGTGAGGCAAAGTAATAGGCTAGATGGAAGCCAGAAATAATAACTGAGTGTACTGCGCACACAAAGGATCTCCTGTTCCCTGCTGGATCTGTGTTCATGTGATAGGATCCATATGACAAACTGCACCTGGTGGACACGGCTGCACTGCAGTGCTCGTGCAGCCGCACAGGAGCTGGGCATTGTTGTGTGGGCACTCTGGTGTTTCACAAGGCATCCAGGGAAATCAGTGCCCTGAGGAATTCACATTGTCAAAGATGTGATGCTCCTTTTAATTGTGTGGTCCCAACAGGAATGAGTCTGGATTTGGTGGTTTGTTGATGTTTTTGGGGTTTTTGTCCATAGCCAACACAGGTGGAGAGGACGATCTGTTCTTTGCTTTTTCTTTTTCTAGGGTTAGGTGAGGTATTTCTGTCATACATCTGTTTTGGTCAAAACATTAAAACAATGCAGTAGCTTGTTTGCTTTCTTGATTTGTAGATACTTTTAGATATTTTGTTCATGTTTTAAAGACAGAGTAGTTTTTAGTTGCAACTACAGTACTGTGCTGCAGCTTATAAATAACTAAATAGTATTAGATCGATAACACTGAGTTACAACTTCTTCAGAAATGAGGTATTATTAATTTTTACTACACTATGTATAAAAATGTTCAAACAAAAGCAAGATTTATCTTTCTAATTAGCAGATTCTTGGAGAAGTGAAATAGCACATGTTTGGTTTTTTGTCTACAACTTAAAATTTGGGAGTTTATCAAATTGTCACAAGTTTATTTTACTGGTTTCCAAATTCTGCTATTGAGTATTTTAAACAGTACCAAGATCAGAGAGAGAGTAAATGCAATGGGGTTTGATTTGTCAGAGGTATGGAAATAGACAAGTTATTCCAAATACCAAAACCTGCAGAAAATTTGTACTGATGCTGTCAAGAGTGACATATAGGACGAAGGATAACTGTGGAAGAATATGGAAATGAAAGAAAGGATTTAAAGAGAAGGGATGAATTTTTAATCATGTTGGAATCAATAGATGGAAGTGTTACTAACTCCAGTAAATCAGAATTTCAGGGTAGGTAAAAGTCCTGTTACAGGAAAACCACTTGGCAGAGTTCTGAAATGAGAATTACTTTTCATCTATGCATTCCAATTAATTACTTTGAAAGAGCAGAAATTCTGGGGGAGGGAGTTCTCCTTTTTGCATGTAGGAGAGTGGTTGAATCTCATTTCCTGATGTTTTAAGAACTAGTATCCAAAGAGAAATCTGGTTCATACCAGACTGCTTGTTAGCTCAGTGCTTAACCACATCTAGCTCCTCACCTTTTGAGAACAGACTTTCAGAGGTACTGCAAATCTTGAGTGCCATGGAGGTCTCTGGGAAAGAAGAGCCTCTCTCAGGGAGTTCACAGTCAAAGGATAGATTCATGCTTTTGGAACTAGGAAATTTGCAAATGTTCTTTTTTTATTTGTACCATTAGATTTGGTTGTTTGTGTTTTTTAAGTGGCCATGTGAGGCAGCCTTACTATGTCATTAACAACATTTCTTTTTTTTCACATGAATAGATCAAAATTTAGACTATGCCTGTGGTGCTACATAAGAGAACTATAACGATCCCTGAGATAACCTATAGCAGAGGAATATGAAAATGTCTAAATGACCTGTAACAGCTTAGGACTAATGGCTTTATGACACTTTGGGCTGTTTTACCCTGCATTGTAAAATAGCCCCTATGGAGTCCTAGGCTGTTTGGTACTGCAGCATAGATGTGATCTCAGTTTGTGTTGAGATGGAGGAGAGTAATAATTGCTTTTTTCTCATGTTAAAAAACTGTTCAGAGTTGTCTGTCATCTCACCACCATTTCTGCCTTTTCATCCACAAACTGATGCTGCTAATCAGTTAACTCATGCACGGTAAAATACAGAACAGGGTGAAAAGGTGAGGTGTGTGCTTCTATAATCATGTAGGATCTTCCTCCTTACCCTGTTTTGTCGATGGTCTCAGTTGCTGTTTGAAAATCTTGAGCAGTGTTTGAGTTGAGTTCCCTCTTTAAGTGGTCTGAGAGTTTTGATTTTGGAGTTGAAGAGTTTTGTTTTTCTAGAATTGTCTCCTGCAGTGTGTCAGAACACTGCAGTCATCACTAACTAGTCACCTCTTTCAGTAGTTCATTGGTCTCACCCCTGCCTTTTTTACAGGTCCTTCCTGTTCCTCATGCTGATATTTCTGAACATTGGCCATTCTCTTTCCGCTCCCTGTCCTCAATTTCTCTTCCTGTGTCCATCTGTGTTGCTGTGTCTTAAATTCTAAGCTTTTTTAGAGGAAGGGCTATCTACTCCAGTGGAGCCCTAATGCACATCCAGGGCTCTGAGGAACTGCGGGAATACAAGTAATGATTAAAACACCAATTCTGATATTTTACAGCTTTCCATAAGGCAAAAACTGAAGTGGCTGCAGTTAAAAAGCAGTCTGAAGGCCTTAGAAAAGAATATGATCATCTGATGAAAGAATTTGAGCAGCTTCAGGTAGGTGGCTCTGGATCACCATACAAGAACTGTGTTTTGAAATTGTACCAGCAAAATTCTGTTTGTTGGTATTTATTGTGCAAGAGAATTTACCAAAATCTTTAGTATAGCATAAAGTTACAATTGGCAGCATTCCTTAAACTTCTTCAAAATAGTAGAATCTTGTTTTGCAAAGTTACTAGTATTTTCTTTTTTGCACTTTGGCTGACAAAGCTCAGGTTATTAGCTTCAATTTTATTGTTACTTGGGAAATAAGATTGAGATAGTTTTGCATGTGATGATCAAACTGAAATATGGTAAGAAAATTATAGGAGAGGGGTCTTTGTGTGTGTGTGTGTGTGTGTGTGTGTTGCAGGGGGAGTATATACATAATTTATAAAAGTAATTTTATTTTGTTTGCTCTTAAAACATGCTTTTGCAATCCTGGATTATAAATGTTGCAATACTGTTGATACACAAGAATAAAAAACCCAACAAACGGCCTAGTCTAAAAACAGGCTACTGTAAAATTCAAACTGGAGTCAGAAATAATTTTAAAAAAAACATAGTAAGCAATTAGTTGTTTGATCAAGTTTCTTATGTGCATGGCTATAATACTCATAAAATACACAATAATGATTTCTGGTAGAACTGGGAGTCTGTACTCCCAATTTAAGTTGTTGGACAGGTGTTCTTATGCTCCATGCCTGACATCTGTCTTGAGCAAAATTCAGTAAAAATGAAAGTTAGCCTATTTATAAGTAGTGGTCTAGGGAAGAAATAAATTACTGTTAAAATTACAGTGACCTGCTCTTCAAAAAGAGTTGTTCAATCCTGTATTAATTTTTTAAAAAGGCAGTTTTGACTTGGTTATAATCTTTCTTTCCTCTACTCTGTGAAACCACTTACTCATTCCCAGCCACACCCTGTAATCCTACAGAGATTGCTGAACTGATCTGTGTTCAATTCAAGACCACCATGCATGGCCTGTCCTTGTTGTGCTTCCCTGTGTAATGAGCCATAGTAGTCCTGCTGCATTTCTAACAGACTTGTGGTCTAAAACACACATCCTCACCATCTTCTGTTTACCTCTCGTGGAAAGAACAGAAGGTACTGAGAAGGACTGATAGGCTCCCAAGAATGCAGAAGACGTTTTCTGCTGGGTTTGCTGCACAGCTCAGCTGTAACACCAAAGGGAGCAGAACTAGGCTGTACAGCCTTGACTGCTGGCAGCAGAGGCTTAGGTGTGGTATGGGGTAGTATTGATGGGACTGCAGCTTAGAAAGGTGTATGGTGAACAAATCAGGTGTGATTGCAGAGGGGCAAAATGCATCGTCTGGAGTCAATGGTTTCTGACTTTGCCAAACTTAAATTATTTTTACTCTGTCTCTTTTCAGCAAAGTTTAAATCAAGCAGAAGGTAAGAAAGACCTGTAAGTGCATCTAAGACAGATGGCATCGCTACAGTTGCTTGAATGACAAAAGTCTTGTGCTGTTGATGTTCCTGATGCATACCTGAAACAAAACTTAATTTTTCTGAAAAGCACATGCCTTGCAGGTCACTATTCAGATTCCTCTAATACATCTTGGTTGCCAAAATGTTCTGTATTGCAAATAAAGTGTTAAACAGCTTACTGGATTTACTATGGAGTTTGTCACTGCTTCCATGAGGAGAAACTCAAAAATATTTCAATTCCACCCAGAGCAACCTGACTGTTGTCCAAGGTTTTGCCTCCCACAATGGTAACAGATCACCATTTGCTTGCGGCATTTGAGTGAGATTGTGTGTCACACTAGATCATAAAACCACAATTACTTGAACCTTCTTTGCAGCACCTGTTTGGAGTCTTAAAGATGCAGTTCCCAGTGGGTTGAAGAAGGCTGAAAGCTTTTTATCAGTGGAAAACTGAATGACAATCAGGAAAGAAAATAAAGAAAAATGGCATTTCTAAATCCACCTCACTAGCTTTGACTTTCACTTTAGTCACATGGATTTGAGTGTATTTTAACAAACAATATTTTGCATGCCTCTGGTTTATTTTTCTTTAATATATTGGAATATTTCAGTCTTGGGTTTGCTGGTATTAGCAATCTTTATTTTTACACTGTTTACATTGGTTTACTCCTTGTGTACCACCTAACTTCTTTTGCCTTGCTAAGTAAAAAATCCTTTTAAATGTAGATAGTTTGGTTTGGTTTGTTTTGCTTTGTTTTCATGGATACAATACCTCAAATAAATGTGCACTGTTTTGCATAAAATCTTTTTGGTATTCAGAAAGTTGTTTTGAGTTTATTTGTTAGTTGGTTCAGTTTATATTTGAAAGTTTGATATGTTTGTTATATTAAAGGGATTGTTTAAGTTCACGGTTTCTGGGTTTATTCTGGTAAATCTCTCTCAATATACTATCTCATCATAGTTAATAGTTATATGCACTAGGAACAAAATATACTTCTAACTTGGTGATGTTTAACTCTTCTTGAAAATACAGTCTTCATAGTGGTAGTTTTGATTGCTCTGGAAACAGGATTTGTTTAGCTTAGAATGTAAACACAGCTTATCAAGTAGTGTAAGGCATAATAACATACCATATTAAAGAAGAGTGCGTATGTTTTTAAAAAATACTTTATCCTTGCTGAAGTAGTACGGAATGTGTTTTTAGAGATTCTGTGACACCTGAGATTTTTTTTATTCATATAAAAACTTCCAGGAAAAGTTACAGATTTTTCATACCTGCATACACACGTTTTGAAGATGAAGTTGAATGCATCTTTGGTTTTTTTTCCCCACCCCATTCTGAAATATTTTGAATTGTGGTGGAATGTTATCTCCAGACAGATCCAAAGACTCTGGTTGGAAGCCTTGGAGCCTATAACAACAAGTGCTGGTTTCAATGACAGAACAAAAGAACTCAAATATGTTCCTTACTTCAAGACACCGAACTAAAGCAAATAACTCATTATTTACTGTTATCTACTCAAATTTCAAGCATTTCTTCTGCTAGTATAAGTAGGTAATTCAGTAGAAAATTAGAAGCTTACAGTGAATGATACTGTGCACAGCTCTTCATCCTTACAAATTTTTCTTAAAAAATAGCATGGAATAAGAAATGGGCAGCTGTGAATGCATTCATAGTACTGATACTTGTCCTTGAGAAGGAATTCTGAATGCTGTACACAGTTTTTTGCTGTAGAGCATGACTGAAGTGTGAAGGAGTGCAGGTTGGTATGCACTGTTCCCTCAGAGCTGAAATGAGGCTGGGTATTTTCAGACGTGCAAAAAGCATTCAGCACATGATACACACACGCTGTAATACATTACACGGAAAACCTTGATATTGGCCCACAGGGAAATGTTCCCTTCATTAGAGATTTCTTAAACACACAGACTTAGTACTTTGCCTCCATTCACTTCTTCTGTCGTGTCCATTACTTGATCCTTTATCAGGTTCCCCAGTCACAGAGTGTAACCATCATCATTTTTGTATTTGTCTATTGTGGGCAGTCACACACGTTTGACTGAGTTGCATTATCATGCTCCCAGCTCTTTAGAGTCCCAGACTTGTTCACAGAAAAATAATCTTTTGTTACTCAGATTGAAATTATTGTCTAATATCTGCTATGTAGAGCTCTATTTTTGGAAAGAACAAAGGGTTCCTGTAAAATTTTAAGTAAATAGTGTATGTGGAAATTCTAGTAGATGTCAAATCCTTGTCAATACTTTGCTTTTGCATTGTTTCACATTATATGCTTTCAGGGCCTGTGGGAGTTGATCAACTTTACGCACAGTTCTCTCACTGGTAATGTTTTAAGTTTGGTTGATATACAGGGAAAGAATGAAAAATGTCAGGCTTTTATCTCCTGACCTTTCAGGCTGTTGGGTCAGCTTTCAGTCACATGTGCCTGTGGTGTGGGAGAGTTGAAAAAAGTTAAATCTCCACTAATACTGGTGGAATCAAAATTGCTTTTGTACTCATGTTGGACAGTTAATTTATTCTGAGTATGTCTCCAGAAGTAAGAATTCAGAGCTCTTTATACTCTAAATAATGTCAAAGTAATTGCCTGGTTGTTTTGGAGCCTTTTTTCCCTCTTTACAAAAGTAGAGATGTGTATTTTCTGTACTTCAGTGGAGAAGCATGGGAGAAATTTTTCTACAATTATTTGCACAGGTTTAACTGATAGTAGCTTTCAAACAAAAATTTGAGAGATGTTTCCATATTTTTTTCATAAACCCCTTTTTCTGCTGAGTCAAGAAAGCAGTGAGGTCATGGTGGGTGCATGAGAGCTGACCTGAATATTAATGGACCTGGCTGCATGCTTCGGTGTTACCTTAAATGAAAGCACCTGTAGCTAGGCAGGATGTTTTTCCCTGTTTCTATTTTTGCTACAAACATCTGACAGTACATCTTGCTTAATAACATAAATTGTGCAGTGTCTTTTCTGAAAATGTACCCTTGCAGTAGCACTCCCTGTGTGTTTGCTGCCACAGTAGTCCCTGGCTACATAGCCTCACTGAAAAGACATTGTGCTTTACTAGCTTCTTGTAAAGGGTGAAAGCTCAGCTTTTCTGTCGGTATTGAAATAACATTTGTTTTTCCACGTGTGAAGTTAATGTAAAAGTACTACATGGCTGCCTCAATTCTCGAGTGTTCCTTGAAATTCTGAATTTACTCTTTGGGACAGAAGCCCTCATTTTGCTTTGCCTTTGGACAGTGCTTATTCCAGTGTCAGCTGTAATCTGGGTCCTGTTACAACCTAATACAAGTCATTTTATAGATAAATTGGAAAATCAGCTCTCAGTTATGTCATTCCAGTCATTTAGTACTCTGTGCTGCCTATTGCTGTGTACATTAATTGTGGAATGTCTGAAAACACAGTTCTGGAACTCAGCATCCTCAGTTCAGGAATAATGTGGAATATTTTATTTTCTATTATAAAATGTAATACTTGTGTTTTGTTTATGAGGTAATGTACAAATAGGGACAATCATTGCAAGGTGTATTTGTGAGGAAAACAAGAGTCCCTCTAGTTTTGTGTCCACTCTCAAATGCAGCTGTGGTCCAAAGGAAGTTTTATTACCACCTGCAAGGGCAAGTGCCCTGAAAAGATTTTGCTATTCCACCTCCAGCTTTGGGAGAGCTGAGCAGTAAGGGAAGCAGACTATACATATATAATCCTTTATATGAGAAAGGATTCCCTGCAGGACTGTGCAAAGGTGGTCTTGGTCTGCATGAAGCGCATCTGGGATGTTTGGATTCTCAAACACACTTGGGTGCACCAGGGTTTAGGGAGTGGGAACCTCCCCACTGTGGTTAGTGACTAGTAGGAGTTAGATATTAGCTCCATTGTGTCTGTTGGAAGGGAGGAGATGCCAAAAACAGCTACTAAGGAATATGAATATGGGGAGGATCTCTAAAACTCATCTGGAAATTGGACACCAATTACTGCTGTCATAAAAGCATGTCTGCAAAACTCAACATCAATAGCTGTAGCTTTAACCCTTTATCCTGCTGCTTGAGATCAGACTGACTGTGTAGCCTGATTTGATTTGTTCTTATCTTTGAAATCACAGCCAGTAGAGACAGTAGCTTTGGTGATAATTGTCTTTTGCAAGATAGTGTAATAACTTCTCATCTAGGTAGTAAGCCCATATGCTACATCTTACTAAGTGTGAGGTTTAAATCCCTGTTCCTGTGATTATGGAAGAAGGTGGTGCTAAACTACTCCTTTCTTTCTGCATTTAACAGGGTATGGAACGGACAATGTGAGAGGAAGGAAGAGAGGAACTGTTATTCTTGGCCAGTAAAGACAAAATCTTAGGCTTTGATTCTTCTCCAGACATGACTTAGGCATTAGAGGTCTAAGGAAACAGAGCATACAGTGAAGTAGGAGTCTTGGAAATAGGCTGTGTATCTGTCCTAGGTTGTTTGTTTCATACCAAGTACAAAGTGAACATGAACTAATTAGAAAATAATAGCAAATAATAAGGTAAACAAAAGGATTCAGAAAACTGATGCAGGTTTCAAGCTAAAAAAAACTAAACACCCCCTTCCCCCACAAAAAAAAAAAACCCAACAACAACAAAAAAAAAAAAACCAAATAAAAAAGCTAAAGCTGAACAATGAAGAACCTGACTTGTAGCTTGAAGGGTAAAAGGGAGGGAAATACATCCTGAGTGGGGTCAGCAACATCACACTTCAGAAACATGTTGCATCTGATTTGACATAGATATGCCTCTGTGTATGGGATCCATTCTGAGCTAGGGTTTAGAGTCTTTAGCCTCTTCCTCAAACAACTGACTTGTCAAATTCTGGTAAATGCATTATTTTACAAAGATGGAGATTTTTTTTTTCTTGAAACCTCTTGTCCTTGAACTTGCATACTTCTGTCCTGCCAAATGCATGGTCCTACAGAGTTCTCATCTGTACATGACCTACAGGTGCTTCTACAGCATCTCATCACCTGAGGTGCTGAAGTTTCAAGTACTGCTCAGGCAGATGTGTTGCAGGAAACAAATCTTCAAGTTTTACAGTCAATTCAGATTCTTCTGACTGAAGCCTTCTTGTGTTAATTACTTGTTCAGTATTAGGTCTTTTCTTCTTGATATCAAGCAGTTCTCCTCTAAAATCAGAGTTATGTAAGTAATAAGATAATTGTAGTTTTGTGGGTATTCCAGGAGAAAATAATACGTAATACACAGCCAGTCCTGAAAATTGTGTTTATGTGATAAGTGTAGGGCACCTACATTAGGCTCCTGCAAATGTTTTTGCTATTCTTTGCTTTAATGATTAGCCTAGAAGCCCTTATACTTGCTGGAGTAATTTTATTAATTCTAGAACTAAGATGGTGTTACCACAACAGCTTTTCAAAGTTAGTTTTTAAAACTGCTTTTTGTGACACTCCATTTTTATCTGGAGTGGATTCTAACCTAATACATTACTCAGTTTTGATGCCAGCTAAATTTTCAGTATGTGCTTTAGTATATGTCTAATACATCTTTTCCAATATTAGTTCCATTTCCTCATGGTATGATCTTCTAATGAGAAAATCTGAACACTTTCCCACCCTGGATTAAGTAACATTTATATCAGACCACTTTCCTTGTTCCTTTAGAACACGGCAGCTTTTACTGGCTCAAGTGCCATGCTCACAGTTTTCTACAAAACACTGGAACTTGTTTTGGGAGGCTGGCTACTTCAGTGCTCAGATAAAACTGTTCAGCAGTCTACCCAGATTTCCTTACAGTGCAGCAGAGGGGAAGCCAGTTGCAGAATTAGGAAACCTGAACTGTGTTAACCCTACAAAAAGTAATTCCAGCAAATAGCTTTTTTGCAGTTTAGTAATGCTGGCTTCAACATGTCCAAAGTTAGGACTATACTTAATTGCTTTGAAACTAACTCCATGCCTGCGTAGTTCATTAAACAAATATTTTGCTTGATGCTGTACCCTCCATGTGTGCCCTCAGCACCTCTTTGGTGTTGGCTGAAGTATTGGCACTGATTCTTATTTCAAGAAGTCTCCTAGGTGAGGAGGACACATGCTTCACTCCTGAGAGATCTTTGCTAGGCTGTCTTCTGTTTGGAAGGTAGAAGAGCTGAAACGTAGCCAGCAGTTTTCTGCGTGCAGGAGTGACTTTTTCAGCCCCAGTCCTATCTGTAATCCTAAATTACAGCAGGGCTGCCAAGGAGCTCATTCCCTACGAGCCTCCTTGAGCAAACCAGAAGCTGCAGCCCTGGGGCACCTTCTGTCCTTTCAGGTGTGACGCAAAGAGCCTGCGGGCCCTGAACCACTTTTTCCCACCGAGGCTCCTGGGTGATCTCGGAGTGGTTTGGAGAGCAGATGCTGTTTATTAGGCACTTGTATCTATGCATAGAGATGACTTCCAAAACTTGTGTCACGGCACGCAGCAGGACTTAGGGAACCACAAGGAGGCTTCCGTGCGGGCCAAGCAGTGTGGAGTGGCTGGTCCTATCTCACTCCCTCAGGCTCACCGTAAGAGCGAGCACTTCGGCCGGCCGCCGGCGGGCAGGTGGCTCTGAGGGGCAGGTGCTGAGGGGCAGAGGCCATCACCTGTCGGCGGGGTTCGTGTGCGTGCAGCCAGCCCCGCTCCGCACGCCCCACACTCGTTCCCCCGACTCCTGCCCGCGGGCTGCCTCCTTTGAAGTGCAGCTCCTGCCCGAGGGGACGGGCGCTGTCGGGGCGGTCGCTCCGGGGAGAGCCGGCCCGAGCTGGGCTGACGAGGGGGCACCGGGGCGGCGGGGGGAGGGCGGACGGAGGCGTCGCCCGGGCCGGCCCGGAGCTGGGTCTCTCTGTTTCCCCGTAAATAAAGCGCCGGGCCGTGGGCGGCCGTATAAATGCAGCTGCGGCGGGGCCGGCTCGCCCTGCCCCAGGCCGGGGAGCGGGCGCGGGCAGAGCCGTCGGAGCCGCGGTTCAGGACGCGGACAGCGCTGAGGGGCCGCGGGCGCGGCGGCGGGGCCGGCAGGGGGGGCCGCGCTCGCCTCCCGCCGGCTCAGGCGGGGCCATGGCCGCGGGCGGGCGGGCGAGAGAGCCGCTGGCCGAGCTCAGCCAGTACGTGGTGGCGCGGCCCATCTACAGCGAGCCCGGCTTCCAGGAGGAGAACGAGCGGCGGCCGCCGCTGCCGCCCACGCTACGCGAGCGGGCGCAGGCGGCCTGCAGGTGGGTCTGTGCGGCGGGAGGGAGCCGGGGGGCGCCGGCGGACGCGCGGTCCCGGCGCTCGCAGACTCCACCCGCCGAGGGAAGAAGCGCCGCACTCGCCAGACCGCGGGCAAACTCATCCCTGTTGACCTGCGGGCAAAACATCCCTGCGCCCCTGCGTATCGCAACTGCCCACAGGGTGCTTCCTTCAAGGGAGCATGCTTTTGACACCAGTACGTGCCCCGTCCCTGTCTGGAAGACAGGACTGTGACAGTCACTGCCCCTTAAATTTAAATGTCCATCGGCTCAGCTGTCTGTCACTTTGGGGTTCTTGGGGCGCTCCAGTTGCAGCGCAGCTGGGTGCGTTCATCACTTGTTTTCTCGCAGATGTTCAAGGAAAAGGGCCTTTCAGATTGCCAAGTCCATTCTGCCCATCCTGGAGTGGCTGCCCAACTACCGGGTGAAAGAGTGGCTGGTCAGCGACATCATCTCGGGGCTCAGCACCGGCCTCGTTGCCACCCTGCAAGGTAAAGCCAGGCACGCCGGTGCTCCGCTCCCCTCCCCAGGACGTTCCTATAAGGGAGCCGGCTGAACACAGGGACCTTATGCAGATGGAATTACAAATTTGAGGCTTGTTATTTAATACTAGATATTAGGTATTATTTTGCAATAAATAATTTATGGTTTTAATTTATTCCTTTTTCTTTCCTTGGCTGGAAGATTTAAATTTCCTGTGATGTGCTATCAAGATGTATTTAACTTTTCTTCCAGGCGTTTTACTCAAGGAGTATTCATTTTGGTATTTAAAATTTTAATTACATTGCGATAAATCAGGTTGTGTGGTCTTATTTCTCTTTCTTGATTGTCTAAGCCTATCGTTCTCCTGTAACTGCCTACAAGGTCTAGTTATTCCCCCAAAATAATGCAGCCTTCGTATCTACTCCTCTTTAAAATTCATCTCATAAGGTTGTTCAGGTCTCTGCAGAAGACAACCATCAAGGAGGTGGTGATGGTATTCACATTTTTAAAAAAATTAAACTTGATGGATATTTACAGTACATGGCTTGCAATATTAAGTTTTCCTTACTTCCTTATTCCATTTATTAGTAAAGCTTTCAGTAGATGAACAAATAGGAAAGTGGCAGAAATTAGTTAAAATAAGCTACTTAAGGAAGACTCAGAGGGCAGAGCCATCCTGCCTGATGCAGCATCCGTCTGAAACAAGACTAGTTATAACCCTGACACATCCACCACACTCATTTATTTCATCCCAATAGAGTTCTTACACTATTTTCACAATTTTTTCGGGACTGCAGCAGGAAAAACTAGCTGTGTCAACCCCGCACTTTCCCTCAATGGAAATTAAGTGTTTGGAGAAGGGGACAAAGATTTACATTGGGAACAAAGAAAGCAGTTTACGCATTCCCGATTAGCTACACGTATTCCCTCCTGTCTGTTCCCTTGGAGCATGCTATGAAGGCAGAGACTGGCAGAAAAAAGGCATTACAAACTTCTGTCCCAGGCAGGGGGTGACCTGAGAAATAAAGAAAGTGATTCTTTCCCGAAGAAAGTTCTGAAGAGCTGGACGAGCTTTGCTGAAGGTAGTGGCACAGTTACAGGTTCCCTGTGCCTTTTTAAAATGAACTGGGCTAGATGGACTTTTCATATTACTTACAACAGCTATTATGCTCTTACTATAACCTCCTAATTTATTTTTTTTTTCCAGTGGCCTGATTTAATCATAATCCATTTGTAAAACCAATTTCTGAAATATACTCTCTGGTCTCCCATCTATGCATTAAAAAAAAAAAAGTTAGAAAAAAAGGGGGGAAGTCCAAATTAGTGAAAATATAAAGCTAGGTATAACTTTTTTAAAAATCTGAAATTTTAAAACATGCATTACAGGAAAAATAGGCCAAAATATTTGCAAAAAAAAGAGGCTTCTGGGATCTTGAGGTCCCTAATTCCCAGCAAGTATGTGTGTTGCTTGCAGTCCTCCCATCAGCCACAGTAGTATGATCAGGACTTCAGTTGTTTGAACCCTGACAGGTTTTGGAGAAGCTTTGAAGGAGAATATTATACTCTGCAGTGTGGGCTAACTGGGCTATGATTCTGAAGACAACTTTTTTTATTGTTTGCTGGATTTGACAGATTGCATGGGTATGCAAAGGAAGAAGAACCAAGGTTCTCAGATTTATGACTTATGCTGATAATTAGTTTTAAAGCTGCTGCTGGGAGAAGAAGTGGCCCTATTTTCACAAGAACTGATGATACTGAAGCATATATGTAGCACAATAATTCAGAGTCTTGTGCTTGAAATTTCTGTTAGTAATGACAACCTTCACATATCCCCCTTTTCTCCCAAGAGACACACACTTGCAACAATGTTCTCCATGTAAATTTCCCATCTCAGCCTGTGTATTGGGCTATGCAAATATAGGAGCATCGTTCAGTACTTACTCATCCAACTACCAGCATGGGATATACAGTCATTTACAGTCATTGATACTCACATGTATGCCTGCAACTGATTTACGGACAAAACAAATTCTAAACTGCATCTGGATAAAAGCAGTAAATCTTTCTGAAAGTCTATCCTAGACAAGATAGTAGATTGCTGAGAGATTTTAAATGTGATGTTTTGATGGTCTATCATTTCAGGTTTGGCATATGCTTTGCTGGTTGCAGTCCCTGTTGGATATGGTCTCTATTCTGCTTTTTTCCCCATCCTGACATACTTTTTCCTGGGAACATCAAGGCACATCTCAGTTGGTAACTGCATGTGTTCAAGTTACAGTGAATTATCTATTACAAAGTGTTAATCCTTACTGCAGACATTCATATTTCATACAATATAACTACTTTCTGAAGCAAATTGGCTATGGTGAATATTAATATTGATGGATCTGGGGAAATTAAGGTTTATTTCTTCTTTATACAGGCAATTGTGCATAATAGCTAACTTATTTGTGCCCCTGATTTTTGCTTGAATTTGTTCTGAAGTTTAAATCTTGTTTTTGGCTACACCCTATGCTAGAAATGACAAGATCAAGGCCTCAGTAGGCAGTACGAATGACAGACATTTTGTCTATCAGCTAAAGCTCAAGATGGCTAAAACAGAGCTCTTTTAGTCTTCTCTACAAGCCTTACTTGCTGCATCTTTTTTTGATTACTGTGGACAGTATCTTCTTCTTGCCTGTCGTGGAGACCCAGAACCTGTGTATCCACTCCAGCCTCACTCTAAGTCCTCACATCAAGGCTATGGGTAAACCTTGTTGATTCTTTCGGAATAGTTTCTTTAGAATTTGAGGTTTGTTTCCTGTCAGTTCTTACATTTAAAAGTCTTGTTACAGCTCGGTCACTGAAGTTCCTTTTTCTTCATTCTAACAAATGTAGTCTTTCCTTGTTCATACCTACCAAGAACACATTGTTTTCTCCTCCCAGAGCTTTGGCATGATACTATGCTTTTTCATCAGCTTTCTTCTCTGCTGCATCAAATGTCTCCATACGTTTTGTCAACTTTGTTAGCCTCTTCCTACCCTACCAAGCACCCCACATTCACTATCCAGATCTGACTTGTTATGCCTACTTATGGCGGCATTCCTACTTTCTAGATTATCAAACACTCCTTTTTTATGCTTTTCCCAGTGCTCTTATTCATGAAGTGTCCTCTAAGGTATCTGTAAAATTTAACTTAAAAATCTTAAGTTAAATCTGTAAAACATAACTTACCCTTCTTAAGACATCTTGTGACATTTTCCTTTTCTGCATAATTTTAGTAAATAACTGCAACAAATATGATTACTTTTCAATTGTGTTTTGCTGACACAGTGATCACTTTCTCTGTATCTTGCCTGAAGTATAGTTTCAGTCATCTTTAGCCAATGTAATAGCACAATACTGCCAAAAGATGTGGTCCATTGTATCATGTTCCTGACACAACCATGGTGTTGGGATCCCTGACCATGTGGCATGCTGGATCAGCTGAAAACTAACCGTGACAAAAAACCCCAAAAACCTAACCAACCAAAAAAGCTCAAGCAAACAAATAAACAACCCCCAAAATTTAAAGAAATAAGTGTTGCTTTCACCTGGATTGGTGATCTGTGTCATCTGGTTGTGATGCTGATACAAGGGAGATGGTTGGAGCATGTTGAACATGTTGCCCCTTTTGGTCTTGGTACAGCCCTAACTTGACTCAAGCAAAGCATGAAACTCTACCTGTATGTACAACATAAGTTATTTAAAGAAGGAGTGGTATTTAAAGAAGGAGCAATATTTTTGTGTCATGTATGCAGTATCTGTGGCGCTTGGCCCCTCATACTATTAATGTACCCCAAGTACAATATAACATGGTTTTTCTGACTTAGAGTTTCTTGCCTACTCTGATATATGGGTTTTTTTCAATGTGTATTAAACTTTAATGTGGTCTGTTTGTCATTACAGGTCCATTCCCAGTAGTCAGTTTGATGGTGGGATCTGTTGTATTGAGCATGGCCCCTGATGAGAATTTTCTCATAGAAGGCAGTAATGCCACAGGGACTAATGGCACTGGGATACTGATAGACACTGAATCCAGAGATGCACAGAGAGTGCTGATTGCTAGTACTCTCACATTCCTGGTTGGAATTTTACAGGTAAAATAGTTGACTTGAAGACACAAGGTTGACACTGCTGTAATGTTAATGGTGGGAAAATACCTACTAGAGCAGTCAGAGATTTTCCTGTAGTAAAACACAAAAATGAAGGAAAGTTAACGCAAACTTTTAAGAGCTTCTTATCCTGTGCAGAGTCCGTGACAGCATGGCTGGGAGCATAGAGGACAGAATAGCCCTGTGATTGCAGGCCAGAAGACCTGCATGAAATTGAGTACTAATGGTGCATATCCTGGAGCTTCCTTTCACGAATATCTTCAGGTCTCCTTTGTTTTCTTGGATGGATGATACCAAGCTCCACTAGGCTGAAATGGGGGAGATATGGTCCTAAGACTCTGCATCAAACAAAGAGAAAAAACAAAGCATAAGAAATCTCAAAAAAAAAAAAAAAGTACCTTTTTGTTATTTAACAAGCTGTTATTCTTCATGATTTTTCCAGGTTATATTTGGAGTCCTCCAGATCGGTTTCATTGTGAGGTACCTTGCAGATCCACTAGTTGGGGGTTTCACAACTGCAGCTGCTTTTCAAGTGCTTGTGTCACAATTGAAAATAGTTCTGAATGTTTCGACTAAAAATTATAATGGTGTCCTTTCCATAATATATGTAAGTATGCCCTTCTAACCTGCTTTGGGTTTATGACAGATATTTTTATATAATTGCTTATCTTCTGCTTCCATTTCACACAGGGGTAGTTCATATATATGGTGGTAAGTGTAAGGCATTCATTTAGTTCTTGGTTTAATGAAGATCTGCAGCTGTTTATTTATAGCTGTGGGGCTCTAAGTAGCTGCTTTTGGGGTTCTCCAGACAGAAAGTCTAATTGCCATCTTCAAGTTTTTTCAGACAGAGCACTTTTTCACATAAAAATGTGATTAGCCAGCAAAACAGATCTTCACTTCTGGAGACTACAATTTGTCCCATCCCTTGCTTTCTTACTTATTGTGAAGCACATGTGACCATTTATTAACACTGTCAGGTTATCTCCCAAAGCTGGCTAGTGCTAAGCCTCTTTACACTTGTACCAGCAGGTCATTCTGGTAAAGGGCATTGTTCTCCATTTCACACCGTAGCCATGCATGGGAATGCCTAAAGGACAGATTCCTACCCTTTGACCAGGTACCTGTTGGTGAGCAAATGTGAGGCTGAGTGTTACTATCACAACTCCATTTGTTGATTTTACAGAAAACGGTCAAATGGAGAAATGTTTTGGCTACATTACAGAAATACTGAATTCTTAGAGGTCTGGTATTAGAGAATAGTATCCTTTCCCAGGAAAATTACTCAGAGCTTTGTGACTGACCTCAGCATGAAACTATCCAGGTTGGTAGTATTTCAGATCTTCCATAGCATTTCCATAGCATTAGAACAGCAGTTTTCTAAAAGAGGCTGTTCTAGGGAAAAAAAAGTATTTTACATGCCAGTTCTGGCAACCAGACTAGCAAAAATGCAACAGACATCTAAATTGCCAATAACAGGATGAATATAACTACAAACAGCAAGGTAAAAATGAAAAAAGAAATCTGGAGGACTATTTGTGTGGGTAAAAAAGTTTTATATTATAGGCCTTTCCAGAATTAATGGACTCTTTCTCTCAGAACATGCAAAGTTAGATGAGACAAAGTACTGTATAATACACCTTACAGTAGACCTGTCAGACTGATGGACTTGTTATTCCAGCATTTTTTCCTATCTCTTTTTTATGTTTATTGAAGGGATGGTACATTTAGTATAATACACTTTTTAAAAGGACCTACATGGTTCTTGCAGCTCCAGTAAGCCTGAGTGGGATGCTGACTTTTTAGGTTAAGGTTCAAAGCTTCTGTGTTCTTACAGGTGAGCCAGGTCAATGTGTTTGCAGATGCATGTGGAGCAAAGAAATTGTTACTTCTGGTCTGTTCAACCAGTGATTTGCTGTGTCTGCTTCAGCAAGTTTTGGATTTGCTTCAGTAGTGTTTAACAAACTGCAACACCAAGCACCCAACATTAGCAGAATCCACAACCGAAGTTAGAAAGTTACTGTTCCCCTGTGAAGTGAAGCAGTGCAAGAGGTGGTCAGTCATTCCTATGGAACCCATGGTGAACAGTAGAATGGGCAAGAAATGGCTTCAGTCAACCAAGGGAGGGCGTCTGATTCAGTGTTCCAGGAAGGCTTCGTCTTTAACTTAGCAAACATAGCCGATTAAGCACTTAGATGTTGTATTTCCAAGCCAAAGCCTGTTCAGAAGGGTGGGAGTGGTGCTGCTGCTGCAAACCTCCTCTTATGTTTAAACCAAAAGCTCATTACTCGGGGAGCTAACCAGGATGCAAGAAGTCAGTTTCTAACCCCTTTTCTATCAGATTGTTCTGTTACAGCTGCTTCACTATGCATGGGATAATTACATTTTCTTGGAGACAGGAAGCAAGTGAAAACTACCCTGATGTTTAGGAGGAGGAGAGAGGAGTATTTGCCACTTTTCTGTAATCATCCTTTCATGTGTTCCCTGCACAATTACTTGTAATAAACAGTAGGATCAAGCAAGGGCACGGGAAGGGTAGAGAAGGGAGCTGCCTATTGCAGCCCAGTTGTGAGTGCTCCAGTCTGGGGCTGAACTCTGCTGGGAGGGTAAATGTAGTGTAGAGTGAAGTTTAGTGACTGCTTTTCTGAAGTGCAGGATTCTCCACAGCCTGGTGGGACCTGTGTGTTCACACTCATTCTCTGTATGTCAGCAGTGGAAACTGGAACCATGTAATGCACAGACCACATGTACCAGGCATGTAGTGAACCAGGGCTTTGCCCATGGGTCTGTTAGCTCTCTTTAGAAAAATTAGGATCTCCCTTGCTATTTGTCAGAGTGAAGAAGCTGCAGATCTTCCCTTCCTTGCTCTTGTACAGGTAGAGGTAAAACACAGGTAGAGAGTTAGCTCTTTTTACTTAGTATTAATTGCCTAAAAATTGGGAAGCAGAAGCCCCCCGTGTGGACACTTCTTGCACTTATGCTTTTTCCATTGAATTCCTTATTAAATCCCTTTACTGATTCTGTAGCACCTTGACAATACATTATCCTTAGGCTTCTCCAGGCCTGAACAAAGAAGTTACTTGGTGTTCTCCAAAGCCCCATGCATCTGGATCATCTCGTGAGTATGTGGACGTCCTTCAAGTGGACATGGGCATGTTCTATGTTGTCATTTTTATTTTTCAGACTCTTGTTGAAACATTTGAAAGAATTGGTACCACCAACATTGCAGATCTTATTGCTGGACTCCTCACCATTTTTGTCTGCATGGCAGTTAAAGAAATAAACGATCGGTTCAAACACAAGATACCTATACCTATACCAATAGAAGTTATTGTGGTAAGCAAAGGGGCATAACAAAAGCTGAAAACAGATAAATTAGATGGGTCTAGCTACAGGAAGACAGGAACTCTTTTCACGTCTTAAAACTGTTGTTTTATTTCATTACAGACAATAGTTGCCACTGGCATTTCATATGCTGCCGACTTGGAAAAAAAATACAATGCAGGCATTGTTAAGAGCATTCCAAGAGGGTGAGTGTCTTTGTTTTGTGGGAAAAAGGTATTATTTTAATTGGATAAAAATGACTGTACTAAGAAAAAATGCATAAAAGAGACATTGAGAGCTGTAACCTGAGTTTAGAACTCAGATCTGGAGATTTTCTGAGTTTTACTTCTGGCTCTATCAATTGTGCCATCTAAATATGTTGCCTAGCTTTCCTTCTTCTGTAAAATGTCTGTCTAATTCATGAAGTCCATCTGAAAATTAATTACTTCCTGCTCATTAAGTGACTATAGGACTATGGAAAATGGTTTAAAAAAGGATTTTTAATAAAGAAATTCTGCATAGATTTAATTTCTGTAGTCCCAAGTTATCCCACTGTGGTTCATATCCATGCTGCTACTGTTATCCCAATCAACCTTGTCACCTCCATGCTCATAGGAGCAAGGATGTTGAGGATTACACTGCTAGAGACTTTCACTTGAAAGATTCAGAGCACTTCACAGTAGTAACCTTCACATTCCATTTGGTATTCAGGGCTTAATTAATTAAAATTTGTGGAAACACAGTAGGAGATAAAATGCTTTTGAGGTCTTACTGAAGAAGTATGTTAACAATAGTATGAAGTGTCATTAACATATTTACGTAATTCATCATACTGTTCAATACATCCTTTATTCGATGCTTCAAAAAATGTAGTTTTTCACTTTGTTATCAGAAGGCCAAATCTCAGCCATGCTGAGAACAATGGGAGCTTTGTTGCTGACTAATAGCATCAGGATTTGGGCTGTGGTGAGCTAGATAAGCGTGTTCTGTATGTCAATGGGCTGTTTCCACCTTTTTATTAACTTGAAACATTACACTTCATATTATAAGCAACCTGTATGCCTCTGCCTCAAACTCCTTGACATTTCTGGTAAGAACAGAATTCAGTCAAAGTTGGTAACACTAATATATTTTCTAAATGCTAGATTTTTGCCTCCCGAGCCTCCAAACATCAGCCTGTTTTCCCAGATGATGGCAGCCTCCTTTTCAATTGCTATTGTTGCTTATGCTATTGCTGTGTCTGTGGGGAAGGTATATGCAACCAAGTATGACTATGCTATTGATGGAAACCAGGTATGTACAACCAAAATAGTTTATAAACATAGTGAATGTAAAACGTGCTGACTTATGTAGCCAAAGGAAAGAAACACCATTCACGCACATTTTTCAGACACACACCAAAGGATGACAGAAGTTCTTTCAGTTCTTACAAAAAAAGATAGCTGAAATGACCACATAGAGATGAGCCAGATCCATCTTCACTATGGGCTTTTCATACCTATTAATTCCTTCTGTATTGGTTTGGTGACTGCAGTAGCTCTGAAAGGGCTAAGCACTGTATAGGGGAATTTTCTGGTTATGTCAAGTTGACATGACTTGCTTTAGCAACCTACTTTCCATTTCCACTTCTAAGGCATATTTTGAGGTGTGTTGCTTGGGCAGGTGAAGGCCATGTCAAGCTAAGAAGTTGCTCTGGACAGCATTTTTTAGGCTTAGTCTTAATGCAGGATTTGAATCAGTTGAACTGTACAGTTAATAAATTACTGTACTTCTCAGCATGGCACCAGTTACTTCAATATAACTGTATTTGTGAGCCAATAGATCAGTGCTGCAGCCTCACAGAAGTTAATGCCTATCAGCATATGAACGTGCTGGAGTAGTTGTGTGCACTAAATGGCTGAGCTGCTGTTAGCACTGGTTTCCAGGGGCACGTAGCTAGAATGTGACATGAGCTGTGCATCACAAGCTCTTAAAGGATTCCTGCATTTGTTCAATGTCTTCACCAGGGGTTATGTTGCTTGCCCATGATGTGGAATTAAAATATCAGAAACTTCCTTGCCCTGCATCTATGCTAATTTTTCATTTTATCCTTTGAGCACATTAGAAAATGCCCTCACAACAAATAGATAAGCTGAGTACTTTGTTTAATAAGTCCTTTATTTTAATACTAATGGTTTACATAAAGTTTGACTTTAGAAACACTGTTTTGCAGTATATAAGAAAATTATGCTTCTGTTTGCCAGTTTACAATCCTCAAAAGCCATATCTGGTAACACTTAGTCTTAAAGTTGACCAAAATGCACCACCTTTCTGTTTAATAAATCTGAAAGAATAAAATATAATCCTAGAAGTGCTGTTTGTACTGTTCTGTTGTTGAATATGTTGTTCTGCCAGCAGTGGTGTGCTTCAAAAGTACTGATTAAATATTGTAGTAGAAGAATTAGTGATTAGCCATGAATTCTACATGTAGTGAAAGGTTAAATGGAGCCCAAAATGATGGGCAAATAGTTTACTTGATCTGGAGGAGTTAAAATAACATCATAAAAGCAGATAGTAAAATAATTTTGAAGAGCGGGTTGATACTGTTATCTAACAGTGTCTATATTTTCTTAATAGATCCAGATTTTTAACAGCTAAGAACACTAGGAACGATATATCCAATATTTTCTCACAGATCACAGTGGTTACATGGGAATAGGCATGAATCATTTACGTGCTTTCTATTAAAGAACATGACTTCCTGCTCTTGTAGTTTGAGCTATGTGAAAAACAGGAAATTTAATTGTGCAGAAAAGAAGGGAGACAGTCAAAATCAAATATTAAATTATGTTTTTAAAAGTATGCAGTGAGTGAAAAGCTCCTGTGCCTGTGTCAGCTTGATGAAAACAATGTTTCTGTCAATTATAAGGGTTTGGTTGCAGACTGCTCCCAAATTCTTTATTTCCCAGTGGAGAAATGGCCCAGATCCCAGGACATAAAGCTCCCAGGGTCCTTGTCACTTGAGCAGAACAACCAGCATCAGTAGGTGCCAGCATCTGTGACCCTGGGGCAAATCTATGCTGGCTGAAACTCAGCATGAGTTCATTGGGATGCTTAGATTGAAAAACTTCTGGCTCAACAAACTAGAAGTTTTCAGTGAAACCTTCAAGCCTTTGTTTTATTGCAAAGTTCCTTAATAGTTCTACTAATAATACAACGGTTTGCATTAGTTAAAGGCTTGTCTAAACTCAGACTATTGTATTGATCAAAATAATTTGTTTAGCTGATGATACCTGGGAGTTAAATTTATTCTAGTACCCATTTCTTGATGCAACTATTCCAGTGTAATTCTTAGAAATGTTAGGTTTGCTAACATTGATGGAAGTAAGTTTTAAACACCTTTGTACTCAGATGAGTATGTCCATGTCAGGGGGAGTATATCAACCTCTTTGTGTTGGTTTCCAAACAGAGGTAACTGCACTGGCACAAGAGGCATTTGTGTAAACATTTAACACCTATTACTAATTCATACACTTCTTAATATTATTGTGCTACCTACTTTATCAACTACTGCAGAAGCTATTGTCATTCTCCATTGAAAAAGTGTCTTCAGGCATCTTGTATTTACAGCATCATTCATTTACCTTTCAGGAATTTATTGCCTTTGGGCTCAGCAACATTTTTTCAGGTGCCTTTTCTTGTTTTGTTGCAACTACTGCTCTTTCACGGACTGCAGTCCAAGAAAGTACTGGTGGAAAGACTCAGGTAATGACCTCTTCTTACTAGTACTGTGCACAGGTAAATTTAATTTTGTGTAGTGCACAGATTTCACTGTGGGTTGAAAATAATTCAAGTCCTAAAATGATTGCTTTGCTGGCACATGGAAAGCCACAGGTGTCTTAGCAGCTCGGGTCTAGTAGTGAATCATTTTTGTAGCTCTGCCAGAAGAGGGCAATCAAGTTTTACATAGCGTGAGTTACCTTAGGGATCAGAATCTTTTCACTCAAGTTCCCTAGAATTTCATTTCCAGTTAAAGGACTGTTTGTCACAGTAGGGTGTGGGAGGAAATCTCTCCCAGCTGGCCATGGTATCTTTAAGCTCTCATGTGTTTGCCTGAGCAGCTCTGCCATTTGCCATTCACCATCACCATGGACCATCTTTGTCAAGTTGAGTAAACGACTTTGTTTTACCATACTACAGTTGTGCAGTTTCTAACAGTGAAAAGCTACAGCTTATCCAGCAGCTCCTTTTCCAGCTGACACACAGACTGCTCCATTCATCTGTCTATGTAACATAACCCCTCCAAGAGCTACTACCTTGTGTTTGTTTAGACTACCACCTTAATTGAATTCCCTCAGCATTAGCTGAAGTGCATAATGGTTGCCCACATATGCCTAAACACAATGACACTTTGGCAGGTCTCCTTGTTCCTAAAGAAATGTAATGTCAATTATTTAACCTTTTTCTTTGTAATCCTGGAAACAGACAATTGAGTAGTATTAAGTTAATTTCCTATGAACACTGTTGTTTGCAGGTTGCTGGTATAATCTCAGCTGGGATCGTTTTGATTTCTATTGTTGCCCTGGGGAAATTGCTAGAGCCTTTACAAAAGGTACTGTATTCTTCCTCTGCAGCACAGCCACATCAGATACAAATGCTCAACTATGATGGGCAAGATTAATATCTCTCTTTAAACTGTGGTGACTGATTCCAGACAAGGCTGCGGTTTATAGTGTGATGTTTAATGTTGAGCACTATCTTAATATGCATCTTTGCTTCTGAATACCATTTTTTCATCATTTTTTTTCACAGTCTGTGTTGGCAGCTGTAGTCATAGCTAACTTGAAAGGGATGTTCATGCAAGTGTTTGATGTTCCCCGTTTGTGGAGACAGAATAAAGTGGATGCTGTAAGTAACCTAATTTTTTTTCCTCATGAATGTTTTTGTCTGGTTTTGGGGTTTTTACCTTTTAATGCCAACCAAGTTTCTCTTAACAACCACATAAACAGGATTTTGAGGAGTTAACATCAGAAAATGTTCATGTGCATTCTCAAAATGCATATGCCATGAGGCCAGTTAAAAATTCCCCATTTTTAGGTCAGTATTCTGTTAATTTTCTTTATACCCTATACCCTGCAGTAAGGGTGCCAATCAGGGTATTTGTGTGCAATGATAACTCCTTCATATCCATTTCCATAGTTTACAGCAATCTTGTGTTGATATGGTTTGAAAATCAGAATAAAGATGGCCTGTTGCCACCTTTACCATTCTGATTTTATCTTTTGTACTGTTTAAATGAGTCAGAAAAGCTGACCTTTCCTTAATTCATGTACATACATTTATGTTGTTACCACATGAACATACCATTTGTCTGAATAATCTCAGATAGTCCTCAGAAAATATGTTTTCATGTTTTCATGGAGCAAGACTGATCCAAGCTAGAATGTGGATTCATTTGGTTTGCTAAGGGATGTATGAACGGACTTTTCTTATGAATCACTATAACCATGTCTCAGGGTACTTCCTCACATCTCCCAATGTATATTCTGTGGAACAGACTTTGATTGCAACTCTTAGGGAAGGAAAAGATTGCATAGAAGACATTTTTTCCATGCAGTCCCTACTGTGCTTAGATTTTAGCTAGTGTCATTGGGCAGATTGTCTTAGACAGATCTCAGATATTTTAGTCAATCATTTACTGGTTTATAGGCAAAAGATCCCACTGACTTCAGTGAGAAGTGCAAGCACTCAGCTTTTTAAAAAATTGAGTCTACTGTGTGTTCTGCCTGGGCAGTGATGTAGGAAAGACTTGAGGAGTGCACTTCAACTGTTCTGCCTGACTATTCAGTGGAGATCTTAAAGGAGTGCCATCAACCTGATAATATAAAATACCTCTCTTTGCAGCAGTTCTGATTCTTAGATATTACTGAGGAATCCCCTTCCTTCCCTATATGTCTGCACTGGGGACATCTTAAAGGATTTTACATCTTGGTAAAATAAATTTCTTTTCAGTTTTTAAGAAAGATTAACAAAGACTGCCATCATCAGAAACAAGTAAATGTAACATTTAACTGTATCTCCTTTAATTTCATTAAAGGAGTCACATCCTTAAAAATATGGTTATGTTAAAACCTATTCTTTCCTAAAAAGCTAACTATGCCTAATAAGATAATGATGGATAAAAGCATCTTTGAGGAAAAAGAAGACTTTTCTGTGGAAGTCAGCTAATTGCTAGTGTGCTACAATCTGTTCCAAAGTTAAAATCTGCTACTCAGATTATCTGGTCTAGTGTTTCTTTAGCATGACCAAGAGTCATATGTTAAAACTAAAATACTTTACATTTGTTATTTCTTCTCCAGATGATCTGGGTTTTTACATGTATAGCATCCATCATTCTAGGACTTGATTTGGGATTACTTGCTGGCCTTTTGTTTGGATTGCTGACAGTTGTGCTGAGAGTTCAGTTGTAAGTAATACAGTATCAAAAATAATTCTTAGTTTTATATAATGAAAAAGGAAGATAATATGCTGAAAAGCAAGATGATTTGCGGCAGAATATCTGCTTGTGTTTACAAAAATTTTGAAATTAAAAAATCTGGTTTTTTTAGAACGAGACACTCTTTGTGTGCTATCATTTAATTACACTGATAAAAGAGAAGCTGCATTATTTTATCAGTATTTCATATCATGCCGGCCACTGGTGGCACTTAGCCATGTGTTTTCTATGCATACACACAACTGAGTTCTGGAAAGAGATAGGAGCATTTTAGATCAAATAGAAT
Organism: Rhipidura dahli; assembly: GCA_013399225.1. Classification (NCBI taxonomy): domain Eukaryota; kingdom Metazoa; phylum Chordata; class Aves; order Passeriformes; family Rhipiduridae; genus Rhipidura; species Rhipidura dahli. Next base: position 469,440 of record VXAC01008444.1, read on the forward strand.
CAGGTGTATGGCTTGTGTAATTAATTGATCATTACAGTAACTCTTAGCAGGTAATACTACTGCAGTGTGCTGCACATGCCAATAACCTTTTCACTTATTGCTTATACAAGACTGATTGGATGGCTGTAAAAGAAGAGCAAGTGAAAGCATGAGAATAAGGAAAAAAATTGTGCTTCTGGCTGATTTGTTGCTGCTTAAAGAGTATATGGTCGTGGAATGGTGAGAAAAGGTGGATTTGAAGAAATCAAATTATTTGGTCATCTTGTTATTTTTCACTGATCTTTTATCTGAAAATACAACATAACTCCTTCCCTTCAGTTTGGTGTCCAGAGAGTGATGTAACTAGCATTACCAAAGGATAGTTGCACCACCAGCAAATGCATAAAAATAAAGCCTTGTAAAAGTTGTTACAGAATAGTAGGTTATAAAAAATAGAGTTTGAAGACCCTCAAATAAACATTCCCAAAGTCAACTCAGATACTATTACCAAAATATAAAGGGGAGATGAGGCCTTACAAACTTGAAAACTATTTGCTTCAACTGTTAAATATGTATCTGGAGACTGCAAAACATTTCGGTTTTGTTATTGACTGAAATAAAAATTAAAAAGGTTGGACAAAAAGATTTACATAATCTGAAAATAATGTAAATGTATTTCAGTTGATTTGAAATTAAGAAAAACATAAATTTTTTTTTCTGATAAAAAAGTGGTTTTTTTAATTCAAAGCAAACTATTCTGCTTTTAAAATATTCTTCTGGTTTGGGAAACCAATTGAACAAGTTGTTTTCTCAGCTCTTAAGTCAGAATGGTGCATTAAGTAGGCTGAGACCAAAATACCTTGTTTTTATAAAGGCCCTTTCACTGCAGTGACGCAAAATAGCTTCAACACTTTTGCAAGTCTGTTAGTTTGGCATTAGAAAACAAACTACAGGAGTCACAGACATTTTATATGTGCAGCAATGCCTTCAGTTCCGTGAGTGCCCATGTATGACATTTACCTTCACTGTCTTTTTGTTTCTGTTAGTCCTTCATGGGGTGGCTTTGGAAACATTCCTGGCACAGACATCTACAAGAAGGTCAAGGACTACAAAAATGTAAGTGACTGCTGAGTTTTTCCCTTCAGTCTAGAAGTCAGTGTAAGAAAAGGTTGCATATTGTACACAACTTGAATTTGGAAGTGGATAGATAACAAATTTCAGCATCTTCATCCAGATGGTTGCTCCATCTTGCACGCTGGGGCTGTAAGCTTCTAAAAATGGAATCCCCTCAATCATCAACAAATACATGGGGTTTTTTTTAAATTAGATATGTAGTTGAACTGTTGAAACAGTGAAACTGCTTCTTATTAGTCAAAATATGACTGTTGCTGTTTAACCTTATATTCTTTGGCAACAGGTTATAGAACCAGAAGGTGTGAAGATTCTCAAGTTTTCAAGTCCAATTTTTTATGCTAACATTGATGGACTGAAAAGCAGCCTCAAATCCACGGTAACTGATATGTGATGGGTTTGGAAACTTCTTAACTATCCTTGAGATTTCCTCAGAATTATATCTAGGTTAAGTTAAATAATTTTTGTCCTTTTTCTGTAGGTGGGATTTGATGCAGTCAAGGTGTATAATAAGAGACTCAAAGCACTGAGGAAAATACAAAAGCTAATCAAGAAAGGGAAATTAAAAGCTACTAAGGTAGGCCTTTTAAAAATTATTCATTTCTATTTTTTTTCAAAGGATTACTGCTTTTTAGTTAAGGCTTAATTATGAATTACTCTGTATTAATCTTTTAAAAAGAGATGAAAAGTGTGACTTACTACATGGTAGTACAGTTTATAAATATCACAATACAGAATTTATAACACAACATAACTTAGTTTTAATCACATAGATCCTAACTTAACTTAGAGTTTCTAATTACCTGGACCCTCTGCAGATCAGATCAGATCTTAATACATGGTTTAATGTCTCAATATAGCAATCATAATCTAGATTTAAAAATGACATGAAAGAAGATGAGTCACCAAAAGTCAGAGAAAACAGAAGACAGTGGAGGCATCCCTGACCCCTGGGAGTGTCACAGGTCTCACTGTCAGCAGCAGTTTTGGTCCAAATTTCCCACACAGGACTTGTCATGGACAGTGCTCTGAGCACTGTTAGGCTTCACTTTTCTCTGATGGGGTTACCAACTTCACCTGATTGCCCACGTGCCTGGGACCTTCAGCAAGGAAGGGAGAGATTAGCCTGGTGCCCAGGACTCTTGAGGCCAGTAGGGAGAGGAAGAAGAAATCTGTTTGATTTGTCTAATTGGTTCACAGGACTTTCAGGGCCTGAGAATGAGGGAAAAGGGAACAAATACACGACCTGCTTGGCCATAGAGAATGGCTTCTTGCCTTATAAAATGGCATTAGTTATGCTAACCACAGTACCAGGGTTGGGAGCAGGGGGTACTGGTCACAAGTGTCTGTCTTGTCAATTCCTTCAACCTTCAGGAGGTACCACGAAGAAGTATTTTCTTTAACTCCAGAACTTTCTCCATGATTAAATTCTATATTCCATATATTATCTACACATTAGAATGGCATCATCAGTGAGCCTGGTATTAATAATGAAGCTTTTGAGACTGATGAAGAACCTGAAGACAACCAGGATCTTCAAGTTCCCACCAAAGAAGTAGAGATCCAGGTGGACTGGAATTCAGAACTCCCAGTCAAAGTGAACATCCCCAAGGTGCCCATCCACAGTCTCATTCTTGATTTTGGAGCAGTAACATTCTTGGATATTGTGGCTGTGAGATCAATAAAAACGGTAAGGGCAATTTTTATTGATGTTCTGTGAAAATGAAACTAATCAGTAGTATGTAAATCAAGAGCTGTTAGCTGAAGTTAATTTCTGGGTTTTAGAAAGTCTGTTGAAAACTATCATCGAAATGTGTACAGCAAAAAGTAGAATATTGGTAGTGTGTGTACTTTAAGTGGGGAAAAAATGCATTAAAAGAACAATATGAAGCTTGCATAGTCAAGTACTCAAAAAATTTAACTGCAAAATGTCATCCTCTTACAAGCATATGTTATGAAATATTTTAGTTATATATATTCTTTCCACATGCCTCCTGCTTTAATTTGGGCACAGGATGATGCTCACTCAATACAGAGGTAGCAAAAATTTCATCTTACCATCCCTGTTCAGTCTTTAGCCACAAGATGTATTTATTCATTCCACATTATTTTAATTTTGAAGGAAGAAAGATTAATTTCTTTATAGTGGTTAGTATAAGCGCTTCATCAGCATTTATTAATTAATCTTCAAACTCACAGTACATAATGAGGAGGTAATATTCCTGGTTTAGGAAGAGGGAAATGAGGTGTAAAGATCAAGGCCAAGTATTTCCATTACTTTTTGGTGCACAGTTGCAAGTGTGTAGAACCAGATTGTTCAGTCTTTAGTATTTTCTGATATTTCTTATGTTCAGACTGATGCTTTCACTAACTTAATTTTGCAGTTGGGACTACTCAGCCTATCTATAAAACCAGATCTTTACCATTATTCTAGTTTATCAATTAACAGAAGGGAATGGAATTAGTAATCACCTCTGAAAACACTAAGAGGCTTGCCTGCCACCAAGGAGCCAGGGATGGATTTCAGTCCTAGCAGGAGCCTTTTAACTAAGTGAGATACAGGAGCAGTGTTTGCCTTACTTCAGCCTCCTGCCTAGTTATGTGGGAATATGGGGTCTGTTGATATGACTCTCCAGATGTAGCTTTTTCATCCAAGAACAGGTCCATCTGGTGCACTGCCTGAGGGAAAAATCTGAGCAAAAAATCTGCATGGGCCAGTGAATGATTGTGTCCTATCATACATACATGGGGGAGATGAAGCTTGCTCAGGCCCATGTGGTCTTGCTTGGAGATTATTCATATTTTGAGAACAGAACAACAACTTTAATTGGCAGTGATGTTTGTCTGTGTAAAATGGGTAGTTCCACTTACATAGTTGAAGATTGGCCACTTCAGCAACAAGGTATTTAACTACTGGATCTTTAAGTATAGCAAAGTATAGCAGTACCTTATTTATGATGAATAAATTAAATGTACTTTGTGGATTGAAGACAATAAGAAAAATTGAAGTGCATATGCCTATACATTACATAGGCATACAGACATATAGGTATTTTCTCCTTATAGACTTTATTTATTGATGTCCTTGTTGCAAACTTTTCTTTTTTTAGATAATTAAAGAATTTGAGAGAATTGATGTGAGAGTATACTTTGCTTCATATCAAGGTAAATGTCCAAGTATTTCTACTTTCACTCATGCAAAGAATAAAATGAAGGTGAGAAGGGATTTCTAGATGTGTATGTGATAACGTCTGCCCTAATAAATATGTGAATTGTCACACTGGTAAACATCATTGGCTCCACTGGAACACAAAGAATGGTGGGGTGTAAAGGAAATATGGAAAGTAAAAGTCAGGACTAAACTATAATTGATGGATTCATTTGGCTGTATATTTGATTTCTGATAGTTGCAACTATGTATTTTGACATTTATTTCTTAAATTACTTCATACTGTTTAAACCTGTTATGATTTTATTTTATTCAGATAACCTTATATCACAGCTGGAACGGAGTGCCTTCTTTGATGACACTGTCAGAAAAGACATATTTTTCTTGACTGTCCATGATGCTGTGCTCTACATAAGGAATCAAATGACATACAGTGACAACCAGGATCCCATATTTGAGAAGGTAAGGATATCCAGCAGTACGTTTCCCTTCCTTCTATCATCTAGCACTCATTCTTGAAGTGGCACATTTGAAAACTAGACCTAGAACTGTAGTACAAAAAAAGTGGGAGCAGTACAAAAAAAATTGGGCAGCTTCTGTAGTACATGAGTATTTTTCTAAATCAAAGGAAGGGTCTGTGAACTCCAGGAGTTTGTTCATGAAAAGAACATGAGAAACAGCACATATGGAAAACACTTCATCCTAAAACACATTTTCTAATTTCTGAAAACTGGCATCTTAAGAACCTCCTCAGCTGGAGGTTGCATTTGGAACATTATATTTAATTGTTACAGATGGAGTTTTCTTCAGTGTGTCTGTCATACTTCTTTTGGAATCTGTGACACTATCCTGTGGAGATGGGTTCTCTCATTTTAGATTATGTGACAAATACTTCCTGCTTGGTTTAAGCCTGCTGGACTTCTGGACTGTTAGCTGCAATGAATAATCATTCCTTGCTCCCTTTCCCAACACTCCATAGGTTTATGATCAAAGCTGTAATCTCCTTCTACTTGTTGCAGATCTGTACAGAAGCTGTTCCACACTAGTGTTCATTCCTACTCCCCTTCTCTGTGCATTTCTTCATTGTATTCTCTGTATTTTTCAGCTAACCAGAATGCTCTGTAGCATTTAAAGATGTGGGCCTTCACTAGGAAAATGGGCATATAACATTCTCCTTTCTTTTCACCACAGTTCCTTTCCTAGCAATCACTGTTACAGTATTATGAATAAATAGCAATTAAAATTAATATTACTGATAAATAACTAGGACAGGACTCTTAATTTTTATAACTTTTCATACTAATGTTTTATAGTAGAGATTAATAGTTTTATAATGCTATACAGAAGTTTAGAGATAGATTATGTTTTTATTATTTTTACAAAGCCAAAACTAGTCATGTAAGCAGAGACAGGCCCAAAAGCTCTGCAATTTTCAAGTTTCTCTCAGCTGAACTAAATCATCATTTTTGTCAAGGAACAGTAAAAAACAGACTCTTCTAAGTTGTGGAAATTATTTTAAGGTACTTCAGAGTAAAAAAAAAAAAAATCAGTGATATGGACAATATGTAACTCATCATGTTTTCTAATTTCTTTTACCAAGATTTCACTCATGCAGGAGTCTAAAGAACCCATAGAGTTCACAGAAGCAAGCCGGCCTGATGATGAACTTGATGTGCAGGAAGAGGTATGCACAGTAGAACTGAATGTGTCTATCCCTCTGCCTGTAGCCTTGAGTCATGCTGTGAGAGTACCCTCAACAGGTACCTTCTCCATAAATAAATACTGTTTCTGGATACCAAATGTCAGTGCTAAGTGGAGGAAGTCACATTACTCTTTAGATGGTAGTAGATTATATCTGCTTAAGTATCTCCTTATCTCTCTTGCTTTAGAACTACTCTTGCCTTACACCTTAGGCTTATAAATAGATCTAAACACAAGATGGGTGCCTAAAAGAAGACTTGGTAAGGCTTGAGGCACCAGAGTCCACAATGATGGTCAACCTCCCCCTTTCATCCTCATTTTAACATGGCAGACACCTTCTTGCACATCCTGCACATGTTACAGAAGTTACTTTCTTTATACTTTCACAGAGTTTTTAGTTTACACAAATGTAATTTTCCCAGATGGTGTATACTCAGAATTAACTGTGGCCTGTTTCTCTCCACCTTTGAAAACCCATTTCTCTAGGCTATGCGCCGACTTGCTTCCTGAAGGACTGCTGGTACTGTCCTGCCTGTGAACGCACAGCAATATTCATGCACCAGTGCTATCTATATCAGCATTTTCTGCTATGAAACCAATCTTTGCACTTGAAGAAAACCCTGATTGTTTGTCTGAATGATACAGATCTTTATAACTCTCCAAATTTTGGCTAACATTATCCCAGAAATACTCTGGACCATGATTCTGCAAGCACTTTCTGCTATGATACATATTAATAAAAAAGAAAATCAGAAGACTATTGTGAAAGATGTACTCAGTTTTGGGACTAGTCAGGCAGAAGTTGCACTACACTTTCATCAGTGTGTACAGGATGAAAAGCTGCTCTGTGGTCTTCCCAGAAGATTGGAAGAGACCAAAATCTTTGGATGGCAAGCCTTTTGTTCAGTATTTGTACAATGCCTAGTGAAAGGGCAGGAGGTCTAGGTGGCCAAGGCTTTGAATTCTAGAACATTAGTGTGAGAATATGTGCTGATAAACCTTGAAAAATGTATCATGATCATTTTTTTCAAGCAGTTCCTTAAATTGCTTCAAGTAGTTAGATTGCTGAAACAGGTGACAGGTAAAACTGTCACATGAACAGGAAACAGCACTATTCACTGAAACTGAACTGCTGTAATACTGCAAATAGGGAAAGTTTCTAAAGACCCTTGGATTTGGGTTCATTACTTCTATATTAATCCCATTGTAGCAAGTCTTGCACTACTATTAATGATTGTCCCATAAATGAAGGACAGACAGAAGATTATTTTGGCTAGGTTACATAATCTCCATCAAGAGGCAGATCGTGACATAGATTAAGGGGAACCTTAGTCCCTGGGTACTTAATGAAATCTGTAAAACAGGACGATACTGAGTGCAAGCAAGAAAGTCAGAGTGTGACCCAGTATTGAGGTTTTTTAAATAGAATATAGGTGTATTTTTTGTTTAATGAATAGTTATATTTTTATAGAGATTTTTTCTTTTAATATTTGACATCAAACTGCTGCTGTTCCTTTATATTTGAAAGTTCATTATGCACAAGTGCAATAATTTACAAAATATAAAGATTTGACCAGCAAAACTTTAACTAATGTTCTTAATTTTCATGAAGAAGAAATGTATTTTGACAAAAAACAGACTGCTACCTTAAATTTTTTAGCACTACATTTTTTAAATGGGAAAAAACCTCTGTGGTGAGGAAACAGATAAAAACAGAAGTGTAAGACATGTCCAGATATAAAATGCCTTTAATGATGTGGACTAATTAGCTTCAGTATATTTAATTCTCCTTATCTGATTACATCAGAGAAATTTTCCCACATCACACTGCACAGAGATTTCTACTGCAGGTAACACTAGTGGAAAAGCTAAGCACTAAATGAATTATTCTGGCCTCAGCACCTGAGAGAACTGTTGTCAAAATCAGTGAAAAAAATTCCTATAAGCTTCAGTCAGTTGGACAGTATCTTACACAACAGGTAACAGCACCAAACTGGCATCTGTATTATCTTCAGACTTCAGCCTTCAAGTTATTGAAGCTTCTCAGTTCAGACACTTGAACTTAGGCGATGTTCATGCTCCAGTCCAAGCCAGCAAACAGCAGGACTGTATTCCCAGTGGGCATGGGCCGTTTGTCTGTGAGATGGGCATCTCCACCAGCTGAGAATGAGGCAAGTGTTCCAGAGACAAATCGGGCCACTCTGCACCTCTTCAGATGGAACCATTAATTTCTATTGACACAAATGCTTCAGCCCAGGCTGTGATTTGACAATTCAGGCTTTTAATTCTACCTGTCCTCCTTCTGTCCCCTTGGCAGCCTCTCATGGGAGGTTGGCACTTGAGCCCACCTTATTGGCCTGAAGTCCCTATCGGGCCATGGCCCCAACTCCTGTTAACCCGACTACTGGAACAGCTGCCAGTGCACAAGCCAGTGACACGTTTTTTAGAGGCTGTATTGCTTTTCTAAAACAGGTGTACATTTTATGTAAAAAGGAAAATATTCTACCTGGTAAGTGAGCTTTCAGCTAATTTGTTATGCAGGACACATTCTATGGAAAAGATGGTAAAAACATGGTAGTAGTGAATTATTTTTTCTCAAGACAGTATCTGTACTGTGAAGTTTGAGTACAGATCCTACTTGACTGAGATGCAGCCTTACGTTATTTTTTGAACTTTCTCTAGTTCTTGTCTGTTCAGGCATTTAAAAAGCAATGAAATACTCAACAGTCTTCCAGTTCCTTTCCAAATATGACATCTGATCTCGGATTAATTGTGATAAAAGATGATATAATGCACTTACTCTCAGCCTACATATTTCTTCCAGGCATGGCTGTTCTTAATTTAACAGGCACAAAATGTTAAACTTTTTCTGAAAAACAGCATTTCTCTCAAAGTGTACAGTGGCGTAGAAGGGTAAGAGATAATATGCAGAATGCATTCCAATGCCTTTCTCAGTGGGTATGTGCTTAATTTTCTATGTATCCATCAAAATTAAGGATACCAGAAAAATGGATTTTGCAATTAAGTTAAAATTCTCTAGTTTTTTACTAATTCAATATCCATACATAGTGTAACTAGGTGTGCTCATCTTTTTTCCAGTAGGATGAAGAGGTGGTATTTTTATATGCATTTTGAGTATTACTATTCTGTCTTTGCATGTCAGATATTAAATTCAGAGATGTATTTCAAGTTTTTTTACACTTTTAAAAAGCTGCATTTGAAAAGTAATTGTACCTGGTAACCAGAAAATAAAGTTGTACATACTGAAAACATGCTCCTTGCATCTGTATATTTGGGGGTTTCTTGTTTGGTTTTGGGTTTAAGTCTTTTTTTTTTGTGAATTCTTATTATGGGGAGATAAAGCATATTATCAAAGATCAGTGTCATGCTCCCTTGGGTCTGTTTTGAGGATCAACAGAGACAAAAGGGAAATCCTGTTCTGCCTTGTGTGGATAAGACAAGAAATGTTACACTTAAATGGCAGTTTTTAAAAGTGAAGGCTATAAAGATAATGAGAAACATTGTAGGGGCATAAAATCCCAATCCAGGAGGCCTTCAGTGAGACTATCACCAACCTGAATTGCATGCAGTAGTTATCCCTACTTCAGGGTTGTGGAAGGACTACCCAAGCCCATTTTCTACTTATAAACTATGACTTACTGTATTTTTCTTTCCTTCCTTCAGCGCTATACGAATATTCAGCGTCCCACTGAATTACAAAATGCTACATGTAACACTGAGTCCTCTCCTGAGCTACTAAGCTCTATTGCTGTGAAGCTTCTGAGAGCTCTGGAGATTTATTGTTCCATCACTTCTACACCGTGCCAGGCATCTGCCATTTCCACATCTTCCCGGTGTGTCTGAGGGCTGCACTGCACAGGCGGCCTGACGGGACCTCCAGCCTCCTGAACTGAGGCCTCTCTCATGTTTTCACTTCATCCTTTCCCCCCAAAACCAGCGTCACGCCTCCCAACCCCAACTAGTCGCGGCTCTACATCCCGGGGCCGCGGTCCCGGCTGGAGCTGCGGGACCGCCGCACTCCCCTCCTGTCGCGGTGCGAGGCGGCCCCGCTCCCCCGTTTCCCTTCCTCCCCAGTGAGAGGCGGCCCCGCTCGCCCCGTTCCCCTTCCTCGGCGCTGCGAGGCAGCCCCGCTCCGCCGCGCCCGGCCCAGACCCTGGGATAGCGCCGGGAGCCGCGAGCGCGGCCCGGGGGCCGGTGGTGGCTCGGTGGGGACGGGTACGGCCCNGCTGACTGCGCTGACCGGGCCGGGGTGCCCGGGCCCGGCAGCACCGGATGCAGCCTGTGGCGTCCCGGAGGTGGGGGAGCGACGCTCGTTTGCCCGCGGCCTTTCCCGGCATCGGTGCCCATAATGTGTTTCCTGATTCCGTAGTCGCGGCCCGAGAAGAAACTTCCTCGTGTGCTTAAATTTGGTTTCGTGGTTTAAGTGTGGTCGTTCGCCGGTGAGCGCGCTGGCGTAGCTGTGATCCTTTGCTAGTTAATGCGCTGGCGTAGTGCAGTGGATAAATGAATGGACGTGGGCTTTTTGCCAGGGTGGTTTTGGAGGATTTTTTCCTTTCCCTTAGAAATGATGGCGTTATGACTCTATCTGTTTAAAGTATTTGAGCTCTGTTTTTGAATTCTAATAAAGTTTGAAATGCAAAAGTAAAACTTAGGTTGATGAAGGTGACATTTCAGTAGGTTGCATCACCTCTAATTAGAGCTTCTCTAAGTAGTCTTAACAAGTTTGGTATGTTTGGTATAGTTTTTCTTGGACATAATCTTGCAGGTTATGGTCATGCAGAGTGGAATTTATTATCTTTCCATGAAACATGAATGAATAATAAACTTACTAGTTTGGGTTAGTTGAGCAGCTAACTCATGTAAATATTGCTGGCTTGCAAGGCTATAAGGAGGAAAAGCTACAGAACCTATTGGCAGTTCAGTGGACTAAATAATACACAAGCTTTTGATTTTTAAAATTTTAGTTTTCTCTATTTGCAAATGGATTGAGTTGCTGCAGAGACTGTTTGTAGTTTCTTGTGCTGTGGTTTTGTGTATTCTGGCAGAAAAGAGAATTTCCCAACATGTGGAAAACAGACAGCTTTACATCTGATGTTTTGGTCCAGCACTCCTTGGGGAAGCCTGGTGACACAGTTTAGTGTTTGCAGGTTCTTCTGGACAGCCAAAAGAAATAACAAATGACAAGAAGTAAAAACAAGCTTTATTGCTTTTGCCTTTTTGCACCTTGCCTTTTAGAGTGAAACTGTCAACCACAGTGCTAAGAGGAGTTTGATCTATCCGAGGAAATCGAGGGCTTTAGATTTGGAAGTGCAGGACTGTTAGAGCACAGTCCCAGTTTGAAACCGACTCATTTCCTAGCTTTGGTGGTAGGTGCTGAAAAACTGAGAGCAATCCCATGTGTTCTTGTTTTCCCTTCTACTTGTTGCATTGTGTATGGTGGTTATAGGCTTTGAGGGACAATAGTTGGTAAGGCATTGTGCATAATTACACTAATGGGCCCTAATTTCAGTGTCCAGGTGCTCCTTCCCTGCAATCCTTTGGGGCCTCAGCAGTCATTCCAGGGCTGAGTGTTGCACCCTGCAGAACGGCAGGGCTGTCACTGCTTGGGGCCCACCCCTTCCAGGCTGAGCATGCCCTGCTTTGAAACACCTATCAGAATGGCATTTTCAGCTAAAATCTGACTGAGCTGGGAAGATTTGTGAAGGACATAACTTCATTTTTGTATGAATGAGATGCTGTGTGGCGGTTTCAGATAAACTTGCTGGAGGCTGAGGGAGTTACACCTCCCTTCCTTGGTGAAGGATGAACCTTCACTGGTGTTGCTTGTTGCATTACCTGGTCTAGGTTCTCTTGGATCCTATACATGCTGATGCATGTGTCAGGCTATTTCTTGCTTTGTTCACCCTGATACTTAGATTTAAATCTGGTTAATGAGAATTCTGTATGTAGCTGGAAACAATAATTTTCAGTTTAGGAAGGATACAGCTACATATTTCTAAATACCAGTATTTTTGTGATACTTTATCATAAACCTTTAAATAATATGTCAAGATGTGAGTTTATATATGAACTAGTTTCCTTCCTATTTTAATAAACAATATACATAAATTATAAAAATTATCTTTTCACATAATAAATTCTGTGTAGTCAAGTTTGTACAAAGAATTGACTCTTCAGTGCTCTTCACACTTTGAGAAGAACTATACAGTTAATATATATTGTTAATGTTGTAGAGAAATGAGTGACTAAATTATTTATATAGCTTTATTTTTAAAGTAGATTTCCTAAAATCATGGCTGTTCCCAATACAGTTTTGTGACTCGACACCTGGAATAAATTGTATGTGAAGACAACTATTTTCTAGTGATTAAATTTTGATATGTTGTATGAGTCTTAAGCAAGCTTTAAAAATTATTTTTCTTAAAACTATTCTTTTAATATTTAGCCTCTTTAGAGACTATTAGATAAATGAAAAATTTAAAAATTTTTTAAAAATTTTCTTTCACAGACAATGATTTGCAAGGAACAAATAGTTCAGGATCATTGGGTGGTCTTGATGTCCGTAGAAGAATCCCTATAAAGCTTATTTCAAAACAGACCAATAAAACCAAACCTGCACCTCGAACTCCAAGAAATATGAACAGGATGCCTTCAAAGACACAAGCTGGTGATGAAGGTAAATTAATGTAAATTCCCTGTAGTAGGGAAGTGTATTATTCTGCAGCATTGTTTGAGACTTTGTTCTGTCTTAGAGACTTAAGAGTCCAGGGTTCTGTCCAAATGCAAAACAAGTTCCAAATCTTCAAGTAATGCTGCACTGTAGGGCTTCAGTAGTGCCCGTTTTCAAAACAAGCTGTGTTACTGTATTGGCTCTACCTTCTGTAGAATAGGCTCAGCAGATTGTAAGTGCTGTGGCATTACTTGATGATTTCAGTGTAAATGATCCAAGCTCTTAATAGCAGTTGGTGTCAATTATGAAAGTGTTGTGGTTGGCTCGTGTCTTTCTTCTCTTTCTCCTTTCCACAGAAGAATTTGATTATAACAAAGAGGAGCGATACGAATGTAAAGGAGGTGAAATGTTTGGCAATCAAAGGAGATTTCCTGGACCCATCTTTTGGGACTATAAGGTAAAGTCATGGGTCTTTGCCTGTGTTTCATGCCAAGCTGTAGGTAGTCCTGGTAGATACTTTGTTAATTAAAAGTTTCTCGGTTATTTTTGTCTGACTGAAAATACATCCTCTGCTTTCTCCTGTTTGTGGTGTTCTTGCTTCCTTTTCAGCTAATTCAGAAATAATGGATATGTTGATGATAACTGAAATGAGAAGCTTTAGTGATGTTGTGGTCTGTTTTCTCACCCCCTTCTCTGTCCTACCAGATAAACTTGCTGGGGGAAAAGGATGATACGCCAGTCCATTTCTGTGATAAGTGCGGATTGCCCATCAAAATGTATGGACGCATGGTAAGTGAAATTACCAGTGGAAGATGCAGCCATGGTTTCCCTTTAGGTAAAATTAGGTTTTACTGTGTCTGTATGAGGCTTTTCAAGGTTACTGATTTTAACAGGCATCTGAATAAACAGCAGAATAGTACCAGGATGGAACTGGAGGCCTTCACTGCTCAAGTGTTTTTGTTCCATCTGTCTGGCTGATTTTGCTTTACCCCCTGATTTAATCAAGTAAGCCTGAAAATGTAAAAAGATAACAACCGAACAGCATTACGAAGGAAAAACCCTTCAGGTTCTGGGATTTTGACCTTATACCACTTAGGTTTCAAAATAAGCTTTTTATCTCAATTGAAGACTTGCAGTGAAGTTAGAAGACACTGTTCACTAAAAATCCCTGAGATTAATTTAGATTTCTAAGTGTGATGTAACAGGCTTCAGCATCTGACTTAATGACAGTTAATGCTTTTAAATCTTTCCTTCCTGGCCAGCAAGACAAGTGTAATCTGATTGCTTATGCAGCTTCTGTGAATGTTCAGTGTTGGTATTAGTGCAAGATTCAAACTTCTGCCACTGTTTTTTAGCAACACATAACCCCAAACAGCAGTACCCCAAAAAACACAAACTGAGCATAAACTGTTCTAGAAGGTTTCTGTGCAAAGATGCTGTAAATTGTTAACCATTGCTATGCTTGTTCACCTCATAAGTAACTTAGTTACATTAATTATTATAAACTGTGCACTGGAGGGAGGAACTGTATCCTGCAGGATGACATAGATATTTAGACTCCATGTCTTAACAGCAATTTTTTATCTCTAGATACCTTGCAAGCATGTTTTCTGCTATGACTGTGCTATACTACATGAGAAAAAGGGAGACAAAATGTGTCCAGGGTAAGTTATTTCAAGGTTTGTTATTCAAGGGAATGTAAGAAAGTAACTTAAATACCTTATTTCAGATACTGTATTAACATAGCTCTTATTTATGTACATTTAGCAGAGGCAGTAGAGTACTCTGTACATTCTAGCTCCTATTCCATATTTTGGGATTGTAAGAGAGTTTACTTTGTTATTTTTGGGTAGGTAACCTGTTATTGCTCTAATTTGAAAAGGAGTAAATAGCAGTTTATTTTACTTAGTGAGAATGACACATGTTAAGTCTTAATGCACAGAAGAAATTTGTGTGAGAAGGACATGCTACTTAGAAAATTCTTCCTCATGAAATTTTTATGTTCTTTCATAGTTATATTTGGAGATTTAAAAACCAGGTAAACTTCAAAATCAGTGAAAAGTTTCTTTCATTCCTACAGTGGGGCAAAATTGTCAGTTCTAATTTGGCTAATTATGTTAACAAGGAAAAATGCACATTGAGCTCTCTGTGATGACAATATATCAATATTCTCTTTTGATGTAGCTGTAACGAACCTGTGCAGCGAATTGAGCAGTGTGTGCGAGGGTCTCTCTTCATGTGTAGCATTGTTCAAGGATGCAAGAGAACTTACCTGTCACAGAGGGACTTACAAGCCCACATCAACCACCGTCACATGAGAGCTGGGAAGCCTGTTACTCGTCCTCCCATTGAGCCCGTACATCCTCCTATTGCCCCGCCGCCGGCCGAAATTCCCGAGCGTTTCATAATGCCCCCTGAGAAGCATCACCTGAGCCACATTCCGCCGAAGCAGCACATCATGATGCCACCGCCCCCTTTGCAGCACGTGCCACACGAGCACTATAACCAGCCCCACGAGGATATCCGCGCTCCTCCTGCAGAGATGGCCATGGCTCCACCACCACCCCGCCCGGTCACTCAGGACACCTTCCGCATCTCAACGAGAAAACACAGCAACTTAATAACTGTCCCCATTCAGGATGATTCCAATTCAGGTGCTCGAGAACCGCCTCCACCCGCGCCTGCACCTGCTCACCATCATCCTGAATACCAGGGCCAGCCGGTGGTGTCACACCCTCATCATATTATGCCTCCCCAGCAGCACTATGCGCCGCCCCCGCCACCGCCTCCGCCCATCAGCCACCCTCTGCAGCACCCCCCGCAGGCGGCAGGCACCCCTCACATGGTGTACAGCCAGGCTCCTCCGCCGCCAATGACCTCTGCCCCTCCGCCCATCACCCCGCCGCCCGGACACATCATTGCCCAGATGCCGCCCTACATGAACCATCCTCCTCCGGGACCTCCCCCTCCTCAGCATGGAGGCCCACCTGTAAATGTAAATGCACCCCCTCCCCATCACTATAATCCCAACTCTTTGCCACAGTTCAGTGAAGATCAAGGAACTCTTAGTCCCCCTTTCACACAGCCCGGGGGAATGAGTCCAGGGATATGGCCAGCTCCAAGGGGGCCACCTCCAAGGATGCAAGGGCCTCCTGCTCAGGCCCCCCTTCCTGGACCACATCACCCTGATCAAGCCAGATACAGACCCTATTACCAATGATACAAGCAACTATATGAATAGAGAATGCCATGAAGAGAATAAAACTAAATACAGAAGCCTTTTAATTAATTGCTTTGGGGTTATTTTGTTGTGGTTTTTTTAAAAATACTGTCATTTTGACTGTAAGACATTTTGAGGTTTGAATCTTAAGTGATTTTTAAGCCTTGACTGTAGGACTCTTAACTTCAAATACTCTGTAGTGCTAAAATAAGTGGCTTAGTAGACCACAGTTGCATTTTAACAGAACTGTCGCTAGTGTGGCTAAATTGTCCTAAGATGATCACTTGTAATATTATTTACTGGATAAGATGAACACGTGTTGTACCATTCTGAATATTGTTTTTGTTAAATCCAGTGTTTTTGTTAACCTGTGTATGATAATTAAATTGCAATATGGTTGTAAATGTGGTGAGTTTTTATATGAAGTTAACATACTCATAGTTCTGGGACACCATTTCAACACTAATACCTTCCAAATGGCAATGTAGTGAAATATTAAAGGAACTTTAATATTTCTCCTACTGCCATTTATAGTTACTCATAATGATTTCAGGCTATAGTGAATTCTCGGCACTAGAAATCAGACATGCTGAATTCTGCACTTACCACATTCCAGCTTTTCTGTTTTTTTCTTTATGCAGAAAGATGAATCCATCAAAGATACAGCTTTAGGCATGACATGAAACTATGTATTGTGGGGTTTTTTGGTTTTTTTTTGTTTGGGATTTTGGAGTTTGTTTTAAAGCTAGTTTTGATTCAGAAGGTTCTGTTTACATGTAAGCTACTCACTGGAGTTGAATTCAAACTACTGTGTTTACCTATGGCTGTGTTTGTGTGGAAGTGGCTGTGAACTGGCTTGCCATGTCTGTGAAAAGCAACTTCTTTTGGGTAGGGAAGTCATGTTTGCCTCTCACTTTATATAATGTGTACAGTAGGAAGACTTCCCATTTGCATAATATGAAGTGGTGTGTAGTTAAAAAAAATAAAAAGGTACACATTATTTATCTGTTTTGATTTTGTGATACAGGTTTAATTGAGAAAACAGTCATTAGGTGTTTTGCTTTTCTCAAAAAGTAGCAATACAAGCAGGCTTTTAGGTCTGTTTTTGTCCAAAATTTATGTTTTATATGAATACTTTAAAGAGGAAACATAATATAAAATGAGAAGGTTCCTTTTTTGTGCAGCTGGTAGCAGAAGCAGACACTAACAAGACAGTATTGTCTGTTGGTTGGAGTGCTTATCTTTGCATTTCTGATCAGTATTCCCACTGAACCATGGCTTTTTCAAATGCCACATTTCTGACAGTGGTGCTTTTAGATTAAGTCCTTTGGGTTTATTCTAAAGTTTGTAGTTTCCTACTGTTCTCAAATAATCTGAGCCATCTTAAAACCTCAGTGTTACTTTTGATTTTGTAAACTTTCACTTCTGGAATCATAAGCGTTAAATTTATGAAAGAGTTGAGGCAGTGCAACATGCCAAATTTTGTATTTTTATGTCTGAACTTCATATTTTTAATTGGTCAAGGGCTCTTTAGATTTACTCTGTTCTTGATTTCCGCTGATTTCCTTGTGACCACAGCCAAATCTTTTAGATTGCATTTCAAGTAAATACTTATTTAGAGATGGGATACAAACAAATTCTGGGGTACGCAAATGGCCGGTAAGCATCAACTGCTTGAAAATATGCTTAGCTGTAACCTACTTCTTTCTAAGAGAGAGTTAATTTGTTTGGTTGCTCTGAAAACTAAGTAATTTTAAATAAAATATGGTGGTGAAGAAAAAGAGGCCAATGGTGATAGTGTGCTATGAAATGGGTTGGTTGAAAATTAACTGTTTCTATACATGTGAAGGCAAAAATGGCTCTGCCTGCATTATTTTCTTTCAGTAACTAACAAACAGGAGGAACTTCTGAGGAGCCCTTCTGTCACTGTGAAGCTGACTGAGAGGAGGCACATTTATGTTACAGCACATGACTTCATCTGGGAGGAAATCTGCATTGTCTGATTCTTGTCCTTTGCCAAGCCAAGCTCAGCCCGACACTCTTGTGTTACAGGGGCTCTCTGACCCTAGGGAGGGCTGAGCATCCACCTCACCAGTGCTCTGTGTTTGGGAAAAAGGGACATTCTGGAATGAGCCACTACCTCTCAGTCACAGGTGATGAGGAAATGAGGCAACTCTTTCTGTCATGCTAAAGAGTTCAGAATATTTCTGGGTCCAAAGCTATTCTTGAAGTTACTGTTAAAGTGCTCCTCTGAAAATGCTGAGGCAGATGAATGGGTTAAGGGAAAACAGCAGTTTTTGCTCTGTCAGGAAGCATAAAAGGCGAATGTATCTCTATCACTGTCACTGCAGACAATGTGAGAATTTTTTTCTCTGTATTTGAAACAAAGGTGACATATGTCATACAGACAATGATGTATTACCCAAAATATCAGTGGGATCCCTTGAGTAGTTCAGTGACCATGGTCCAAAAGCCTGTGATAAGAGAACTTAATTGAAAAGTCATCCTATGTAGGCAGGAGTTGGACTTGAGTCAAATTTCTGTGTCATCTTGTAAGAGGAAGATCTAAATATATTTTTTTAATTATTAAATCCGGAGTATACCTATGTAACTAAGGGCACTGTTGATGTTTTCATATTTACAAAGTTTAAAAATGCTTCCATTGGTTGAAACCCTGTGTTGACTGTCTTTTAAATTTGTTTATGGGTTTGATGTGTGTTTTAGAGTGTTTTTTTCCTTGGTTTGTTTCGGGGTTTTTTTAAAATACCTGGTCATTTTACTGAGAGGTTACAAAATTCATATGTTGTATTTAATTGTGTAATTGACAGTGTTAGAAATGGTGAGATGCACTTGTGATTTCTTTAGATTCCTTCTGAACTTTTACTGTAAAGACAAAGATTTGAATTGAATTAATTACATTTATTTTGAATAAATATTTTTGTCTGTGGCAGTGATCTCCTTCCTGAGGCATTGCCAAGGAGATCTCAGGCCTTGAAGAGAACTCTGACATTTAAATTTGTCAGCTATTGTAGGTTCCTCTAACAGCGATGAAAAAGGGTTTGATGATGGTTTATGTTCACTGTGGAATGAATGAAAGGACACCAGCAGATGGCCTGAAAACGTCTGTGCTGTAGATGCTTGTCTCCTTACACTTTATCCTTGATACCATCTCTACCTAAAGGGTTGCCTGCAGCCATGCATACTTTATAACCAGGGGACCAGCTGCATGAACTGTACTTTCTGTTTGCAGTGGGGGTTTTTTAATGCTATTAACAAAAAGACTGGTTACCTATGAGTGATAAGTGATATTTTTCATGCCTTTTATAAAAGAAAAATTTAAAATGTGAATTATTTTTTTAAAATCTGATCCAAGAAAATTATAAAACTTTACTGGATGGATTTTTCATTTCTTTTCACTTTCTACTCTCAAAGACTGTCAAAATCTGTTTGTTAAAAACTGAAGTAACTCCATTATTACCTAACTCCACTTTAGAATTTGCACACATAGCAATGGAGAAAAACTCTTCCCCTTCGGTGGAAGTCAAGTGTTCTCAAAAACTCATTTGAGGATACACTTTCCCTGTGGATCAGGTCTGAACACACCCCTCTCCTGTTTTCTGCTCTGTAAAACTTGTCTGATTTTGAGTTGTTTCTCTGTGCATTGCTGGGCTGCTGACAGAAGAAGACAGCAGAAGGTCCTGTCAAGCCTGGGGAACTGGAGGAGCAGAGTGGATTGGAGCT
This sequence comes from Rhipidura dahli, assembly GCA_013399225.1. Classification (NCBI taxonomy): domain Eukaryota; kingdom Metazoa; phylum Chordata; class Aves; order Passeriformes; family Rhipiduridae; genus Rhipidura; species Rhipidura dahli. The sequence continues at coordinate 489,072 of VXAC01008444.1, forward strand.
GCAATAGAGTATTGAATGTATGGGTTATAAATTTGAACTTTTCCTATATATGACACAGTCCAGTGCAGCAGAGAAATGTGTAAGGTTTGGATTAATTTTCATCCTGATTACATTTCCAAAGTAAATAGCAGTATTATACCAGTTGTATTTCCCTTTGTATTTATTTTATGGTGTTAAAAGCAGTCCTTAGCAATTCATAAATCATCTTAATACAGTAATTGTGCCTTCACAATTGTGAGCTTTTGCACTGTGTTCAGGTATATTATATTCACACTAGTGATTCATACTGACCAGTTTGTAAACAGAACTGGCTGCATTTGTTTGGGCAGTGTGAGTGAAAATAATGAAGTTTAAATTCCCTTTAATCTTGACCATAAGACACCAGCTTTAGCTTTTCCTACTCTGAATGGGATCTTCTTATTCTCTTGATTATGAGGCATTAATCTCATGTTGTTTTTTCTTCTTTTTTTTTAAATTTTTTTCATTGTAGACTCGGTTCATGAGTGCAAGAGATTAAAATATTTAAAAATGCAGCATACTTCCAGAAATGTGGGGTGGAAAAGCAGCAGAAAGCTGGTAAATTGCTCAGTCATTATGAAACTTAAGTGAGTAATCCTGATAATACAATTCAAGTGATTCTCAAGTGCCAGTAGGGCTCATTGTAATACACTTCTGGTAATGGGAAGAGTAATGTCTGCAAGTGGGCAGGGATGTTTCCAATTTTATGTAGTAATGTTGCACACAAGAACTTCAGCATAACTGCTTGAAAAAACCAAACCAATGAGTAACTAAACAGATCTAAATATGTGTCAGTCATCAAGAGTTTTCTTCAGTTTTGTGAAAACCAATGCTTGAACACATCTCCAAGATGGTGAATTATTTCCTCCACTAAATAAAATCACATAAGTGCTGATGATTGTTCTTCAACTTGTTCTTTGCCATTTCTGGCTCAGGTAGACTTTCAGGCATCTTCTTAGGAGGCAGAGGGGAGCAGATGCATAAAGACTGAGAAAATAAATCCTCCACATTCAGCATGGGGGTGAGGAATAGAGAACTGCTAGTAGTATTTCAGTAAAGAAGTGTTTAAGGATACTTCTTCCTTAATAGGAGCTCAGTTTGAAATTGAAAAAAAATACAGATTTGTGTGTTATAATTCTCTCTCCATTGGGCCTAAGACCTTGAATAAACACTTTTTAATTTTTTGTTTCTGCATTTCATACTGCACCACAAACTGATAACCAGGCTTGAGAGTAGGCTTGAGCATCACTGGCTCTGTGGCTTCTCCATTTTCCATCCCTCTTGCTGGCTGTAAAATGTCTGTTATTTAGTTGCAAAGTGTCTGCACTGTGCTGAAGAGAGACAGGCTCAGGATATGTGATGATGAATTAACATGATAGCTGTCAGTTCTCCTAAAAACAGGTATAGAATTTGCCTTTTTGCTTAATTCTCGAGTAAAATATTAAAAGTAGTATATGGTAGTGCTCTAATTGAGTAGCAACAGCAACCAATGCAGGATGTTTAGAAACCTAAATCGCTAGGTTTCTGAAGGTCCCTGTCTCAAAAATAAAGCAGTAGATCTGCATCACCACAGTAACCCACAAGAAGATGTTTGTGTTACAATCTGCATGAGGGTAAACTGCCCAGAAAAATGGTAATACTGGAATAACAGAGAGTTGCAGAAATAAGCAGTACCTGGAGGGAATATCTCATAAAGCATCAGAAATACAATGCTGCTGCTGTCAACACTGAAAAATAAGGAGTAGGGTGATTTAAGAGTATGGCAAGTAGCTGGTAGGGACATGTGACATGGGAGTGCCAAGCTCTCTGGCTAAGGCTGTCTGTGTACCATGTCCAATTAAGAAATGGTGAATAGTTTTGGAAGGGGGATTTATCCTCTGTGGCACTGTGCTCTGTCAGAAGAGTCATTAGTATCTAAATTAATTGTTCTGAGATGGGCAATTTAGAAAATAATATTTTTTTATTAACCTGAAGCCTGTCAACAAATCCCATATGGTTTTGAAGTGCAGTATGTGGTACTCCACCACATACTGCACTTCATACATTGCTTTTGATAGGGATGTCTGCCTGGGTCTGTGTAGGTGCCTATGAGCACAGGACTGAAAAGAACAGCTTGAGTTAGTTCAGATTACACTGGTATGATGTGGTATAATGATTTTCATAAACATGTTCAAGTCTCTTCTTAAAAGTAGTTTAGTTTTTTGCTCCTCTTGTTCTAGCTGGATCTCACCATTGTAAAAATGAGGAACCATCTTCTAATATCTTGTTCATGTTTAAGTTTGGCCAGTTCGTTTTTTTTGCCCCTTACAGGACAATATTATTTTTTTATCTTGCATAGCTTTTCCTCTCTCCTAGGTTAAATCCCTTTATCTATTTCTCTTTTTGCCAGTCCTTAGATACAGGCTCTCCATTTTACAAAGATCCTCATAGCAATTTTCTTCATTAACATTTGATTTCATCTTTCTTGAACTGGAGAGCTCAGTCCTGAAGTTCAGAGTGTTTAGAATGAAATTTCCCAATTTCATTGGGATTTGCATTGCACAGTAACATTAGTATCACAGAATCACAGAGTATTCTGATGTGGAAGGAACCCACCAGGATCATCAAGTCCAACTCCTGGCCCTGCACAGCACCACTCCCCAGAGTCCCACCATTTGCCCAAGAGCACTGTCCAAGCACTTCTTGAGCTCTGTCAGGCTGGTGCTGTGACCGCTGCCCTGGGGAGCTGTTCCAGTGCCCAACCACCCTCTGGGTGAAAAACCTTTTCCTGATATCCAACCTAATCCTCAACACAAGGCCATTCTGGCCATTCCCTGTCACTGGTCAGCACAGAGATGAGTGTCTGTCCCTCTTCTTCCCTCACAAGGAAGCTGTAACTGCAGTGAGGTTTCCCCTCAGTCTCCTGTTCTCCAGGCTGAACAGACCCACTGACCTCAGCCACTCCTCAAATGGCTTCTCCTCAAGGCCCTTCACCATCTTCATTGTGCTCCTTTGGATGCTCACTAACAGTTTAATATCTTTCTTATATTGTGGTGCCCAAATAACTTCCTTTTTCTGGAAAGATCTGTTGTGTTATTCCTATGTTTTTTGCAAGGCTGCCTTAGAAGGGCTTTTGGCAGTGTCCTAACCTCACCTGTCTTCAGGTACTGCTGTGCTGGTTATCTGGCACATGACATGTTCTTGACAGTGAATCTGCTGTGGCACATTCAGAAGAGCAGTGGGTTGGTACAGCTGCTCACCATCTGCCTGGTGTCTGCAGGAAGCAGCATCTCTGTGGTGCCACCAAGGGCCACCTCTCCCGTGCCAGGTCAGGCACATCATCACCCACCACAGAATCCCAGCCTGTTATTCATCTGCAAATGCATGAGTGTTTCCTGAAAGCTGAACTTGGCTACTTCTGTCTTCAAGCTCACCTAATTCTTTCCATATTCAAACTCTCCTCACTTTTAATACTGACTTCCAGCTTGGTTTCATTAGCAGAGTTCATCAGATAGCTCCAGATTAAAAAAATATAATAAAAAAAAAAGATTTAACAATTTGGGTTTTTTTTTAACACCTGCATACTCTGAAGATAAAAATTTTAGTTCTGGTTGGCACAGAACCTTCAGCCCTTCTTCACTTCAAGTCCAAATGCACATTTCTGGTCACTCCATCTTGACTGAAAGTCAAAACCAGGCTGTGAAAACTAAGAATTCTTGTGATTTCAGAGTGCTGTTTCTTTCAGACTCCAGGAATGGTTCCATTTTCCTCTAAGCTGAAGATTTTTATACCTCTAGCACTTGTTATGTGAAATTGAAAGCTCTGTCACTTTGGGTGTTGGGTGTTTTCCTCTGAAAGCTGTGATACAGCTCATCTTCAAGCCTTAGACTTCCAGCAGGGGTTAATTGATGGCAGTTGTGCAGACTGGGTTGTGCAGGGCATCAGAGTAGACTGTTTAAGTGGAAACCTTCTGCCCATCTGTCCATGGATCCAGGCAATTCAGCCTGTCCAGCTGGCAGCTCCACACCCTGGTGGGGCTTGGACAAATGCAGCCCTACAGAGTCACTGAAACCATGCTGGTTCACTACTTATGTACATACAAAGGTTCACTATAAATGTGTCCTCCCTTGTGCACTCTACACAAACCCAGTCCAAATTAATCATTTGTGTTTTGATCTGAAAATCCTGTGTCTTTCCTGAACAATCTTCATAGTTAGATGTCACTAGGTACACTCTGCTCATGCTTGTGGTAGTAAGCTGAGAGCAAGTTTAATAACTCAGTCTACTAAATATCTTATAAACCACCAAGAAAACTTTATACAAGTTATATACATTCTGAAGATAAAATAACAGTCCTAACTATTATTCTGCATTATACAATACAATATTTCAAATATTTATAGATTCGCAAGTAACTGTACAGGTTGTCTACAAACTGTGGTAGGAAATAAGAAAATCTGTGTGATTTTAGCCTCCATATACATACACAAATACATTTCTATATATAGAGACACATAAAGACTAAAAAGCCCATTCCAAGACTTGGAACATAACCATATGTAGTAAATCCTTCTTAAGGTATTTAAAAACATCCTTCTGTCTTCATGCTTATCACAGTGTCCACGTTCATCTTCTGCGATATGTTGCTGAAGGATATCATACTTAGAAAGTTAAGTCTAAAATTTTGTTTCTGTTGGAATCTGTAAGGAGTAAAAAAAAAAATAAAAATATTCACATTCTGTAAGGAACAGTAAGGGTAGGTGTCATCTGGTAAATGACATGTAAGTATTTGATCTTCTTAAGCATTTGGGTGGGAAGACTGGGGTCTGACATTTTCTCCTTAAAGGGTTGCCCTGTGCTGGGTACCACCCTGCTCTCTAAGTCTGTTGTGAGAGGCTGCATGTGTCCCTTTCTTATCTCTGTCTCCAGACTCCTCTTCTGCCTGAGACATTTAGATAAACTGCACTAATGTGGACTTCTGTGCCACAGGGGCATTCTACCAGTGACTATCACAGAGGAGCTGTGGTGGACGGGTGAGGAGAGCAGGCGAGGCAACCTTTGCCTGCCCTCCCTCTGCTCCGGGCACACCGCAAGGCTGATGAGCCGAGCCCCACCCCTCTCACTCCCGTAAGGCTTTGCCGTAAGTCAAACCCCATCAGTCTGGATGCTTTCTGCCCTGGGCTGGCACAAGAGCTCAGGGATGAAAATGCTTTTGTTTTCTGCCCTAGGTGTTCCCATGAGCAGCTTTCTGGGCTGCATTTTCTGGGGCTGGGGGGCCATAGCCAGAGCCTTACTGTGCACTCCCCGCTGTGCAGTCTGTTCCTGGGGATGATGACACAGTCTCTGCTTCTACTCTTCTCCTGCAAAGAGCACAACAAGCTGGGGGTTAGGAAATGGATTACTTCTCTTCTTCTGTTTCTCCTTTCTCACATTAAAGAAGGTTTTGCTTTTTAAATCTCTGGAACATGCCTGGGAAGTTGACATAGAAGGAAGGAAGCTCTCACTTGTCAGCCTTTTATGACCCCCACCACATCTCTGGGTCAGTGCAGAAGATCTGGACCAGTTTAGCTAAGCGGGATTAGGCAGTTTCCATGTGAGCAGCATTCTGGGTATTGTACATTTCAGTACATTTATTGTATGCAGGATCCTTCCTTGCTCCTGAACTCTCCTACAAAAGGTCATCACCAAATCTGGCAGTACTAGTTTATCCACACTGCTTTAGCACTCCTTTTGAGGGTGGACAGGGCTGGAAAGCCTACATGCAAGCAGCATGAAGTCTGCCTTCCAAGAGCCACTGCAGCGAATGGAGCAGCCTCTGCCGGATGGGTGACCAGAGGGGACTGCTGGTGCAGGGGCTGGCATTTCACCCACACTCTGTTCTTCCCAAGGAGATGACTTCAGCTGAAGTCCACAGCCAGGCCAGCCACCAGTGGGAATTACTCACTCCTTTCACTAGTTTTCCACACACCTGAACCACGGACTACTCTTGCTCTTCAATTTGATTGGAGACCAGCTGAGTGTTAATGACTATCATTTTGGAAATAGAGACAGTGTAGCACACACAGCTGTAGCTATGCAGGGCACTGCTGCGAGTGTGGCAATACTGGAAAGGTAGTAAATAATGGAAGATGAAGACTGTAGTGTTACCTCAGAAACCTTTAATTTGGGGGAGCTGGCTATGTCCTTCTTCAGCAAAATGTGTAAAACTGCATCATGAATGGTGAGGAAAAACATGGATGGCTTAATCTCTTCATCAAAAAATGCACTTCTCTCCAGTTTGTCCAGGAGGCCCTCTGTAAGGGAACGAAATCAAAGCACAAGGAGACCTTCAGGCTTTTAAGGAAGAAATTGTGTATCCTGAGCATGCCCACTGAGTGAACATGGGAGCTGCTGGTTTAATGCACTGTTTTATTTATTTGAGCAGATGGCTTCCTCTTTACAGGATGGAACATAAATGCCCATCAGTAGTTCCCTGCCCTGTGCCAGGCAGGAGGGAATTTGAGCTCTTTTTTTTTTTATTTAATGCCCAGTGTGCATGACAGTGGGTCCTGCAGCCCAGAGCTGTACAGCACAGCAGTGGCCATAGGTAAAAGGAGCCATCACACACAGTCCCAGCCTTTTGGGGACAGCATGGGAGGGACAACACCTCCACTCAGCAGGACCTCTTTGCTATCCAAGACTTGAAGGTAAAACTGGGTGATCCTCCACAGCCATACTCAATGATCAACAGGGGAGGCAGTGGGACGAGGCATCTGTGGCGATGCCAACGCAAAGGCAAGGACTCACCGTGTGCCCCAGCAATGTAAATGTCAATGTCCAGCCGGATGAATTCCTTCAGAGTCTGTTAAACCAGAAGGAGGCACCATTCAGAAACTGCTGGGTTTGCTGATTACCATTACAGTGATTAGCCACAGCCAGCACACCAACCACTCTAAGAAACTTAATATCTATGATGGTAAGTGGCTCTAGACTCACACTCTACTGCACATAGAGGCAGGACAGTCTCTTCACATGGCTGCAGACAGGGCTGGCCAAGCCTTTTGAAAAGGAGCAGAACTGAAAATGTTTAGCTCACAGAGAAGTAGGTGATCTTTCACAAGTTGTATGGCTTTATTGTATCTACATGGCACATGATGAAACTGAAAAAAAATTGCTTCACAGTCTTCTGGGGAGATTTTTATAACTGGGAACTTGAGCAGAACCCCACTTTCACAGTGGGTCTTTGGTTCCTATGGAAATAGATTTACATACCCTCTGTGTCTCTAGACAGCTAACTAGCTGCTACTGTTTGAAAATGTTGTGCCTTTTGCTTTGTTCAAGGTCAGCTGGGGAAGCAAGAGCAGGAGCAGATATGGAACTTCAATGTTCCAACTCCAGCTGGGTGTTTAAAGCCATATTTCATATCTACATTTCTTTAAAGCTTCCAAAAATCTTACCAGGTGAAGAAAGGGTACCACAGCCAACACTTTATTTCCAAGACAATCTATATTGATTATTTAAACCATTTCCTAAACAGTTTCTACAGAAAATGTATATTCAAATTCATATAAACTCAAAGTTTGCCAGTGGCCTCCCAGTCCATATAGCAATGCCTTTAAGAAGCAGACTAGAAACACAGAATAGAAGCATATTTTGGTTGGAAGGGACCTGAGAGATCATCTTATTCCAAACCCTGTCACAAACAGGGACACTTTACACTGGAGCAGGTTGCTCAGAGCATCATCCAACTTACCATTGAACACTTTCAGAGATGGAGCATCCACAGCTTCTTTGGGCAACCTGTTCCAGTATTTCACCACCCTTACAGCAAAAGATTTCTTCTAATCTAGACCTGTCCTCTTTCAGTTTAATGCCATTGCCTCTTGTCCTGTCACTGTATATCCCTGTAAGAAATCCCTCTCCATGCCTCTTTATAAGCTCCCTTTAAGTAGGGAAAGGCCATAGGGAGATCTCATAGCCTTCTCTTCTCTAGGCTGAGCAACTCCAACTCTCTCAGCCTTTCCTCATAGGAGAGATGCTCCAGCCCCTCTGATCCTCCCCATGGCTCTTGTCTGGACCTGTTCTAAGATGTCCATGTCTTTCCTGCGCTGGGGACCCCACAGGTGGATGCAGTACCCCAGGTGAGGTCTCATGAGAGCCAAGTAGAATCTCTCATGAGAGTGGGGAAGAATCACCTCTCTTGACCTGCTGGTCACACTTCTTTTTATGCAGCCCAGGATATGATTGGCTTTCTGGCCTGTGACATTGCTGGGTCATGTCCACTTTTTCATCCACCAGTACCCCCGTCTCCTCCTCTGCAGAACTGTCCTCAATCCATTTATTCCCCGGCCTGTACTGATACTGGGGATGGCCCTGATCCACATGCAGCACCTTGCACTTGGCCTTGTTGAACTTCATGAGGTTCAGATGGGCCCATTCCTGTCCAGGTCCCTCTGGGCACCCTTCCTTCCCTCATGTGTATCCCTCAAGTGTAACTGCATTTGTAAGTTTTTCTTTCATATGATCAGTTTGTCTTGGGAGTTGTGATTACCTTTCGGAGGACTGTCATGGCAGAAAAATCGAGGAAGGACACTGATGAGAAATCCAGAATGATGCTGTGGATGTTGACCTGGGGCACAGTGATGCCAGGGGGAAGGTCAGTGCTCCAGTTGATCCGAATGGGCAAGTCTGTCATGATGGTGGGCTGGTCCAGCTCCTCTATCTCGTTGTTGTCCAGTTCTTCATCTGACTCGTACGCATGGTTAGCCATGCTAATCAAGCCTTTCTGTGTTGACACAGAAGTGTCATAGTTAGTTCTCTTCCATGAGACCAGCCAGGGCAGTGGTACTTCCTATGCTAGGGCAAGAATAGTGGCAATGCAAAACTGATCTTCCCATGAGATGGAGCAGGACCCACCTGGAAAGTTCTGTCTCTCCCTTGTCTGGAGAAGTATGGAAATTATTTAATCATCATCATTATCACCTAATGATGGGTTTTTATTGTTTCCTGAAGTCAGTCGTCTGATACACTTCAATTCAGTAATCTTGGAACAAGTCAACAAAAGGCATGCAGGATTTGAGCTGGGAGAAAATCAGTTTTATCCCACCATTAAAGCAGAATGATATTCACCTCTGTGGGATCTGAGCTTGCTATTTGTTGCCACAAAGCTCCAGTGGACACATAGAAGCTCTGCCCATGGTAAATCTGTAGGTCTCTAACTGTGAGAGACATTTAAAATCTTGGTTTTTAAATGTGTTTATGTCATAAAGTGGCAGCTTGGGGAATAGTGTGTCTAATTAAGAAGGGAGGCTACGAGGCCCTTCTCTGCCAGGTAAAGCCAGAGACCTTGGTCGCTTAACTCCCTCCCCACCCCGGGGGGTTGCCTTATATACCGGTGTCACTTGCAGCTCTCCTTTCTTCAGCATCTTCCTAATCTTCCTCAGAGCTTTATTGCGTTTCCTCAGCACTCTCAGTGGGTTGAAGCCAACCTGCAAAAACAGAACTTTGAATACTTAAAACAAGAGACACCTCTGTGACACTGGGAGAAGGACAAAGCATCTCATGGGGTTTTTCTTTATAGTCATGATGACCATAGTTTGATTTTGATGTTGTCTACCACTTTTCACAAATTCAAACAAGGGCTCTTTCTTGGTTGGAAGGATGTCTACAGGAGTGGCTACAAATGAGGCAGGACTCTCTGTACTGCTTCAGGAGACCAACGTGGACAGCGTTATAGCAGTGACAATGCTTAGCACAGGCCAGCAACTCCAGCAGGCTGGCACAGTGCTGGCATGTCCTACTCATCTGTAGTATGAGATGGTCACCCAGGTGACCAAGATCAGAGAGCTCACAGGTTGTATCTGCTTTGTGCTGCCTGACTGCAGAGAGGGTCATTCACCCACTGTTCTTCCTGAAGAAGAAAGCCAGATTTTGTCACGTTGGCTGCATATGTCTCTTGAACCTCTTGAGCTGGTTTTAACAAAATTAGATGGCAGGTAAATTAGGCTAATAATAAAATTAGGCTAAAATACTGAATTCTTGCATGTCCTCTGCCTCATTCATCTAATGTGTAGAGGAGAAAGGTGCTAGAAGTACCTATATTTGTGGAGAAAGAGTGGTGTGAAAATCTGCATTCACAAAAAAAGCCCTTCAGGCTCTTCTCAGGTGAAAGCCAAGCTCATGGAGAACCAAATGTGTCAGATGCCCTCAATCCTCTGCCAGTTTCAGTCCCTCACGCAAAGAATGAACTGCTCATTACCAGCGCTTGGGGCAGTCACTGCTTATCAATTCCCCACTAAGAGCAGCAGGAAGGGGAGGTTATGGTGCAAGTTGTGTTTGGGCTGGGGATGGTGAGCCTCATTCACACAGTGAGGGCTCAGGGATCCTGGATCTCTTTGCTGGTTATGGAAAGACTGGCTGCATTCACCAGTTTGTTATGAAAGATGTTAAGAACTCTTTGATAGAATGATTCCATTTGGCATTCTTCTGACTGTTGGGGTTATGTTCTTGGGGCAAGATGAGTAAACTAGCATTTGTTGTGCGTAAATAATATAAGTGCAAATAAAAAAAAATTCCTTTATATTACCTATGTTTGCACTACTTTCTTCTCTTTATATTATATATTATCTATGTTTGCACTACTTTCTCATAATATGCATTGTTATGATATAAGTATAAATACAGTATAAATACTGCTATGGTGTAAGTTCAGCATGAGTCAGGCTGTTCTCTTCTCAGAGGTGTGTGCATACATATTATATTACAGTAGTGGCAACAATACCTGAATAATTATTGAAAATCCTCCCTTGAACTGTGGACTGTCTACACATATAGTAATTATTGGGAAACTGTATTCACCTTCATGTGTCAAGCAATTCATATGTTCAGGACAGCCCCAGACACTTACAGCAGTGATGAGTTTCTCTCTGAAGAATTCGATATTAGCAAAGAAGATTGGAGAGGAGCATCTGAAAATCTTCACTCCCTCTGGCTCATAGACCTGTAAAATGAAGGAGAAGTGTCAGTAGCAGTGTTTGCTGTAGAAGCACATGTGAAGCAGGTGATAAAAGAAACAAGACATTTCTTACATCAGTGTAATCCTTCCTGTTTCTGTAGATGTTACTTCTCCCAACATTGGCCAAAACAGTGCAGCTTGGACTGTGAACAAACATACACACAGTTGTTGGTGTCCCACATGGAAACTTGGAGGATGGGAAGGATCAAATAAAACCATCTCAGCTGGGGTGGCAGAGTGCAGCAAGACCCCCATCCAAAGGTTTACACCTCTAAATAACTTTTCCATGCACGGTTGCTGGACAGACCAAGGCACGGATGGGGCTGTTGCCCTTCTCTGTACAGAGGGAGACAACTTCTAACAGGAGGCCCTGAGATATCATTGCCTTCAACAGGTACTCACATCTGGGAGCGGATCACCACCGTCAGCAGCTGGAATGCCACAGCTGTTGCTAGTCCAATGTCCAGGCCAAGAAAGACAGCAGATAAGAAAGTCACCACCCATATAACCTGTAATGAGCCAGTGGGTGGCAACATTATGAGCATGTCAAGAACCTGGGTCATGAAATCAGGGTGGGAGCAGGAACAGATCTCAGGTCTGGTCCAGGATGTCCATCTGCTTTTGGTGAGGATTTTTTTCCTTGTAAACCAGGGCCAGAGTCACCACTCCAGCACCAAGGAATGTTTCAAGGGATGGCAATTTCTAGACAATAAAGGCTTGAAATGGGATAGGTGGTTCGCTAAATGCTCAATAAAAATCCATCAGAATTGCAGGATTACAAGTAAATCAGAATTCTGATAAAGCTGAGAGTTGTAAATGTGCAAATATAGGTGCTGTGAATGTACAAATATAGGTGCTGTGAATGTACAAGAATGATAAATAACTAGATACTACTGAATAACTTTTAGCCACAGGACTCAAAGCATTTTTATGGGGCAAAAAACTGTTTGATATCTGGGAAAACTGAGGCCTGGCACCATCTGTGAGCCTAAATTTTCTGACTGTTAGAGGTAACCAGTCATGCCCTCTAGCCATGAGCTTTACCATTTGGAGTAAACTCTTCAAGTCTCAATTGTCATTTGTTTTTTGCTGTGTATCTTCCATGTAACACATTGTGTGACTGTGATAAAGTGTCCCTGAATGCTTAGTCAATGCAGTAGATATATGGATATTTTCCATTATTTAAGCATTTTCTGTAACTCCCTTCTCTGTTTGACTTTATGCAATGCACTGTTTCAATAGATTTTAATGAAATGGATGAAAATAAAGTTAAGAGTGAGAATCAACTCAAAATAAGTGGGAAAAAACAGAAAACATAAGCAAGAGGTATACCAGTAAAAAAGGCATGCCACTATTGTACTTTCTGTTTAGTGAAATAAAACAGGGATAAAAAAGAAGAAAATTTGTATAATAGATTACTTTTTCAGAGTACTTAACTTCTGATGCTTGTGAAAGTGAACTTACACAGTCATACTTGTCCTTTCTCCATAGGATGCCTACTTCCTTGAACTGCATGAGCATTCCTTTCAAGTTGCCAAGAGCCAAAGATGCAAGGACTGACTGTTAGAAAGACCATAACACATGTTCCATGTTTAAGCAATCAAAGAAAATGTTGAACATTAGGAATTGCAAGATCATACAAACAGGGCCAAAGTGCAGCTGAAGGGCCAGGGAGCTGCTCCCGGTGTACCACTGCTGCTGGAACATCCCCAGCCGTGGTGCAATGCAGGTGTCTGACTTGAGGCTGTAAATCTCACTTATTTTTGGCAGCTGAAACTTGGTGCTCTGGTTTTTTGGTGTTTGGGTACTTGTGCTCCCTTTGAGGGACCAGATAGAGTGGTCCTTTCTGGCATAATGTGGAAAGGAGAACCAAGCTTTTCAAACCCTTTTTGGCTCCCACTGTGTCTATGAATGCTCACAATGACTCCTAGAGTAGCCCTGTCTCTGGAAGCAGGAAGAAGCATTAGATGAAACCAATGAATACCTTCTGTAATGGTGCCAGGAGAAACCCAATGGCCAAGATCACAACCAAAACAATGACAGATGAGATAATACCAGCAACCTGCATGAGAGAACAATTTCACAATGAATAGGTGCCCCACAGGCATTATGGTTAGCTAGGGAAAAAAAGAGCTGTCTTTCGTTAAATGCCATAATGACCTGTTGACTTCTATACCTGTGTTTTGCCTCCTGTACTCTCCTGCACACCTGATCTGGACAGAGCAGTGCTGGAGGCAAATCCCTTGAATGATCCACCAATTATATTACCCAGCCCAAAAGCAATTAGTTCCTGAAATAAAAATAAAAGAGATCGTTCTTAAAAGCTGATTCATGACAGTTATTCACAAAGCAAAGCTTTCCTAAAATAACTTATATCCCATTGATAAATACAACATATTGATCTCTGTGTTATTTGCCTACCTGGTTGCCATCTATGGGGTAGTCATGCTTGATGGAATACACTTTAGCCACAGAGAAGGCAACTGCAAACCCAACAATTGCGATGGAAATGGCGTCACCAATACAGCTCTGGAGGATGCCTACATCAGGTGCAACAGGCGTTTGAAACCTGAGAGACAAAAAACTCTGTGCATTAAGGAGATGCCTAAGGGTCTTTTGCAGACCCTAGGGAGAATTTCTCTCTGGACTTTTTTTTCCCCCTTCTTTTTTTTTTTTTTTTCAGTGAACTGAAATCTGAAGTAAGAAGACTTGAGCAGAAATAGATGTTCCTCTGCAAACTTCACCTACTAACACACCTGGGGCTACAGGGACCACCCCAGACTCACTCTGCTGTCCTAGTAAATGTCTTCCTCCCTATTTGTAACCTAACATGTGCCTCCTGATTCTTTATGCCAAAATTCTGGCAGAGCTGGCTGAAGTCTATATTTAGATATATACTCTGTATGTGGATAAATAATCTTTATGTGGATATAGTCCTGGAGGGGCAGATGTTGAGACCTCTGGAGGATATGCTGGTGGCTGGTCATGGGATCAGGCAGGAGAATTGTGCAGGGTCCTGGTGGCTTCCCAGGGCTGTTGCTGGCTGCTGAACTGTACATGTATTGTGAGGGAAACAGAGGAGTTCAGGAGTCAGTAGTTCATTAAAAAGGACAAACATCAACCTCCTGCTCAGCAGCTGTCTCAGAAAGTGAAGGACACAATTATTTCATGTCTCAGTGTATTCCTTGATGAGTAGGAGATGTGCTACTGTGAGTTACTTTTGTGTATTGAAAGTGTGCCATATCATAGAGAGAAAAATGTTTATTTACCCACTGAAAGAAGATGAAGCAGATAATTTTAATCAGAAACATAGCTGAACTCATTTAACATTGCTGAACTAGAGAGAACGTTTTGCTCCAGTGGTGAATTTTAAGTAAATCACTTACCCTTCCTCTAGTTTTCCAACAACAGCTACTTTAAATTTTTCTTCAAAGTTGACAAAATGGGAAATCAGTGCTGCTAAGACTGTCTGAAAGATAATAAACCACACCTCCATTAGGCACATTCAAGCAAGAGTGTGAAGAATCTGTCAAACCCCATTACCTTCCTTCTCTCACACACCCTCCAGCCTCATCACTAGTGGCAGAATTATGCTCCAAGTTTTCACGCCCCTTTGCTGTTCAGATGTCATTCCTGAAATACCTTACAGGTATGAGTTTACATTCATAAATCACACAGATTATAACAGAATATCCTACTAACAATAGAGATCATCCCACTCAGTAAACCAGGTATGCTCTAACAAGGTGATGTAATGACTCTGGGGGAAAACAAGTGCTACTTGAGTCTATATAACATCCTCCAGGATTTTAGGAGCTTGCTGCCCCTGTGAGACTTCCTCCACCCCTCTGCTGCTCTAAATGGACAAAACCTTCTGCTGCTGGAGGGCAAAATAATTTTGTGTATGGCCATGGATGTCTAGCCCTTCAGTGGCTGCTTGCAGGTGTGGTGCAGAGGGGCCTCAGCTGTGAGAATGCAGCTGGCTGGTGTCAGAGCAAATTTTGTCCAAGGAAAAAAATTATAGTTCATAACACCACAGATATGTTCAGTTAAGAACAGTGAAGTGAGGGATGAAAGAAGGGATGAAAACATCCCTTAATAGCTCCTGAATGCTGTAAATTTTTCCTTATAGGTAAAATGATAATACATCATTTAATGAATAACAGGAGAAGAAATAGTTAAAACTCTGTTTCCCATGTCATAACATGGAGCAATTGCAAAATCAAAGGAAGTGACTCACCACAAGGAGCTCGATTGGGATGGGAGTTGGTAACTTTTCCTTGTATCGATCATTCATTTCTTTCACCACAAACACGATAAGCAAGACAACCAGGGATGTGACAAGGTCAGCAATGTTTGTTTCTGTGATCTGGCTGAAAATGCTCTCCAGAGTCTGCAGAATCAGGAGGAAATGTGGTGCTTTACAAACAGTCAGTCCCTGGCACAGTAGCACTATCCCTTCCAGAAGAACCTGTATCTGAATGGCTCTAAGGATTGTGCTGGTTGGGATTTATTCCCTGTGGCATGATGTGGACTGCAAGCCCCCATGAATGTTTGTGCATATGCCAAATGATGGAAGCATCTGCAACACACCCTTTCCACTAACTCGTGACCCTCTCCTCCTGATTTTCCCCTGAGGGATGGTTGGGACAACAGGCATGTCCATGATAGGAAATGTGAGCAATGGCATTGATGGGCAGGTGCCTCTCTCCATTCCTTCCTTCCTGTCCTTGTTCTCCCTTCTCATCCAACAGCCCTCCCAGAGTCATATGAAAATTAAATATTATCATATCAGTCCAGCAAAAATGAATAATTAAATCCTTAAGGCAGAGTTGATTGCTTAACTGAAATACGCCAACACAAAATAGTAAATATTACCTGATTAGCCCAATTGGGTGTAACTTGGTGCTTGGTAATAAATTTAAAGATTGGTCAAATACTAATAATGTATCTGTCTTGTTTTTCTCTCACTTTTCCTCCTGCCTTGCAGTTTTTATGCTGAGTTCTCTTTTTACTGCCTTGTGGTACACAGTCAGAAATACATCACAGGTGCAGCAACAGCATTAGCGAATAATGAACACGTAGCACTTACATAGATGATGCCAAATGGTTTATTAAATCCAGGGACAGGTAGCTGAAACATGAATTTCAGTTGAGATACCAAAACATGGATAGCTGCAGCAGTTGTGAAACCACTGATTAGTGATTGTGATAGATAAATAACGATGAATCCAAACTGGAAAATTCCCAGAAGCAACTGAAACACGAAATGACAATAGGTCAGTGGCATTCATTTGTGGTTTTAAGCAATCTTTGAAAGAAAGACAACCATATTTAATGGAAGCAAAGATTTTCACCTAATCCCATCCATCCAGAGGTTAAGGAATGTACTGTCACCAGACTTGCAATAAAAGTTGAGATTTAGCAACAGAGGGCATAATACTAGTAAGAATAATTGCTAGAGCAGTTAAAACCCACTCTTTTTATTTTACAGCTAAAATATATATCCTTGTTTTCAGTTCCTGTATTTTCATATGATACAAGTGTTTCACGAAGCACAAATATATTAGTATGTCAGGAAGGGAGGAACTGTAGGAATTTGTTATTGGGGAGTAAAGATAAATAGGGGTTTTTTAAAAAACAAAACCAAATATTTTCCTACTGCAAGGCAGAGCTTTTACTCCCTTTGGTGCATCTGCATCATTCACATTACTTTCACAGCTACTTCTTCCTACCCAGCAGATTGATTTTTTCTGTAGGTGTAGGTTGCAGCAGTGTGGGCTGTGGGCTCAGGCCTGTGCAAAACCAAGGGTTTCACAGCACATGTGAGTGGCTGGTCACTGGAGGGAACAGATGTGTGAGCCAGGGTTGGTTCCATGGCAAGTGGAAGAGGATTACTTTGGGGACTACAGCAGCAGAAACCAGAGAGGAAGGTCAGGCCACCACCCATCTATTCACACAGGTGCACCCACACACACATTCACCCACCTGAACAATCCCAGAAAGGAAGGTTACAGATGCAGCCACCATCACCCTCTCATCATTTATTGCTGAGATATTTGTGGAATTGCCATTTCCAATGCTGTCATCAGGGACCAGCCTCGTGACAACTCCTCCCACCATGAGGCTCAGGACGGGGAAGGGACCTGGGCAGCACAAGGCACTTGTTAAAAGATCTGAAGGGGCAGCATGTACTTCTTCATCAGTGGGGAGGGGCAGTGGTGTGCCTGAACTTACCCACTGAGATATGTCTCGATGTGCCGAAGATAAAATAGACCAGGACAGGGAAGAATGCTGCATAGAGCCCATAACTGGGGGGGACATTCACCAGCAAAGCAAAGGCCAGACCTGTAAGGACAGAGGCCAGGGGAAGGTGATGTGTGTGCTGCAGGCTGAAGCCAGCAGTGCCTTGGCACCTGGCTTAGCAGGCTGTGTGAGGACACACAGTTCCCAAAGGTACCTTGCAGCACAGCCACGAGCCCTGTGTTGATGCCGGAGACGATGTCACTCAGGACCCACTCCCTGAAGTGATATGCTGGCAGCCAGGAAACGACTGGAAACAAATCCAAAGCAATTTTTTTGACCCTTTGTGGGGAGCAGCTGCAAAAGCACAAGGGGACAAAATTTTGTCAGTGAATCACAGCCTGTTTCAGAGAGGTGAGGAAAGGGGAAGGATTCAGGTTTGGCTGCCAGAAGTAAAAACTTACCCGGACACAGCCCTGATCAACCTGTACTGCCATCTGTACTTCAACATATATCCAGTGGCCTTCAGAGGTTCTCACAGAACCATAGAATGGCTTGGGTTAGAAAGGAACCTCTACAGCCATCTAATCCAACTCCCCACCCCAGGAAGCAGGGACACCACCCACTGGGTCAGGTTTCTCAGAGCCCCACCCAATCTGACCTTGAACATTTCCAGGGACAGGGCATCCACCACCTCTCTGGGAAACCTGTGCCAATGCCTCACCACATTCATCATAAAAAATTTCTTCCTTATATCCAGTCAAAATCTACCCTCTTTTAGTTTAAAACCATTGTCCCTTGTCCTGCTGCAACAGGCCATGGTAAAAAGCCTGAGTATGTCTTATAAGACCCCTCTAAAGTACTGAAAGGGTGCAGTAAGGTCTTCCTAGAGTCTGTGCTGCCAAAGGCCCAGAAATAGAGAAGCCACCTTAGATACAACTGCAGGAAGACTCTTAAGGGTAACAGCAGCCAAAATCCATTAGAAAAATCTGACATTGAATATAGTTAATGAATTTTCACTTGCTGTGTTGGAATGGGAGACGTACATTGTCAAGATGGAGTTCATCCTGTCCAAGAGCAGTCAGGATTGTTTCTTAGATCTATTAAAAAAAAATAAAGTAACTCCTTACCTAAAATAGAGTTTCAGGTGATCCCAAAAGGTTTTATGGTATCTGTGCAATTTCTCATGCTCTTCATTGAATGCATTCTCCGAGTACACGGGTCTGGCTATAACATAATGGTTACCCACAGGTTCAACCATTTCTCCTGAAAAGTCAGGCTAGGATGGTGACTTGTGTGTGTGCTCCTCTCTGCCCCAGGCACTTAAAAACCTGAAATGAAGAACAGGGTTAGCTCTTTATGTACTGTGGGGCGGGTAGCCATAGCATAGCTGAGTGAGCTCCAAACTGAGCATTACCACCTTTGAAGATCAAAAGAGGGATGGTTGAGACACCCACTTCACTTTGCCAAGGTGATCTCCTGCCCTGCTCCTCCTCCCACTGCAGAGCACTGTTTCACTGGAGCATGAAGTATTCCTTTCTAAAGCTGCAGCCAAAAAGTAGACAAGATGGTTTTTGAGTTAATTTATCTCTGAGTCAGCCGTGTACAACCAAAAACCTCCTCCCTCAAAGAAGATTAATTTCCTGAAGAACAAACAAGCAGATCCCAAGCAGTTTCTCATTGTGGCACTGCTGGGAGGGCTGGGAGCTCACTGTAACCCCCACATGGGTGGAAAGGCAGAACCCAGGCAGGGCTCAGCCATCCTCTCTTGGATTCAGAGACAAGGCTGAATAGATTGTCTTGGATTTGTGTGACAAGGGGATCAGGCTCAGTACTAAAAAAGCATGATATTGCTGCTTGTTACTTGTAAGATTTATTTCCACATATTGTCTGGACTGCTTCTCCTTTGCTTCGTGTTCACAAACAGTTGTTGCAATGTCTTACCTGAATACTATTTACTGCCTTGTCCCAACCCACATCTGCATGTTTGTGCTGGAGAGAAACTGTCCTGGGTCACTCCAGAAATGACCCCTGGAGCCCTCATTACACATGAGAATGAATCTGCTCATCATTCACTTCAGTCAACACCACTGGGTACTTGGCAGCAATTAATTGATGCCATCATTGTACTGCTTACAGTGCTGTTACATTTCTCATTATGCCACACATTCTTCTCACATTAAATTCACCTAAAAACTGTATTATCTATAACCATTTCTCTCAGGTGAAGCCACCATTAAATATTTAATATAGTACTAGTCCCAGACAGAAGCTGTGGAACTTGCTCTTGGTAGCCACAGTTGGACTAGACAATCATTGTAGGATCCTTCCAACTGGAACTAATCTGTTCTATCCTATTCTATTTTCTTTTGACTCAGAGATGAAGATATACTGTAGGAAGCAAGTAGTCTTTTGGGACACTGATGATAGGGGGTTTTTTAAGTCCTTATTTTCTCTCCTCTAATGAAAATGTTCCTTGTTGCCTTGGTGCTGGCTAGTGGTCTCTTGACAGATGCCTGACCAGCACTAGTTCCTTGCCCAGGTCTATCATCTGACTCTTGCTGAAATACCCTACATGCATTTCTAATTCAGACCTGTGAGTACTCAACATTTGGAGATATCACAGTACAGATTTTAATGTGGCACAAAGCTGTTTGCATATTTACAAACAGATGAATGCTTTTAATCTGTGATAATTTTGGCATTAAAATGTGAATCCCATATTGAAACTTGGCTACAGTTCAGAGCCTATTATTGACCTATTTTAAGTGATTTCATTTTTGTTTCCTTGTTGTTCACTCTGTGGAAGTCCAAACAATGTCAATGAACCTCTTAGATACCTTGTGGACATACTATTCTTTCACAAAGGATTCACTATTTTGGCAATGAGTTGAACATTTTTACTCTAAATAAAATAAAAAGTAAGATAAATAAAAAATTAGATCTGTAATATTTGCAAAAGAATGGCAGGTAATTATTCTAGCAGGCAAATGCTCCAAATCTAAGCTTATTCAAAACACTGATCCAAAGCCAGTTAAAATCATACTCTGATCTGTAACTTTACACTACTGTCCCTCCCTCTGCTGGGATCAGAGCTCCAAAACTGAGGCTGATAAAATTTCAATCAATCAAAAAATTAGTTAATTCAGTTCATTCCCTGATAAATCATGGTTACTTAGATTAGCAAGAAGTTGTTTTATCTATTAAAGTTTTAAAATTTCTCTGTTTCCTGAGTCTGCCTTTTATACTTCATGTCACAAAGAGGAATATTGCTGAAAGTCCTGTGGAAGTGAACTGTTCATTGCATTGCAGGGCACGAGATGTACTATTTGAACCCTTTGAAGGGTTCATAAGCCATACAAATAGAAGTGTATGGGTCTGTACTCCAGTAAGCCACACTGCCTCTCTAGAGTGCCTCGGGCTCCTTGGGGGACAAGACCAGTGCTTCTGATGACTTCTAGAATGTGTCCAGCCACTCATGAGGAGCACCAGCACAGACCAAGCTTGCATTGCACAGCTACTGAGTGGTTACAACTTTCAGTCACTATTGACCAAGATATCTGAACTGAAACCCCCGAGACAACATTCTGGTTCAGTTTTATTCCATATAGCCCCTGATACTGTTCTCGTGGCCAGCAATTAACAACATTGCTACCTCTCATGTAAAAAAACTCCACTACTACTCCCTCAGCTCTATGAAATTTTGGAAATGCATATTTTCATGTGTGCCATTTTGTTGAGAGTATTAACAAAGGGATACTTTTTTCCCTTTATTGATTTATCCTAAATATTGACTAAGAAGTACACAAAAATATGTCATTTTAATTGAATAATTAAATATTAACATGGTCCATCCCACTTTTCAATTTATGTATACCCACTTACAAATTAAACTTTTTTTCAATATAAACATCTGAAAAATACAAAGAAATTCCACAAAGGAAACTTGTACATTTTACAGAAAATTGAACACATGACTAGAAGCATTTCATTTATAATCATTATCTCACATATCCCTTATCTAAAATGACAATTTAAAGTTGTACCTGGTAAATCTTCCAGGAAGCTCTTCAGAAGAAACTACACCAAGATTTTTTGGATAAAGATATCCCAGAAATTTTCACAGGCAGTGCAGGTATCTTGTGCTCTTCTTCACTTCAGAACCTCCCTAAATACTGACAGCACTTTAATAACTAACTTCAGTTAACTTTTACAAGAAAAGGAAGATTTCACTGTGGCCTTGACCACTGAGCCTATCCTCAGGAGGGGTGATAAGGAGTAATTTCTTAAAGTTCTTTGTGATATTGCCTAACTTTGTTTGGTGAACTGTTTCTGATTGGTCTGCAGAGCTCATATGGGAAAATAGAGATTAATAAGAAGGACTGTCTGTTGCAATCCTGCTGAGCTGAAGTGGGAAGTAGTGGACAGAGCTCAGCTATGGTACCCTTCATGTCTGAAGAAGCCTAAGTCATTGATGAGGGAGATGGGCTGCTGGGCATGCCAGGTCTGAGCAAAGCATGCCTCCCTTGACCTCCCTCCAAAGCATCTTTAATAGTCCCCAAACTGTCGTTCCAGAAGCAATTTCTGGATACTCAGACCACTGCCAAATATAATCTTTGCAGGGATTTCCAAAGGGCAGCTGTGACTTGGTGGAGCTGACAGCTGTGGCAGCCCATGACAGACCCTGGAAAGGCACAGAGCATGTGTGTGGCCACATGTGTGTGCTGGGGCATGAGCATGGCATGGGTGGGCTGGACTGAACTGCAGGGTGGTCCTGCTCCCCTCCACTGCCCACAGAGCAACCAGGGAGATCATCCTCCCTAGGCCAAAGTAAACATTTGTAAACATTTCCCTGAGATACCTAAAACCACCTAAGGAGCCCTCAGGTTGCAACTTCAGTTCCAGGTGCCTGTGTTCATGACAGCAGTGAACCTTCAGAGCTGAGGTGCTGAGGACACCATAGCATCAAAGTGCCCTGATGAAAACCATCCTTCCAAGCCTTTCCTTAGGTCACACTGACATGAACACCAAGAAATGCCTAGCTGTTGATATCCATGTTATCAGGAAGACCATGGCTTGCCAGACTCCTCAGGGAGCTTCTCTACTCTGACTTAACCTCCAGGGGTTTGAAGCCACAGACCCTTCCCCTGAAGAAAGTTTTCTTCATCTGCTGAAAGGTCATAGCATGAGGATGGGCACCCTTCATGCTCTGCAGGGTCAGTCACACACATGGGTCTAGGAGGAGAAGAGGCAGGAGGAGCCTGGGATTCTGTCCTTGCATGGTTTGCCCATACTTTAGTCCATTATTAGCTCAAGAAACGATGAAGCGAGCAGGACCCCACTATCCAATCTTGCAAGGTGACACCTGTATTAGACCATTCAATCAGGATTTCTTTCTTGTGCTTTAGCCCCCTGAGAGTTGTTAGAGACCTCAGGTTCTTTTGGAAGTTAGAGCTACACTTCTAACCAAGACCATAAGCTCATCTAGTCAGTAGAGATCCCAGGTCACTTCCCAGGCTGTTGTACCTTCTCTGTGTCAGCCAGACCCTGTTCTGGTACCGGCTGTTGGCTGAAGGGATTAACTGCAGTTTGTGAAACTGACACTGTTTCGGTTTTTATTTTTATCATTAAAATAACAAACATTTTAAAAGCTGTAGAAGCATAAATTATAAAAAATGCCATAAAATAGTTCAGGAGCTCTTGGTTTCCCTCCTCACATGGTGTGATCATAGAAGTGCTTTAAAATTTTAAATTCTTTGTGTTCAGGATACATCACAGGAAGCTGCACCATAAACCAGTAGAACAGCTTTTTAAGGACTAGGTTTAAATGCAGGAGGGACCCTTGGCTCTGAAGAAGTCAGTAGGGTGTTGTCCTTGGCTTCATCACATCCACCTGTAAGTGCTTTACTCTTGGATTATTTCCACCAATTCACTGAAGTAATAAGGTGCCACGTGGAGTGACAGAGGAAGTAAAACACTTTGGCTTTTCTATTTGCAGCAGCACTGTTAGGAACATAATTTTCCCCTGATGGTGCAGAAGGTGTTTAATGCACAAGGGTCACACAGGAGGCAGGTCACTGCTGTCCCACACTGCAGAAGTTCAGCTGTGCAAACCCTTGCTGTCTTTGCACCAGATACTCAAATAACAGCTATACTCAAACTAACTGGGAAAGTGTGGCCTTTTCTGCCTAGGCAGAGCAGAGGAGGAGGAAATGAAAATTCCCGATTGCTCTGTCTCCCAGGCAGCTCCATGAACACAGAGAGTTCACAGATGTAAATCCATCACACCCTGATCCTTTGCCAGATCTCCAGCACTCTCAGCTTCCCTTTGTTTGCATGGGAGCTGAAAAACACCCACAGCTCTTGAAAGCCCCTTGGTGAGCTGAGCTCTGCAGGGCTTTACGTGTGCTCCCTCCCACCCTGGCCAGGATGGAGAGGGAAGAACAAGTGACTGGAGGGAGATAAAGCAGTGACAAATTCAGTGACTTACTGCAGAAAGAAGCTATTTTTCACAGAGAAAGAAGAAAACAGCTCTGCCAGAGATGCAGAATTAGTCTTGTGAAGAGCTCCACGTCTTTCTTAAGTGTTAAATAAACACCAGTATTGATACTGGGAGATTAGCTGGCTGAGAAGGTGGATAACAGCCTCAGCCGATAGAGATTTCTAGTGTTTCCCAATGTTTTCCTTCACCATGTGCTGTATAAACCTTCTGTTCTCCTTTGTAGCTTCTGACCAGGTTCTGCCCAAAACCTTGACGCAGAGGTTGCTCACTACACCATCTGCTGTGATGCTAGAGGTGCAAAACACTCCAAACTCAAGTTCTTCCAACCATTTAAAAAATTGTGTTGTGTTCTACTTGGGCAGCTTAGCATGTAAAAGAAAAATATGTTGTCAGTATTAAGAGCAGCAGGCAGTTTGGGGATGCACCTCTGGTCTGTGCCAATTCCTCTCTCCTCTTTTGGAGAAAGGACAGGAACCCAGTCTCTGAATGGTATCCTCGGGAAGATTTGTAGCCCCCACTGGGGACATCCAAGAAAGAAATGGAAAACTGGTTGGCCCTGAGAGGCCTTCATGGAAAGCAGAGGTGTTCCTTGTACTCCCACACTCAGGACACTGATGCCAGAAAGAAGCATAATATAAGTTCACTTTCCACTTCTTACAGTCTCTACTGCCCTGTTTTTTTACAGAAAGTTTCTTTTACTAGCACACTGAAGCCCAGTTCAAATCAGTCACATTACTGGGTCAAATTCAGTGGTGATGCCTAAAATTAGGATGAGGTTAAGTAAGTAAGTTCAGTCAAGATGCAAATTTCAGGCAAACAACATAAGAATGGAAAAGGCAGTGAGGTTGAGTGGGAAGAGATCAGTTCCATTAACAATGATATTTCTGTATTGCTGAGATTTATTGAGACCTGTAGAAAAAGAGAGTCAGAATTTTGCTTAGTGCCTCAGGAAGAGCTGACACCCTGCTAGGATATGGGTCATTGAAGGTTATCACTCCTTTGTATAGAACACACCCATGAGGAGGAGCACCCACTGATGTTATTGCAGTGTATGGTGAAGTGGAACTGGAAATTTCCAATGAAAGATTGGTGCCATACTCACATACCTCTCACTTTTTATTCACACTTCTCTTATTACACTTCTGTAATTTTATTATCTTTTTTATGGACTTTACAGTTATTGTGCCGGCAATCGTGGCTTCAATATTGGGTGTTTTTGGGATTCCATTACAC
The DNA here is from genome assembly GCA_013399225.1 of Rhipidura dahli. NCBI lineage: Eukaryota > Metazoa > Chordata > Aves > Passeriformes > Rhipiduridae > Rhipidura > Rhipidura dahli. The sequence continues at coordinate 514,040 of VXAC01008444.1, forward strand.
TGTAATGAAGAGCACAAACACAAAATCCTGCACACTGCTTTTCAGAACAAGGAACATTTTGACATCCTTCTCTGCCAGCATTAAAAAGAGTGCTTGATTCATCAAGACAGAAGTATCATATTTTAATCCAGTGTTAATTTTATTTCCCCTCTTATGAACTTTCTGTATTTTGCTTAAGAGGTAAGTAATTTGTTTTCATTTAAAGTTGCCTCTTTTAATTTCATGAAGATAATTAATTAAGCAATGTCTTGCATCAGAGACAACCAACCAGATTAGACTTGTTGATTCAGCATTTGACTCGACTTTTACAGTTGCTGAAATCTAGCAATACATGGAGACTTGACCAGGCTGGGAATCAGGGATGGGAGGATGCAGGGATGAGTCAGGGAATTTGCAGTGTCACAGCCAGATACTGAAACAGATACTGGTTCAGATACTGCTACATGAGCATGGAGTTATGTTTAACACAGACTGCAGTGAGTGTTCAGATATCTGAAATAAAGCAGAGACAAAGATTGCCTCATTTGTGCTGTGCTGGGATGGGAGGCTCAGCCCTGTCACTCCACCCTGATGTCCTGCTGTCTAGAGGGACACCAGAGGTGCTTGTAGGACCCCCATTTGCAAGGGTTTTCAGCCATGTGAAAGTGTAAAACCATCCTATGTTCCACCAGGCCAAAGGAGAAGCATTGCAGGGTGTCCTGTCCACCTCAGGCTTGCATACAGTGTCTGTGTATATTCCTCCTCCAGGCATATCCCATCTTTGGGAAGCTAGGGTCAAGATAATGATCCTTGAAGACCACAACAGCAGTTACCTGAATTTCAATTAATCCCAAAATATTTCTCTTCAATAGGAACAAAGTCGAACTGTCATGAAAGCAAAAGCAAAACCAAACTAATTATAAATGACCCAAATGCTGCCTGGCAGAATATGACAAGGAACTTCCAGGAATTGGTGTCAGCACCACATTTGGCAGGTGAGCCCTGGCCACTGTATCCAATTTCTTTTCGAAAGTCCGGCTGAGCACACTTTTACTTGCTTATCCATTTTGAAATAACCTTAAAATAAACTGTTAAAAATAACCTAAACAAATAATGTATTTCTAGGTAGCTGGTGGAACATTAGAATATATTCAAACACTGTCAGAGACTTCTCCTTGTAATTATTTATGTTTGTGCTCTAGATCTCCTGGTGTGATGTGCCTTTGCAGATACCACTGCAATAAAATACTCCATTATCTCCAGATACTTTAGACTGTGCCATTCCTTAAACTGTGAGTTATGCCTAGAGTTTCCCTCAGGTAACAGGGACATGGAAAAATGTCTTTCCCAATATTTCACCAGGTCTCTTATCAGTTCCTGCATTCCTATCAGTGTCAGCTTGTTTTGCAAGAATGTGCAAAACGAAATGATCTGGGGATTTGCTTATGGAGCAACACTGCTGTGTTCATCTTGCACAGGGATTCACCTACCAGCAGGCTCCAAGGCTCCACAGGTCTAGGGTCTACAGACCCCTACAGAAGTTGGTTCCAGAGCTATCCAGGTGTGCATAGCCCCTTTGATATCACATCTAGATTTGGGAATTTTAAGCTGAACTCACTTTTATTAACAGCCTGCTCTTCCCCTGGAATAGTGCAAAACAAGTTGCCATGGGATATGGAGTATTTTATCTTTTGAGTTCACATCAGAATAGTTTCAGATTATTTAAGGAGGCTCACTTTCCTGAATATTTTAGTAATTGCTAAGAGTTCATACATTGCAGTGATTTGCCACTGATATTCTTAGAAATTTTTGTTATTTTTCAATTTACTGTTAAAATACTGAACATGAGCCTCTTCCATTTGTGGGCTCATAGACATTTCCATACAGACTTCCAGGCATACACTGAAGTCTGTCATAGAGAAGTCTGTTTTTCTTACTCATGTCACAAAGATCCTTGGAAGTAAAACTCTAGGTTCAAAGACCACATGCTGAAGATCAGTAGTTTAGATTAATTTTCAGATTAGTGTAAGCAAACTTTCACTTCTTTAAAGTTTGCTTCTCCATGTCGTACAGGTACCACATTCTTTAAAACCATATTTAAATACATTAAGCAGCAAATAAAATCTTATATATACATTTCAAATACTATTATAATAAATACAAGTAGGGCAAATTAAGGGTAAAATTCAAGAGATGAGTTCAGTTGTAAGAAGAAGTTTAACATAATTCTGTTCATCCCTCTTAGTCTATAAATGAGATCTCTCTCATGCTGTTGGAAAGCCCCACAGTACCCTCTGTTGCATTCACACCCTTAATATTCTTCCTATCTGCTTGTTTGCAGATCAACATAGGAAGATGATGAAATCTTTATGCAGATCAGCAGGTGGCCTGACCTGGCATGCTGTCTGCTCAGGAGAAGGCAGAAATAGGAAAGTGGTTATATATCATATAGTCCCAGTCATAGCACTCCTTATTAACAGGGCTAATTTGAGGAGGTTTACAAGTACAACAACTGAAAGATGCAGAGAAAAAACCAACACAGCAAAACAAACAACCACAAATGCAGCATTTGAATGAATTTTCATTTATCACTTGTTGAAGCAATGTCTGCATTTCTGTGCTCACAGTCCCAAACCCACCAGCTCTGGGGCTCCTGGGCTCATCCACAACATCTCTCTGTCAGCCCAGCCCTGACCCTCATTTTTTTCCTGCCCCACACGATGAGTGTAGTTCATGCTTTGGCTTCTGCTTGTATGAGGGGAAGCCTCAGTGCTTATGGGGCTTAGCTGTGACTTGCATACAGTCTATGGTTTCAGCCTATTTCTTATTTTTTTAGCTGTTTTTTCTCAGTAAATAAAGAGGCTTATTAGCTCACTGTGACAAATCTGGAGGAAATCTGGCCACCTAGAGCTGTTATCAGGCCCACAGTCATCTCTGGTCCCCAGAGAAGCTACTACTGTAGTTTCTACCTACTACATTATTAATAAAAAGAGCTGCACTTCCTCCAGCTGGGATAAAAATTCGCAAAGCCACAAATCCCAAAGCCAGCTGTGCAAAGTCATTTTGCAAACAGCGGGCAGTAACAGCAGTGGGAAAACCCTCCTGTGCTTGGAGGGGTGCAAAGAAGGTGGCACCTTCTTTTGCAGCAACCTCTGGGGAACAGATCCTGGCCACAGCACCTGCTGCCAGGGCTGGTGCTCCCCTTGGCTCCTCGACAGGCCACTTCAGGCTGTAATCATGCCAGATCAAACAAGCTAAAAATACTGTGACTAATCAGTTTAGGACAAAGGCCGTCTTGGAAAAGATAGTTGCTCCAGGAAATGATCTTCTTTCTCAATAGCTGGCATCATTCCCAGTGAACCACTAACAGGGCTCTGAGAGCTGGGCTACAGAAATAGAGAAAAAAAAAGTCCTTTGGGTGAAAATAAAGAGAGATTCTCAGCCATGCTGAGCTTCATGCAAAAACACTTAAAAAGAAGACAGTAAGAAACTGGTCAGTCTGAAGGGCAGCACTGGGACTGGGGAAAAGGACCACAATCCTGGACACAGGCCCCTTGAAAACAAGTATTTGGGGGACTGGAGGAGGGGAAAGGGGAGCTGCCCATTCTTACCAGCCAATTATCAAAATCTATGAAAAAGGTAATCTACAGCAAACAAAAGGAGGCTAAAATAAGAGCAGGAGTTGCAGCAGGGCTCTTTCTTGTAGGATGAGGAGGAAAAAGCTTCCCTCGAGATGGGAGCCAGCAGCACCTGGGAGTCTCCACAAGCACAACCACGTGGTTATCGTGGCTGGGGCAAACTGAGTCTGCTGGGTGGAAACGTGTAGCTGGAGCTCTTGGGAGGTGATTTTGCAAAGAAAGGACAGACAAGTAAGCAGGCCTTATCAAACTCTCCTTCCCATCTTGAAAATATCTTGCCTGTCTCATTTCTCAGGGTGTTTCCATGAAAAAATTGGTCACACAGTCCATGTGTTTGGAGTGAGTGTATTTGGATGGTCCAGTTTAGTTGTCAATGGAAATTTAATGCTTGCTTGTCATAATGCCATGAACTTCTGTGTTTCTGGGGCTAAGAGCTGAGTCCTGAAACAATATTACAGGGTACCACTGAGTTAGAGGAAATTCCTGTCATATCCCTTACAAAGGCATTTTAAGTTTACAGTAATAATTACAACTAACTTTTAAGCTTTATCATTACAAATACTGTAGTATGCTTTCATATCATAGTGGCATCAATGCAAAATGCTTTCAAATGCTAGTATTCTTTTTATTATCTGCCTTTATGATCAAAAGTTAATAATCTTTTACCTATTGGCTGCACTTCCATTATGTAATATTTTAAAGGTCTTCTGGAAAGGTTTTTTAATTTATTACTTGGGATGGGCCTAAAATAAAACCCATGAATCTAAGTACATCTGATAAAGAGGAGTTGATTTCTGTCTGTCATAATTGGGAAAACCCCAATTAAATATCCTCTGTCGTAGAAAAGCAACCACACAAACGTGTATTCCTTTGTTTTGTTGAATCATTCTGTTTCCTTAGCCAATCCAGCCCTTCATTTACTCACCTGCCTTCTCAGAGCCTGATTTAAACAGCACTGGGGAGTCAGATTATAGCTTGTTTTGGCTGGGCAGGATTCACCGTCAGGACAAGGTGGGGCAGGGACTGTTGCCTGAGTTATGGATGCAAGGTATGGTGCAGCAGTGCTGATCCCATTGGTACCAGCTTATAATTAGCAATCACAATAAATAAATGATACACACAACATTTTGCAGATGCTCACGATATTCTGAGGTGCTGTGTTGCTGCAGTTTGGGTTGTAAAGGCTGCACCACCCAGACTGCCCTGGGTCCTGATGGGCTCTGAGCAGCCCAGGGTGGGAAGAGAGACCTCCTGTTGTTAGTGCTGGCAAGCCTGAAAACCATCCTGCCTCATCTCTGGGTATGAAGTCAGGCTTTGCCAAAAGGATTCCTACCTCCACAAGAACCACTCTGCCTTCCTCTTGTGCTTTAAGATGTTCCTTAGGTTTCTAGAACAATTTTTGTTCCACCCCAAGGTAAGTATTAGTTAGTTCTAAGCAACTGGGTTTTGTTCCAATGACTAAACCCCAACTCTTTATACTGAGACATACCACCAACTGATATAAATGATCAGGGTGAAGCAAAGGAGACAGGGCACATTTAGGACAGTGCAGGTGGAAATGCCCAATAGCAGATGGGTGAGATGGCTGAAGTGACCAAGAGAGCCAGTTTGGTGGGGAGACTGATAGGATGCAAGAAAATATGAATTAACCTATGGAGGGACTTGGCTGTGTGCTCCTGAGGAGTTTTCTGTACCTGCAGCCAGGCACATGTGCAGGAGTTGTACAGAGCCCCAACCTGGCATCAGCCCCTGCAGGGTCCTGCAACACCTTCGTGTGCAAGCAGGGCATGAGGGCCAGGGCCAGGGGGGATGGCCTGACCACTCTCCTTGCACCCCCAGCTGAGGTCTCACCCTGGCACAGATGGCTGCCTGTGTGCTCTTGGGGAAGGGGGACCCTTCTGCAAGTCTCCTTTGGAGGGCTCAGCAATCAGCCTCGCTCAAGAAGAGGAGCAGGGAGATGTCCCCACCACCCTGCTCCCAGCCTTTCCCTTCCTCCCAGCCTTTCTCCTCCTCCTGTCAACCCACAGGACAGCAGAAACAGCTGAGCACTGGTTCTGGGCTGGAAGGAGGTGATTCTGGGCTTGATTTAGTCATATGAGCTTAAAAATATTTCTTCAAGACAGCAGAAGTGTCTTCTCTTGCTAACTGCTTACACATTGGAAAATGAAATTTTGTTGTGTATAAATGAGGCTGTTGAAAGGCAAGATTTTTCTGAACTGGTGTAACCCAACTGCAGAACATTGTGCTCAGCCTTGACTGCCTTGTGCACCACAGAGCATTTTGTTAATATTTAAACTTGGTCTTTTGAGTCATCTGAGAAGCCATGGTAAGGGTTTGGAATTTAGGCAGGTTGTGTAAGCAAGACCCTGGTGGGTCGGAGCTGCTGAATGGCAGCACCTGCACACGCTCCTGCCTGCCAGGAGCTTGGAGGGTCCATGGGGTGAAGTCACAGCACGTGAACCAGGCTTGTCCCAGGGAGCTGCAGCCAGCACAGCAGTCTGGTGAAGCTGGCACATGAGAACTGACCTCCACAGCCTCCCCAGGAGAGTGAGGAGAGCCCTGCCAGGGAGGAGCACTGGGGTGCTAACAGGAGCCCAGCACACGCTGTACCATGGCTGCAACCTCCTTGTCTTTGTCCCCACCATTAGGGAGCAGTGGAAGCAGCGTGGGGGGCCAGAGACTCAGCGGGGGACACAGAGGGGAGCAACTTTGATGGAGGGCTAAGGATGGAGTGCTAAGATTACACATGGTTATGGAAGACCACCTGTGGCATCCTATGACCTCATGTACCTTGTACTCAAAAAAACCCCAAACAGATTGTATAGTTCTAATATTCTGAAGGCAGGTTAGAGAGGATGAGAGCATGATGTCTGTGGCAGAGGAATGAGGTGCCAGCAAAATGTATAGAAAGCATAAATGACATATGCAGAGTAGGGGCTGCCTCCTTGAGACACCAACAAATTCATGTCTAAATTTTCAGCAGGAACGACTGAGGATGACTACTCTCGGCACCCTGCTCTGATTGATGCAGCTACAGAGCCCTGGTTTTTTAAGAATCAATATGTAAAGCTCTCTCCTCAGTTCCTGGACACACATGTATCTATGTCTGCCTGTGCCAGAGTATTTATGCATATGTGTATGCAAATGAACACTAAAACTAATTCCAATTCAACCATTAAACAAAATTAACAGCAATGCAAAAACAGTGATTAGACTGGCCTGGTCATACAGGAATAGGAGCTGAGGCTCTTGGGACCACCATAAACCATTCTCTTTATATAAATTGACATTTTATGATATTGAGATATACATATATAGTATTTTTCCCTGAAATGCCATTAAAGTCTTTTATTCCTGGATAGCATTTGAAAACTGATCCAAAATACAATTTTTACTCAAGCATTATTTATTAATGTATACCTGTGCTGATAACCCTTGCACTCTGTCGGAAGACATTGTTTGTAAATATGCTTCTTATTTAATCACTCCAAGTTTTGCAGATAACGCTTCAATTAGAGGAACAGTGGCTTGATTAGAAGAATAATTAATGCTTGCTTAAGTGCCATTTTTATTACTACTGCCTCATTCTACAGTTAAACATTACGCGAGGTATCTCACTATTAATGTATTAATGATGTAAGGACACTTGTCACTTTTTAGGACCTTCCACTCAAGATTCTCGAATTGCTTTATGACTGTTAGTGTGACTCTATAAGAACTTTCCTTAGCAGACAAACATCTGATACTTGCTTTACTTAAAATAAACTGACACATGTAAAATTTACTCAGTGCCATATCAAAGGATGTTGTATTGATAGCTATTTTTGAAACTTCCTTTGCAAGGATATCTTGTCCTGTGCTAGCCCAGTGCAGCTCTTGTTAGAGGCAGATACCAGCTCATAGGAACTGACATTCTTCATTGTTCTGGAATTAAAATGACCTTGACTGGGAGAAGCCTTCTGAAAGCCCAGCCAAACTTTGAATTATTTCAAGGGGATAAATAGTGTCCTTATATTGTCTCTTACTTCTGCTTTGAGTCTGTGGCAGATCCTTGAGACTATTCCAAGTCTTAAAATCCCTTCACTGAAAAGCTTTGCCCTAGAAATCTGCTCCTGCCTTCAGGCAGGGAAGCAAGCTGTGAAAAGAAGAATGGGGATGTTGCTGGCTTATGCTGGCTTAAGAACTATTGTTCTGGAATCACAGTCATAGTGGGGCTGGATTACTGACATGATTTTCCATCTTCCTCGCTGCCAACCAGCTCAAAACCACCACCATGTCACTCGGGAGTCTGCACTGATTTGCTCTGTGACTGATTAGCTGGCACAGGGCAGCTTGCGTGGGTTGTGCCTCACCTGGGTGACCTGGGTATTCAGGTCCTATTGTTTGTGTGCTGCCGTTCACAAGGATGTCTTGTCACGTGTCTTCCTTAATTGTTTCCCAACAATGTCTCTTTAATCCATTTTAGTTATTGACTAGGCCACCAGCAGGAATACCAGAACTTCAAGATCTGCGGTTGACGATATTTGGGAGGCCTGTGAGGGGCACTGCAGGTATTGGTTATTAGCTTGTTAGACATTAATATGACTGTGCTCCACAAATGTGTTAAGAATGCAGCCAAACAATAGGCTCACATATCTCTGTACAGAGGACACCCTGAGAAGCAGTTCCTGGTCTCCCAGGCTCTCAGTATTAGGGGGGAAAAAAAAAAAAAAAAAGGTAGATAAAATAGAGCGAACAAAAATCAAAACCAAAAAGGGAATCCTTTTTCTCTGAGTGCCCACTCAGGGTAATGTTCCTGCCCTACAATGTCATTGAGGCCAGTAGTCCAACAGGAATTTAGCAAGCAAGTATTGACTGCCTCACTTCACAGCTGCACTGCTCCATGCTGTGCTGCAGGTCTTTACAATAAAACCCAATGCATAAAATCTGCTTCAGGATGAATTCTGGGATGGTTTCAAACTAAATGGTTCAGGTATTTCTAAGAATATGACAAAGGAAAAGTGCCTTCCTTTTCTGCCAGCTTTTATGTGTAAAATGTCCACTACCCAACTTACCCCACTTGCTCCATGCTGTGAGCCTCAAGGCTGCAGACCTGTTGAGGAGAAACCAAAAAGAAGTGAGATATTTGATCTCCTGATTTCTTATCATCATTTTCAAAAGCACCCAGAAACAAATGCTAGTTGAAGCAAATTGTTAAGATTGCAAAATAAAGCATCCCAAATTTGGACATGACAGAATTTGGATGTTTTATGTGAATATGTATTGGATATAGACAGTAACTGTAGGATATCATGGCTGTGCCCCATGGGAGCCTTGCCTCTTCCAGATCAAAAGAAGAGAGATGGATTGGGTTGCTCATGGAATACAGCTGATGTAGATGCCCATAGCTGAACTGGTCACAGTCAGCTATCTTTATGAAAAAGTTCCAGGCTGTGAAGAGCCCATCTTCCCATGGTGCTCTCTATTGGAGGTGCCTTGTATCTGTCACTCCAACTGTCTGCAAAGCCATTCCACAGAAGTCTTACAGATGCAGTTGTTGCCTTTGCAGACATTCAAAGTCCAGTGATTTGACTCCTATCCTTGATGTGTAATGGTAGGTGCCACTACAGGGGAGTTTGAAAAAGTTAGAGGGCTTCAGGACCAGAGGAAGAATTTCCAACTTGTGTCTACTTTGGGTTGTGACAGAGCACTGTGAGTTCTGACACAGTTTTTGCTGAGCTGAAAATAGGCTCCTAGATCAGCTCAGTCAGGGAAGCTGGGGTGGTCTAAGGGACATGGGTGCCCACAGGGAGGTCGTGCTCCCCCCTCCAGCACCCTGACATTTCTGCTGTGCATTGCATGTCTGTCCTGTGCCTTGCAGCAGAGGTGCTAATGGGTAGCTTGATGAGGAACAGCTGGAAAAGGAACAGTAAGAAGAGAGGAAAGAGTGGAAATTTGGCAACTACCAGTGAAGACAGACACTGTGAGTCTGCTCTGCAATTTTCCAAGTAAACCTTCTAGCTTTCCCTGTAGTGTAGTCACATCACAGTTTTACAGCATAAATCAGGTTGGAGGAGCAATAGCAAAGTGAAGGTTTGAAATGGAACTCTGCTACAAGGCTTCCCCCAAAAGCACTGTGCATGGGGTTTGTGGTGGCAATACAGTGCACAGCCCATAACCCCAAACCATCCCCTGCCTTGGTGCCTTTCAGAGTTTTCAAGCTCTCTCAGCTTCCACGGGAGGAGAGAAGTAATTTTAGAGTAAAGTAGAGTAACTATGTTTCAACCACAAGCTCGGGCAATCTGGCATTGAGCCACAGCATAGTTACTCTAAATTCAGCTCTAAATGCCAAGAGAGGCAGGGCACCTCAGAGGCTGCTGCAACAAGAGAAATGGTTGTAGTAATACCTCCCGTGAGCCATGAAAACATCCCTCTAGAAAAGATGGGTAGAGAATGTTGATTGATTTTAACCCATGCTGAATTAATGTCTGAATGTTGCCATGTTTATAAGGGCATTAGAGGGAGAAAATCTCAGAAATAGATTCCTTAGTCCTGCAGAAGCAGTAGATCTTGAGCCCTCACAGGACCTGACAGTGTACTTTAGGCTACCACTTGGTGACATTGGGATACTGAAGCATCTGGTATCCCAGAAGGGCAGTGAGGACAAATCTGCCCAGCAGTTGGCAGAGGAGAATTACCTTTCTGGGTACTGCTTCTTTGATTTTACTTGAAATCAGCCTCAAAGATCCTTGAAGATCCACAGACATCCTCTTCCAAAGAAGCTGGGCCTTGCTGAGATTATCCAGGCATTCCTATCACTTTGGAGCTACGTTTAGGAGTCTGGCAGCACTTCACTCTCACTCACGTAGGCATACCTGAACTGGATGAAACTGGTTAATTTAGATGCTGATAACATAAAACACTCCAGTCTGACTTGCACCTGTTGCATATAAACTGTTCCACATTCTCTTTTTTGCTCTATAGTTGCTGGGTTCTTGTATCTATTTTTTCATTATTGTTATTATTATTATTATTGTTGTAAGTTTTTCATTTTACTGTCTCTCTGGCTCACATCTGACTGTGCTTTAGCCTTCCTCCAGTGCTGAAAAGTTGTCTACAAGCCCATGAACCTGGATACAAGGAGACTTCCCTACTGGAGAAATCACAGGGGTAGCACAGAAGGTCTGTTCAGGCTCCTGAGCATCTGGATCCAGGAGCATAGGTACTAGAAGCATATTTGAACAGGTATCCAGTTCAGGATTGGGAAAAGTGACTAAATTCAAGCATAGGAAGAGCTTTCTAGAACAGAGGCTGGAGTGAAAGACCCAATGCACACCATGTTGTGCTGGAGTGGGGTGAATCAAGAGGTCAGCAGCGCAGCCTGGCTGTGGGCAGGCACATTCAGTACCCCAGACTGCATTCCCAGGGCTTTCCCTTGCTATAGGGCTGGGACCTACCTTCTTCTCACTTCTGCCATCCCAGCACTGGCTGCTGTCTTGCACTGAAAGTTGGAGACCCTAAACAGAGGGAAAAATACCCCAACTTTCCAGACAGCTCCTAGCTCATCTCCATGATAATGTGTGGTGAAGTTCACATCATTGGGTTCAATCATTATTCAGGCTGCCTGTGGAGGAATATTAATTGACATTAGGTATCTAATAAACCTCTAAAGATGGTCCTGTGTACAGTTTAGAATAATTATATTATTATTGTTGTACTGTACTTTTGTGGCATCTGTATGAGTAATCTATCAGAATCATCTTCTCTGCTATGTTTGCACTTTTAAAAAGTGGAGGTTGTGAGCCAGTACATGCTTTTGAATCTCTCTCTACCTCTTCTCTTTCAGTGCTATTTCTAACTTTTGGACATGGATTTATTTTATTTGAGCACCTGCAGCCTCCTCCTGCATTCTCATTGGGAGCATCTACATCAGTGTGTTGATTTAGAAAGCAAGTCTACTTTTCAGCAAATCACTTGATCATTTCCCATTTTTCTGCTTTAGGTTGCATGAACAGCCTCAAACTGCATGAAACAGATTCCCAGGGATGGAATGAATGGGAAGGTGTGCTCCAGGTGTCCATCCAGAAGCAGCTGCAAAAGGGAGTTCAACAGTTAGATACAGTTCATCCAAAATAAAGAACACAGAAATGTGGATTTCAGGTTCTCAGCACCAACTGCTTTGCTGTACTAATCCACTCCTGTTTGCAGTATGTTGTAGTTTAAACCTAGCCAGCAGCTAAGTCCCATTCAGCCACTTGATCACTCCTCCAGCCAGTGGGATGCTGGAAGCATAGAAGTGTGAAAGTTTCTGGGTTGAGATAGACAGATTAATAGGTGACACAAAAGCTGCACACACAAGCAAAGCGAAAACAAGGGATTAATTCACCATTAATTCACCACAATTTCCTGTGGGCAGGCAGGTTTTCAGCCATTCCCAAAAAAGCAGGACTCCATCACATGTAACACTTACTGGGGATGACAAATGGCATCACTCCAAATGTCCCATTTTTCTCCTTCTTCCTCCAGCTTTTACTGCTGAACACAAGCCCATATGCTTTGGAGGATTCCTTTGGTCAGTTGGGGTCAGCTGTCCCAGCCATGTCCTTCCCAGCTCCTTGTGTATTCCCAGCCTCCTCGCTGGTGGAGTGTTCTGAGAAACAGAAAGGACCTTGATGCTGTGAAAGCACAGCTCAGCAATAAAGAAAACATCCTTGTGTTATCAGCACTGTTTCAAACACAAATGCCAAACATAGCTCCATATGCTTGTATGTACTGTGTACTATGAAGAAACTCTTTTCCAGCCAAAACCACTACAATGTACTACTACATGCTAAAGTAGAGGTATCTCTTGCCTCTGTGCTTATTCACTTTGTGAAGCAAGTCATGCTGGTTTGATTTGGTTTAACCCTCATTTTTCTCCTGTATCTTTCTTTTTCTGTCCTTCCTTTTCTTATACTGATGCACAAGTAGTTTCAGGCAACATTTCACTTGACGTCGTTTTATTATCTGAAACTTACATTTCCTCATTGCTGAAACACAAACCCTTAGGGTAGAGAATGGTCATAAATCATGCTAGATTGTCTGAATATTATTTAACCTCTTCTTTCTCTATCCTATATATCCTTACAAAAATGTGCATATAAAGTTTCTGCTTATAAACTGCAGGTAAAGTCTCCTAGGTTGGCAGGACTTGATGAAATACATGCTGGACTTAGCGAAGAAACCTCTGACTCTTTTCAGAGACCTGGACTCAGTTTTGCTGAGTGTGAAAGGATTTACTTTATTTTAAACTGAAAGAGAAAGAGAACCAAGGGAATACGAGGCTAATTTAACACTTCTATGTATATTTTAGCACCTTTAAGACAGTAAAGAGATAAGCAAGGTTGAACAGACATTTTATAAGAACAAATTGTACGCAGCTGATAAAATGTTCTCTCTGACAGAGTAACTAGCCCAGGGTAGAGCCAAAGTAGATGTGAAGTTTTCTAATGATGATGATACTAGAGTGGAGGAATAGGTAGCCAGCAGCATTCTAAAATTTCCTTGGGACTCCTAAAGAGCAGGTTAGATAGCCTTGTGGATGGCTGGATAGGTGCCCAGAAAAAGGGCACAGCATCTGTGCTCCAACTTGTGCCTGTTCCCGTTATCCCTGTATTTTCTTGCTTTGGGGAGCCAATACTGGATGCAGAGCTTTAGATTCAGACCTGCTGGCTCATGCAGCCATTGGCCTTCATTGCTGCCAGGGCACACTGATGGCTCATGGTCAGCTTGGTGTCCACCAGCCCCATTTCTCCAGAGCAAAATCACTTTCTTGCCAGCTGGAACTCAGCCCCCACTGTGGCATGGGGTTGGTGCCTCCCAGGAGCACAGCTTTGTTCTAACGTCCTATATTAACAGATCAACACACAGTATTGCAAGCAAACAGTAGTGTTAATATAAATAATCTTTATCAATTACAGTTCTGAAAGGGCAAACTGCAGATTAGCATGGGGCATGCACTTTGATTTTCACAGTGTCAGTTGATTTGCCGTGCTAGATCAGGACATTCTCCCATCTAGGTACTGTACAGTGCTTACACACTACAGTGAACTAGGATGCAGGAATTATACTGTGTTTATCACCCTGTTATCATTGAGAAACTTCCAAGCTGTACAAAACCATTATGCTTCTGGGAGAACTTTGACTTTCATAAAGCCGAGATGACCTAACAATGGGAATTTATTACTTCAAAGATTTTCTATAGGAGCAAAGAAAATGTCACTGATTTTTAGTGAAAAACTTCCTGTTAGCTACAACTTCCTCCTGCTTGCTCAGGGGGTTTAAAGGTCAGGTCCTGAATTAGGAGAGCAGAGCATGAGAAAACCTATCCCCAGAGGAGAAGTGTACCACTTCTTTGATGTAATACATACCTCTTGAGTGGTGTCTGTGAGTGAATTGTGTGTCTGACAGAGCTTTTGGAATTGAAGAAAATGAAATACTGCTCAGTGGCTGCATTTTTAATGGCCTTGTTTGAGGACAAGTTGAGATTTTACTTAACATTAAAACTTGTGTGGAAACTTTCCACCTCAGTTAACATTTTCATGTTTTCCAACAATAGAACAATTTGATTTTACATGTGTCTAAAAAATAGAAAATATTTGTAGGTTTTGGTTTGATTTCTATTGAAAAGCTGAAAATGTAACTGGAAGCTTAAAACAAATGTAAGTGGGTGGGGTTTTTTTGCTTTACATGTGAAAATTAACCAGCATTTTATGGTCAGCTCTGGTATGAATACTTGTAAAGAACTTTAAATTGGCATGATATATTGAGCACAGAAAAAGGGGGACAACAATCATATATCATACTAATTCTCATTGCAGACCTTAAATTATAGGCACTGGGCAATTTTATTCTGCAGTGAATCATTTTTTACATAACCTGCTAGAAAGAACACTGACTTTTTCCCATGAACAAACCAGGCTTTCATATACCGCATTGGCCTCATCCATAATCTCCTTTCTAATTAAGTCACAGATTTTCACAAGTGTAATGTGCAGGGAACAGAATTTTACAAGGTACAACAAGTTACTGATATGCAAAGCCACTCACTGCTATTCCAAAATAATTTCTACCCAGAAGAAAGATGGAAGAAAATCAGAGGGAAGGACATCATACACAGACCTCCCACTGTCTTCCTGCAGCACAAACTTGACATATCAAGTTAAGCAAACTGTGGCTAAAGGCAGGTTCATCTCTGCCTCCTTTGAGGGGCAGCAACACAGTTGCGTCCCAGGGATGCCGAGGGCAGGACACAATGGAACAGCCTGAGATGCCCAAGTTCTCCAGGCCTCTGGAAGCCCTCCTTCATTAATGGGATGAGCTTTTTTCTCATCAGCTTTGACTGTATCAAAGTTAGATGTTTAGTGTAGGCCACCTGTGTCCCCTCTCAGCTCAGCATATGGCAGTGCTACCATTGGAGGGCAATCCTTGACACCCACCTTGGGACAGGATGAATGACCTCTCAATTTGCCAGTATTTCTGCATGTCCCATAGAAGCCCAGAAGACAAGCTCTCTATTAGACCTGCTAAACCAGATGTCCAACCCTGACAGCTACAGTAAGTGCTGCAGTGATTGCTCGCTTTTCCTGTGTAGTTAAAGCAGAAGAAGGAACCCTCAAAGGCCCCAAGGAAGATCATATTGGCCTTGGTGCATGCATATAAGACAGGCAGATAGAATCTCCTGGGCACTTACTTTGAAAGACACCTGCCCATCATGCAGGGAATTTGGATACTTGCTTTAGAACAATGGCTTCTCTAGGTGCCTAACGTTTAAATGCAAAGTGTCACTCCCTCGGGTGAGGGAGCTGGATTCCACCTCATGCATAAGCCACTGCCAAGAGCAGGGTGCTGAGTGTTAAACCATGGTAAGTGGCAAGGTCTTCAGTATGTAATGGCTTAGCTTGTGCCCTTTTTTGCAGTCACCAGGTGGTGCAAGAGAACCCAATGTGTCCTGTCACCAGCACCAGCCCTGGTGCCATTTGAAGGGTCTGTGACTCTGATCTTCTCTTTGGCTTGAAAATGCTTCAAGCTCCCCAACCCCTTCTTGCCTACATGTGCTCCTTTAGAGCTCCAACTGGCAGAGGAATGTCCTGACCGCTTAACTCTCCTGCTAGCATCTGGGAGCCACAGATCTTTGTAAAATACCTGCACAACAGAGCACATACCAGGTCTCCTGATATGCTTTGTCCTGCCTTTTCAATGAATCTGAGGTATGCTGCTATTTTGCATCTGGCCCAGTTTCACTCACCTTCTTTTCTATTTATCTCACATGCAGAACCTCAAGCAGAGATCATTGACTTGCTGTAGCTTTCTCAGCACTTCTCATCTTGATTTTACTGCCTGAGTGATAGGAAGCTTTTCTATGCAGAGCAGTAAGCTGAGCATTCTGGAAAGAAGTACAGCACCCTGCTTTGAACAAGGATGCAGACAAAATGCCACCCATCTCTTTCCAGATATACTTTGCCCTGCCTCTCATAAAGAGAGTAGTCTACCAAAAGGATTTACCAAAGAGAGGAAGAATAATCTGAAAATGTGTTTTCTTGATTACAGCTTTGCAAGGGTACGAGACACTGATAGCTACCATCCAATCCTTGAATGGAATGTGGTAGATATTTTAGTTCTGTTTTCTCAAGTCAGATCCAGTATAATAGTCTGTCTAGGCTGATAATCTTGATGTGTAGAAATAAACATGTGTGCATAGGTACGTATGTAAAATTTCAATGTTCAATGCAAGAAAACATTCAGTATTTCAAAGAAATAGAATGCTCTACTTCTAACACATACTTGCAGCTCCGTTAATCTATGCAGCCTTATTGCCCTCTGCTGACTTCAGCCTGTGTTGGCAGCTTTCTTCTGGCTCCAAGTCAGAGCTGACTCTTATTCTCAGAGCAAATAACCATGTGTTGCAGTCGCTCAGACTGCCTGCAGCGTGGGGGGTTCAGGATGGATGGACTACCCCGCGCTGGAACCAGTCTCTGAGGATAGCGTGGTTTGAAAATTCCTTCAGCTATCTTGCTATTAGCTCGTTTAGATCTCATCCCTGCACCAGGGAAATATTATTGGCCCCCTGCTATGCACGGCTAAGACTGATTGGATAACTTTGATACACCTCTCTCTCTTTCTGAAACTTTTAAGTTTGCGCACGGGGGAACAAAGGGGTCTTCTGCCCAGCTCCCTTCGGGACTCTCTGCCCCCTGGGGGCAGAGAGAATACACCAGGAATAAACCTACAAGAATTCCACTCTCTCGTCTCTTTGTCTTCGCTTAATGGCTCATTAACCCTGCCTGGTCAACACTCCACGATCCCCAACTCCGGTGCCGTCTTGTGTAGTTGGGGGGGTGCGGGAACGCATCCCTCCGTGCACGCTCCAAGCCCGAGAGAACCCAGCAAGGGGACTGGATCAGAACCAGCTGAGCTAGCCACAACCATGATGCAGTTTTTTTCCTGACACAGAACTGCATAATGGCTGAGGTTAGAAGGGACCTCTGTAGGTATCTGATCCAACACTCTTCTCAAGCAGGGCTGCCTAGAGCTGGTGTCCCAGTACCATGTCTGGATGACTTGTGAGAATCTCCAGGGAGACAGACTCCACAGCCTCCCTGGGCAGCCTATACCCTCACCATACAGTAAAATAAATGTTTGGGAGGAAGCTGCTGTGTTTCACTTTGTGCTCACTATCTCTGGCCCTGTCACTGGGCACTGGTGAGAAGAGCCCAGCTCCATCCTCTGTGCACCCTCCCTTCAGGTGTCTGTATACACTGATGAGATCTGAGATCCCCCTGAGCCTTCTCTTCTCCAGGCTGAGCAGCCCCAGCTCCCTCAGCCTTTCCTCACAGGAGAGGTGCTCCAGCCCCTCTGTCATCTCCATGGCTCTTTTGCCAGACTATGTCCAGTATGTCTGTGTCTCTCCTGTACTGGAGAGCCCAGAGCTAGAGGTAGAACCCCAGCTATGTTTCCCCTGTGCTAAGCTGAAGGGAAGGATCATCTCCCTCCTCCTGCTGGCAGGATTCCTCCTCATGCAGTGGGAATCCTGGGAACCTGCTTTGCTGAGAGGGGACATTTCATGAGTACTCATGGATGCAATAAAAAGTGGGAGTGTAAACAGGTACAGTGTTCATGAAAGGAGTGCCACAACCAAAGCAAGATGAGGTAGAGTCATGCTAGGAGCAAGGGAACAAAAAGTACTCAGGTGTCCATGGTTTACCAGTACCACAGTTCTACAGGCAATACACTGTCTTTATGATCTTTATTACTCAGAGATATAAAACCTCAAAAAAGAATTTTAACAATCTCCAAACTTCAGCAGAGTTCCCAGGAAGGTTCAGAACATTGGTCCCAGCCACCACGACCAAGGGACATGCAGTTATTGGGCAAGGCTGCTCAGAGGTGACTACCAGGGCTGAGGTGAATGGGATGGAGGGGTCTAACCCTGCATTCCCTGTGTGCCCCTTTGCCTTCCCACTGTCCCCATTCACTAAGACACATTTTGATGTTTTCTGCATTCCCCCAGGCCCCCTACACCCTCTTGCCTGGATGCTGAAGCAATCACCACACAAGCTGTTGTCCTTTTGGTGGCCACAGTAACCATCACTCAGGGCCTCCAGCCATTTCTTGTTGCAGGAGATGGTCTTGTTCATTGCTTGCAGTAACAAGATTCTCATGGCATTCAGATTTGTGTCTGAAAAAAACTGTAATTTCACTAGAAGTACTCACATACTGCCTGTGCAGAGGGGAAAGCTCCAGCACCTCAATGTGCAAGGCTGGGAGGCCATGGAGAATTAAAACGTGGTGGCTGAGTACTTTCAGTTAGCTACAACTGGGGCAGTTTAGGGTTTTATTCTCTTTGGTTGGCTCATTAGTGATGGTGGGAGGAAATGATAGGGACATGATACTATCCCTGCAAGCATCAGGGACTCTGGGATTCTTTCTCATTAGAATCACAGAATATCTAAGCTGGAAGGGACCCACAAGGATCATCAAGTCCAACTCAAGTGAATGGCCCATACGGGGATCAAACCCACAACCCTGGCATTATTAGCACCATGTTCCAACAAACAGGGGTTTAGATATAAAAATACTGGGCACATACAGTCTCCAGCGTTGCTGAAGGGCTGATAAGAGAGATCCTTATGGAGAAAGACAGAAGAGAAATTCTGCCTGCGGCAGAGAGCCTTTCCTTTCTCCCTGGCCATGTGGCAGAACGCTGCCCCCTGATGGAAATACCGACATATGCAAGAAATTAGTACATCCAGAAAACCTGAGAACTCTTTTCCACAGAAAATATTTTCAATTTCACACAAGGTGAGAAATCAGTAGTATGATCTATGTTGCATATTACTTACCTAAAGCAACATTTAGGTGTTTTAAGCATAGATTGAACAGAATATTATGTATATTCTAAATTAGGTAGAATTCACTATAGAAGGAAAATGGTCTTGGCCCATTGCTGTTCTCCCACAGGCAATGAAGGATTTAAGTTTTAAAATACCGATGTGCTGAAGTGATAATAACACAGGAATTCAGGGTGTGAAATCTATTATTCTAGAAAAAATACAATCTATTTTCTAGAAGAAAATATAAGTTCTGGAAAAATAGACAGCATTAAATTAAACAATGGTAATTATAAAAGTGTGTTAATATTTTAGTTAAATTATTTTCTTCATTAAATAAATTTGGAACAATTATTCCAAGACACTTGAAAGTCTTTCCAAAATTAAATATTTTCAATTTTTATATTTTTGAATGTTTTAAAAATTCAATTTATGTGCATTTCACTGTCACAGAGTCACAGAATCGGTCAGATTGGAAGGGACCACAGGGGTCATCTGGTCCAACCTCCCTGGGTCATTCCAGAGCACACTATACAGGATTACATCCAGAAGGTTCTTGAATATCTCCAGTGATGGAGCCGACAAAACCTCTCTGGGCAATCTGTTCCAGTGCACAGTTGCCTGCACAGTAAAGATGTTCTTCCTCATGTTCAAGTGGAATTTCCTGTGCATCAGTTTCTGCCTGTTGCTTCTTGTCCTGTTGCTTGGCACCACTGAGGAGAGCCTGGCTCAGTTTTCTTGTCACCTTCTTTCAGATGCTTGTATACATGGATAAGGTCCTCTCCTAGTCACCTCTTCTCAAGAAGAGTTTCTTCTAGAGAATGTTCTAACTCAAGAATGCGCTCAAGAATATTCTAGTTCAATTTTTTCCTGATTAAATAATTTGAAAACAATTCCTCCAAGTCTCTTGACAGTCTTTCCAAAATTATGTGCATTTCACTGTCAGCTAGCTGGAAGAGGTTTCCATCTGAAACATGTAATTTCCCTTTCTCTGCCTGTGCCCAGGTGTTGTTCTGATGCAGTCCGTCTGGGTCCGGGGGCTACTTTGCTTGCCCCAGGGTTCACTTTGGTGCCAGGTGGGGCCATGAGTTCCAAGTACCAGCACAGATTGGGGTCTGACCTACTTGAGACTGGCTCTGCTGAGAAGGACCTGCAAGTTTTGGCGGGTGAGAAGTTGATTATGAACTGGCAGTGCGTCCTTGCAGCTGGGAGGACCAGTGGTATCCTGGGGTGCATCAGGACGAGTGTAGCCAGCAGGTCCAGGGAGGTGGCCCTCCCTCTGTTGGGACCTAGTGAGGCCACATCTGGGGTGCTGCGTCCACTTCTGGGCTCCTCAGTACAAGAGGAACAAGGAGCTGCTGGAGAGGGTCCAGCACAGGCCACAAAGATGATTGGGACTGGAGCACCTGTCTTAAGAGAGCTGGGCCTGCTTAGTCAGGAGAAGACTGAGAAGGGATCTCATCAATACATACACATGGGAAGCTGAATATGAGTTGGCAGTGCCCTGGCAGCCAGTAGGGCCAACTACGCCCTGGGGTGCATCGCCAGCTGGGCAAGGGAGGGGCTTGTCCCACTCTGCTCCGCACTGGGGTGGCCTCACCGCAAACCCCGGGACCAGTTTTTGGCAGCACAATATAAAAAAGACATTAAGTTATTAGAGAGCATCCAAAGAAGGCCATGAGGATGGTGAAGGCTCTGAAGGAGAAGCCTTATGAGGAGAAGCCTTATGAGGCCTTGTGAAGTCACTTGTTCAGTCTGGAGGAGACTGAGGGGAGATCTTACTGTGAACATCCTCACGAGGGGATGTAGACAGGCAGGTACCAATCTCTTAATTCTCGTGATCAGAAACAGGACTCAAGGAAACATCATGANTCCGCGGAGTCCTTGAGCGGCCGGGGCGCGGCGGCAGTGTGGTCATGCAGCGCTGGGGTCGTGTCTCCTGCGCGCTCGCTCGGGTACGGCACCGGCGGGGCGAGGGGAAGGGAGGGAACAAGGAGCGGGAGCCGCGCCGGGCAGCTCGGGCCTGGGCTTTCCTCAGCCCCGTCACTCCGCCGGGGCGTGCGTGAGGGCGGGCGGGGCCGGAGCGGCGCCTTGAGGCGGGNGCTCTTGGGAATGGTGCTGTGCAGGGCCAGGAGTTGGATCCTGATGGGCCCCTTCCAACTCAGTATATTCTATGATTCTCTGATTCTATACATATCTGAAACACTAGTGCCAAGAGGATGTGCCAGACTCTTTTTTAATGGCGCCCAGCGACAGGAAGAGGAACAATGGCCGTATACTGAAACACGAGAAGTTCCATCTCAACATGAGGAAGAACTTCTTTATGTTGAGGGTGGCAGAGCACTGGAACAGGCTGCCCAGGGCGGTCGCGGAGCCTCCCTCTCCGGAGACGTTTCAAACCCGCCTGGATGCGCTCCCGTGTCACCTGCTCCCGGTGTCGCTGCGCAGGCGGCGCTGGCCGGAACCGTGTCCGGAGCGCCCTCAGCCCTGAGGCTCCCCGGCCCGCCTGGCCCCGCCCCCGCCGCCGGCCCCNCCGCTGTCCCGTTCTGTCGCTGCTCGGCCGGGCGGAGAGGGCGCAGCGGCCGCGGGCGGCTCTCGGGGTCCCTGAGCGGCAGGGAGCAGCCTCCCTGCTGCCGTGTGCGTTGTCGGTGCTGGTCCTCGGTATCCCGGCCCGCGGGAGGCCGCGGCCGTGGTGGCTGCAAAAAAGCGCCCTTGTCAGTGGGGCCGGCCCCGGCTTTTGGGCTGCGGTGCCGGGGACTTTGCAAGTGCTTCCAGGGGCATCGTCTACTCCAGTTACAGGGTAATCGGCCCTCGATATGCTTGTAGCCGCTATCCTGTGCTGTCCCATTACCTTTTCATAAAGGTTAAAAAACCTTGCCCTCCCGAACCTCCTGTGAGATAGATAGAGCTGCCTGTTCATAGGAAGTGGCTGAAGGGGATGGTTACAGGACAAGACTCTTAACAGACTCCTGTGGATGTCTAATTTATGTCATTATGTGGTTTGAAAGCCCCCATATAAGGAATTGAAAGTTTAGAGGCAGCCTGAGGTGAGACTGGCCTGAGAACAGGTGTGATGGCAGACTGAGGTGACAGAGCAGGTAGGTGTCAGAGCAACTTCTGCCTCTTGTTCCAGTCTTGCCCACTGTGCTTCAGTCGTGCTGTTCCTGTTTTGGTTAGCTGGTGACAGTAACTGTGTTTATCTGTGTGTTACTGAATGCTTATTTTCCCTCAAGGATAGACATAAACTTTTAAAACTAGGGGATTATTGTTATTTGTTTTTTCCTCTCTAGAGAAGCCATTTTGATCGGATTCATCATGGTCTTCAGGGAGTTTGTGCAGTGCCACAAAGGTCCTATGCCGATCAAGGTAATTAATTGTGAAAAACCTTTCTGGGACAAAAACTCCATCAACCCAAACCCCCACAAAAACCAAAGCGCAATACTTCAAACTCAGATACCAGTCTTCTAGTTGAAGTCTATGTCAGGGTGCAGATTTAGATGAAAATATTGTGGTTTATTTGCATTATTTGATTTCAGGCTAAAGCTGTAAATAAAGCTGAACTTTACCATCACTGTTCTTACGTTAATTAATATTCTTAAGGAGCTTCTGCTTACAAGATACGAACTTGGTACAAAGTTCATAGCTTCTACTGCTTTATAATCAATAGAGGTTGTATAGATTGCAGACATGTTTTTCCCTTCATAAATTTGTGGCATTCAGTAAGCGTTTCTGTTTTGTGCTAAATATCAATAGGAGCTATGTTGGAAAAATTGTTACAGTAAACTATCAAGACATCTTGGGTTAAGTTCTTAAAGGCTTTATAGCAAGATAAATAGGGAATTCAGATTTTTTAATGTCATTTTACATTATTTTCATTGTGGAATTTAAGACTGGTTATTTTTCTTGTGGAATGAATACCTCTACACAACCTTTCTCTGTGTCTGGAAAGTTACTTTCAGATACGAAGTGGAACTTCCTTGTCTAAACCTATTTTATTAACTTGCATAATGCTTAATATGCAGTTATTTTGCTAAAAAAACCCAAACTCACACGTTTTCTGTTTCAGTTGATGCCGATGTCACGGTTATTGGCTCTGGGCCTGGAGGGTATGTTGCTGCTATCAAAGCAGCTCAGCTTGGATTTAAGGTGAGACCTCACTCAGATAGCAGAATACTCATCCAGGTGAACTTGAAAGGTGTGTGTGTGATACTGTAATTCTTCTGTCACATATTGGGCCACCAGATACTGTTGACTTATTTTGTTAATATTCCCTTACCTTTCTTACCCAGATTATGCAGAATTGGAGATGTGACTGTATTACTATCTATAGCCCTGCTACTGACACTTTTGGTTGGAACTGATAATTGAGGTGGGCTTATACTCTTGTGAAAGAAAAGGTGGGAAAACAGTGCTAGGAAGGCATTTTTCTCTCAACAAAGGGAAAAATCAGTGACTGACAAGAAGACCACTGGAAAACTATTGTGAAGAACAGACTGGGGGAACTCAAAAGGGGAAAAAGCCATATTCAACTGATAAGCTTTTTGAATGTGAATAGAGGAATTCCATTGCCATGTGAAAATTTTAGAGGCAGAATATGTGTGTAGAAATCCTGTTGTATCTTAGTTACATTTATTTATGTTCTTCTCTGTTGTTCTGCCTGTTGTCTTTGAATGCTTTCTGAAAGAGGTGGTTTGTGTCTGATGTGTACTAGTGGTGTGTCATTTAATTAAGTATTGTGAGAGTTGTATGTGTATAATATATTTCAGATATTTTTAATCTTACAAAAATATGGAATGTGATTTCAGCAGGATATTTTTTGCCTTCACTCCCTAATATGAGACCAACTGACTCTCTTGGCACTGCATTATTGGTCTCATAATTATCTGGAACTACAAGAAGGTGGTGCTCGCAGTCTTGAGCATGTTTCTGTTGTTTGGTATGTCACAATGTGTCTGAATTGCCAAAAATTGACTTTATGACCAAAATGAGCTGGTTTGACCACCTGGTAAGGGCAAGAACTGGTGATGAGTGCTAGTGAAGCACTGGAATAGGGGCCCACACAGCGTGTAGTCTACATCTTTCCGTGTACAAGGCCCTGAGCCACCTGATGCATCACAGAATCACAGAATGGTTTGTGTTGGCAGGGATGTTGAAGGTTGTCCATGCCATGGGCAGGGACACCTTCCTCTAGACCACGTTACGCAGAGACTCATCCAGCCTGGCTTTGAACGCTTCAGGGATGGGGCATCCATAGTTTCTCTGGGCAGCCTATTCCTGTTCCTTACCACCCTCGCAGTAAAGAATCCCTTCCTAAGAGCTGATCTAAATTTACCCTGCTTCAGCTTAAGGCTGTTACTGTTACTAAATGTCCTTGTGAAACGTCCTTCTCCAGCATTCTTGCCAAGCCCCCTTTAGGTATGAGAAGGGTGCTGTAAGATTTCCCCAAAGCCTTCTCCAGGCTGAACAACCCCAGCTCTCAGCCTGTCTTGATAGGAGAGGTGCTCCAGCCCTATGATGAACTTCTGGACTCGCTCCAGCAGGTCCAAATCTGTTTTGTGTTGGGGCCCCAGAGCTAGACACAGTATTCCAGTTGGGATCTCATGAGAGCAGAGTAGAGGGGGAGAATCACCTCCTGCAATGTCTTTGATGTCGGCTGTGTTTGGAGAAGGAGGTTTGACTGGGTGGCCTTCAGAGGAGGTCTCTTCAAACTGAATTTGTCTGTAATTCTGAGTGTTGTCCCTCATTGGTCCCACAACTGGGTGTCAGTGACATCTTTTTGGGTATCTTTTACCCTTCTAATGTGTAACTGTACCAAAATAGAAATGTTTGTGATTCCATTAAGTTGTTCCTTTGACCTAGTGCAAATAATTGAGTTGTCTTTATACATATTTGTGAATTACTGTTTTTTGTTGTAATAAATACTCTTGCTTCTTGATGTATGTTGTTACTGAGCTAGTAGTACAAGGTAAGAAACAAAGGTGCTCAGTGCTACAGGTTTTAATTAAGATTGTGGCCTTTTGCCATGTAAGTTCATGTTTGATTATTCTAAAGCTATTTTGTGGCTGGCTAAATACCAGCTTTTCTTGGAACAGTACTGTCCTTTCATCCTTTTTATCTGTTATTAACAGGAGGAGACCATACACAAGGGGCTTAAAAAGTGCCCTGGATTCTGTTTTTCATCATAGCAAAAAATAATTCTGTTACACTGTTTCACAGATAGTAAGAGAGAGGAAAATGCTTGGACATACTCGTGTATGTCACCATTAGCACTGAATAATCATGTAGAATGTTTTTGGTGTCCTTGAAGAATGTAAGGAGACATTTTTAGCAGATTGGCAATAAGATTGTATAGTTAACCCGTCCATGGAAGAACCTGATTCTGCTTTACTGAATTACTTAACCTTCTGCTTTAGTGCTGTTTCTGCCAGTACAAGCATTGGGTCCTTGTATCACCAGCACAGCATCCCATGTTATTGCCAACAATGTTCTCTGGGTATTGGCTTTCCAAAAGCTTAGCTTGGCCTTCTCAGTGAAGTTTATGTAAAGTGGATGAGGCAGAACATCCTTGTTGGGTAAAGGTAGGAGTAGTCTGGTGCTGTTTGATCCATAATGCAGCTTTTAAAGCCCTTGTGTTGTGTTTCATGTATTCATGTGCTTAAAACAGGAGGAAGGGGACATAGGGGATCAGCATGTCTCAAGATGTTTGTGTGATTTGATGTGGTGAATTCTACTCATGTTATCATCCCTACCTTAGCACAAAAGCAGCATTTTAAAGAAATTGCAAAAGGCTTTCACCTGGATAGTTGCCTCTCAGTGGACTGGAACTCTCAAGGGTGTAAACCAAGGAACAATTATTTTGAATATGTGTGTGCCTTCCAAAGAAGGAGACACCAATTCCTTTGTTTCTACAAAAATGGTTTATGATACTCTCTCCCCCAGTCTCTCCAAGTGATCTGTTTTTATGTGAAGTTTTGGCAGTTGTTTTTGTCCTTTGCACACTTTGATGCTGTCAATTTAATGAGAAGGAGATGACATATTTTCCATCCCTGTTGGTACTGACCTTATTTTTATTTGGTTTTGCTTCACTTGATTTTTGTTTTTTCTTTATTTATAGGTGTTGGTACAACTTCATAGCAGTGGGAGGAAATGCTGCTTGTGGCTTGGGGGTTCTGTTCTGTGTTGTTTTCTTTGAAGAAAAGATTGTTTCATGGGATTTTAATTTATGCCAGTTCACTTAGCAGTTGTTTTCTTGTTTTTGTGAATCTTCACATGATTTATATTTTTGGCTTTTTGCGGTCTTTTTCTGTAATTGTTAGGGGAACATCTTTCACTTGACTGAGTGTTGTATTTATCATTTACTTTGTAACAGATTTTTGTAGTAGAACAGCACTTAAACTTGTATGAAAGTATGAATGGTGCAGTGGCTGTCATGTGGTAAAGGATTTTGTTGCAAAGAGCTATTTTGTGGGTTTTAAGTTAACAAAAAACGAGGTAAGGGAAATATGAGCTGCAGAATAAATCTAGGAGTGAAAATAATTACTTGGTAGAGGTAGAATTACTAGACAAGTAGACAAATGTCTTTGTCATCAATTCTAAATTGTGAGGTAGCCTATAAGGAAATGGTGGCATAGTATTGCTAAAAAATTCTTGTATTTCCTCTGTTCTTTTTCCTCAGACTGTCTGTGTAGAAAAAAATGCAACACTGGGGGGAACCTGCTTGAATGTTGGATGTATTCCATCCAAGGTAAGTGTACATAGTTTGTCACAGGTTCATTAAAAACAGCTGACATTATGTGCTTCACTTGGAAGGAGAGTAGCAAGGAGTTTTTTGAGACGGGTCAATGTGTACAGAATGGCCTGGAAGGTGGGGCTGGTGGTGGCTTGTGTGAAGTGGTGCAGGTATGGAGAGAAAGGGGTGAGTCCTACACATACACTCAGAAAGAAAGGAGAAGCAAGAAGAAATTAATAAGGACTTCTTATTTGACATTGTCAGTCTAGTTTAAAGTAATTTTAGACCTAGGCCTTCGTATGAACAGTGCTGTTGCTGGGGAATCTGCCTCAGTAGCAGCCAGCAGGTGAAGGAGGACACTGCTAATGCCAGATTTCTAATGGCTGTCATAACAGACCTAGTATCTTTAACAAGATCCCTCCTAACAGTATTGCTTTCTAGTCCTTTTGCTCAAGAGGTTCCACTAGCATGGGAGGAGAAAATACAGTACAAATACTGAGATTTTGAGAAAAATTTATATTCATTTTTCTAGACATTTTAATAATCATTTAAATGAAGTTCAGAGTATCTTAATATACTGAAGCACCACTCAAAAATGTTAATCCACACACTGTTACCTTGAAAGTTTGTAACTCTACTAGGATCTGTTTCACTAACTTCTTAAGTCCCTTTTAATTGTTTATCCTTTAAAGTTTTTATGAAAATACTTCTGAACCCATGATTTAACATGAATGCTATCTAGAACTTGTTTGAATGGTAGTAAACTTAAGAAGTGGGTATGTAGGTTGTATACACCAAGGCAATAACAAATGACTCAAATATTCCTTTCCAGAAAACCACCCAAAATAATATAATGAAAATGGATTTTCTTTTTTCCTTTGTAGTTGCTGAAGTCTTAAGTGATGGCTGTGTCTTCTAAGTAATGTGGATGTTACAGATTTGGGGCTGTGATAGTTACGTGAAGTGGAAAAATTAATTTTAAAGATAGTTGATAAAAACTATAAAAATTGAGTTATTTTGATAGTATTAGTTTTACTCAAGCATATGTACATAAGGCAGTATTTCTAAATTATCTTTGAATCTTTTACTGTGCCTGCTTCAGATGTAAGTCTGCAAACTCACACTGTTGTCCCTGCAAAGACATAGATAATGTCATATTTGGGATGGCAATAACAAGAGAATCAATCTTGGTAAGATCCTGCCTTAACTATATTGCTATTTCTAACTAAAATACAGGTACTGAGGTTCTGAACTTCAAGCTACTAATTTATAGCCGTCTTTATAAAAACTCTTAAGTTTATCTATGAATTTGGAAAATCCATATACCTGAGCTAGCTCCAAGCCATCCAGCTCAATTAGCTATGCAGTTGTAGTAATTTCAGCAAAACAATTTAAAATTTAACTCACATATGTCTACACAGGCTAAAATCTTAACAGGCATTTTAGTGCAGATTTTCCTTATCCAGTTTTTCTGTATCTTCTCTTTGGCTGCAGTCAGAATCATGGTTTTTTTCCTCTACTTAGTCTGTTCCTTTTTTTTTTTTAATCCCTGTGGAGTAATTATCAGTTTCTATGCTGAAATGAGCAAAAAGGATAGGTGGAGAATTTACTGTTTTCTGTTTCATTATTAAGTGTGTAACTTTACTGAACATTTCAGTAGGAGCTACTGTGAACAACTTCTGTGTTTGAAACACACCTTTATAAATACATATATGTTAAAAGTTTTCTTAATAGTGAGAACACTTTGCAAATAATATATTTTTTTTCCTTATAATAAATAACTAGTTCTTGTGAATGTGTGTCCAAATTTACATTTTTGTGTGTCTCTTTTAGGCCTTGCTGAACAACTCACATCTGTATCACTTGGCCCATGGAAAAGATTTTGCTAATAGAGGAATTGAAAGTGAGTGAAGAACAACTCTCAGTGCCCATTAACATATGTGGTTTCCAACAAAATGTAAATTTAATCTTTCAAATCTGACTAGTATGGTTTTCTGGTCAGAAAATTTTTTAGAGTTACAAGTAATATCCTTTATCTGTCTCTTGGAGGCCTACAGACGTGTCTGCTCTTTGAACTCTGAATAATGGATAGATAAGTTATATTTGAAAAGTGCAATACTGATTTTTAACATAGCAATTGTTGAATGTAACCTTTAGTATTTAGTAGGGCCATTCAACACATCATTCTGTGTCAGAGCTGGTAACTGTGTTGAGGTTGGCTCTTTTAATATTAACACACTGCAGTGCTTGATATAAGTTGTTTTGTTTTAACCTTAGTTACAGGAATCCGCTTGAATCTAGAGAAGATGATGGAACAGAAGAGTAGTGCAGTGAAGGCCTTAACGGGTGGAATTGCTCATTTATTTAAACAAAACAAGGTTAGTTTGGATTATATACTGAGGTATATCCATTTTTCTGATCTGTATTTCTTGCTTTTTACATTTTCATATGGCCACATAAATTAATTTGAATGACTGATTTGACAAGGGCAGAATTTGAGTGCTTTTTTGCTGGAAAACTTCTAAATGCCCAGTGCCTTCATTCTTAATATGCTTAAAAGAATTGTATATGATTACTTTGTGATTTCTGCCAGGTAGTGATGCAGAGGTATGTTTTAGCAGCATCTCTTAAGCATTAATGATATTCAGGTGAAATGTAGCTTGACTTATGTATTTGAATCTGACTTCACTGTGTTCTGATTACTAAAGGTTGTACATGTATCTGGATTTGGAAAAATAACTGGCAAAAACCAAGTCACTGCAACTAAAGAAGATGGCAGCACACAAGTTATCAATACAAAGAACATACTCATAGCCACAGGCTCAGAAGTTGCTCCCTTCCCTGGAATTACTGTACGTATTTGAGCTTAATTGTACTTGCTTTTCAGTGTCTCATAGCCACACAACTTAAGTTTGCACTTGACTGTACTTTACCTTCTATGTGTTTTGTATATAATCTGTAAAAGAGGTTGTAAACCTCCCTTTGTGCATTTCTTTGTCATTAGATTGATGAAGATAATATTGTGTCATCCACTGGTGCGCTGTCACTGAAGAAAGTTCCTGAAAAGATGGTTGTCATTGGTGCAGGAGTCATTGGTGTGGAACTGGTGAGAGGATATTTAAACCGCTTGGCCTTTAATTTGTAACGGAATGTGGCATTATTTTTGTTGTATTTGCTGTGATTCAACATTTCCGTGAGTCGTAATGAATCTGTTCAGACTTCCTAGTGTGCTAACTCCCTTTTTAACCAGAAAAGCTGGGATAAGTGTTTGATCAGTACTTCTGCAGCTGGCTAGTTAAGCAGAGAAATGAGAGAGGAACATACAGGGTCTTGCATATTTATTTTTCTTTTTTGGAGGATTAGGGAACTGAGGGGATGGTGTTTAACTTTACTGAAGTTTGTACCTGGCCTATATATAGATGAGAGAACTTCCTATTCTAAGGGAAGTGCACTAAGTTAGGATAAATTCTTGTGTTTAGCAGTTATTCTTGAGAGATGTTTAATGTGATTGTACATATTCTATCAAGCAAAGGAGTGGAGACTTTGTAGTTCATCTTTGTCTGAGTCCTTTTGCCTCACACCTCTATGTTTCAAAAAGAATTTACATTTGCTGGTCTTGCAGCTGCTTGAAGCTGTGCATGTCTGCCAGGTGATTGCTTAGCCTGCTGACCATTAAGCAGGAGAAGAATAAGCAAAGTGAAATTATGTGTTGGGTGGATGTGGGTAACTGCAGGTTAATAGGGTGTACATGAGTTTTGTTGGTGAGGCTGATGATTGTGGTTAAGGTTATAAATACAGACTAAAGCAGCAGTGGTTCTGTTTTGTTGTGTAAAATTTCCTTAATGTGGTATTGTTTTGGTTAATTAGTAGTGGTATTAGAACACCACAAGCAATTCCCTTTGGTTTTTCCTTTCAGGTTCTTTGATTTTGCATTTCTTCTATACCTATAACATAAAACATACATGAGTTGTATTTAGTTATTTTGTTAGCTATTCCTTTAAAAGCCAAATTCCCTGAATTTGGTTATGGAAGTTTTGTATCTGCAAATAAGCAATGATAAATCTTTTTGTGGAAAGGCTGGGGAAAGTTGAACTTGTTTTATTTTACACTGTCATGTTTGTAGAAACTGATCAGTTTGCTGTTACGTTACCCTGCTTTGGAAGAGTTTTTAGTCTGTTTTAAGTATTAGAGTAAAAGTATCTGAAGTTTGCTTTTCAAAAATTCTTTTTACCTGTATTGTTGTGACTGCAGGGTTCAGTTTGGCAGCGCCTTGGTGCAGATGTGACAGCTGTTGAGTTCATGGGCCATGTTGGTGGAATGGGAATTGACATGGAGATCTCTAAAAACTTCCAACGTATTCTTCAGAAGCAGGGATTCAAGTTTAAACTGAACACCAAAGTTACTGGTGCTACCAAGAGACCAGATGGAAAAATAGATGTAGCGTAAGTGTTTAACACAGAACTATAGGAATGCCAAATATATTCTTGCTCCCAATCCATCAAACCTGTTTAAAAACACAGTTTGATATTTTTTTAAACAGGAAAAAATGGATCTTGAAGGAAGATTAATTCTTTAGTGCAATTAAATGTTTATCCTCCATTGTAACTTACAGAGCTCATAATTTTGAGTTTATGGAGTCCTAGGTTGCTTATACAGGAGAGGTTCATTGACTTGAGTTGAGGGCTTGCTGGTATAAAACCACTGTATGAGATCAGTAATAAAAACAGAACTCTAAATCATTCTTTTCATGAAGATACTTGCTTCTGGTATAATTAGCATAAATACCATGATTGTTCATACAGTCATTTTCAAGCCATTAATTCTTGGCTGCTTACTGGAAGGTCATCTTGTCTTAAAGTAGGTATGGCAGAGATACTATTGTTCTCAAACAGAAATAAATGAAACTACCCAAAGAGTGTATTTTAATGGTCATACTCCTAATGGTCATACAGACCTTTGAAATTTTATATATAAACAGTTAATATAGAAACACATACAGCAAATTTGTCTGTAAATATGCACTACTTCTCTTTGTGTTAATGAATTCTCTATGCAGAAACTGTACTTTAAGAAAATGCTTGATGTTACTTAACAAAAATAAGCTTAATCCTAATAATAATCTTAGTATGGTGACTTGTACTTGCTGCATCACCTTAGCTGGGGATAGTCTGTCCTCCATCACTGTAAAGGTCCAGGATTTGGGCTTCTTTACATGCCATGGTGATGCTGGTTGGATCTCTTAAGTATTCTGTTGCTACATTTAGAGTTTTGTTTTGCTTCAGAGTATGCTTTTGAAATACACTTCAAATTATCCTCACTTCGCATGCTTTGCTTCTTGTGCTCTCAGAGCACATGAATTGAACTTGTTCTGGGTGCAGTTAAACACAAGATGCCCTCGAGGGTTGCATGGGATGCTGGGCAGCTGCTAACAGGTGTTTGGTTCCTGGGCCCAGGAGAAAGCTTGCTCAGAGTACATGGCCCTACCCCACCCCACAGTATATATATTTTGGGTGGCAAGTACTCAGCACTAATTACTTTGTTGTATGGGTATGATCCTGTCAGGTCATGCTATTTGCTATTGAAAATATACCCTGAATTTCTCTCTCTCTAACAATTGTTAAGAAATGTATTAAGAGGTGTTGTCCCTTCCTCCCTCTTCTGCTCCTGAACTCTTGCAAGGAGAAAGCGTGGGGCAGGCTGAGTGAAGTGCTTTGGATGCCAGACCTAGCCAGGAGGTCACCATCTGGGTCGTGTTAGTTACTAGTCAGAGAGGGAAGGCTGCAAGTTTACAGCTTAGCATTTTTGCTTCTTAATTTTTCTCTAGTGTTGAAGCTGCTGCTGGTGGCAAGGCAGAAGTAATAACTTGTGATGTGCTCCTAGTTTGCATCGGTAGGCGTCCATTCACAAAAAATCTAGGTCTTGAGGAAATTGGAATTGAACTTGATAAGAAGGGGAGAATTCCAGTCAACAACAGATTCCAAACCAAGATTCCAAAGTAAGTAAGACTAATTTTTTTTACTTTTTTTTTTTTATAAAGAACACTTATTTTTAAAGTTTAACCTACTAAAGCACTTGTGTTTTTGATTACAGAACATACTTTTCTGAAGAGAAAACTCAAGATACCTATATTATTTCAGGAACTAAAAATTTTTAGTCGAGAAATTTTTAGCTTTAAAAATTATTTTAAATTACAAAACTTTGAAGTTTTGTAATTTAGAAGTCCCTGTCTGTTTCATGTCACTAAGTACCTCTTGAAGTGCGGTCATTCTGTGGAAACTACTAAAACGTAGTATTTTAGTCTGTTTTGATGAGAGTTTTCAGTAACGTGTTTGAAACTGACCGTTATGTAAGGTAGCCCAGGTGTGCTAGGATGTTTTTAAACAGTGTTTTATTCTGTTTCATTGGTCTGATAGCATCTATGCTATTGGTGATGTAGTTGCTGGACCTATGCTGGCCCACAAAGCTGAGGATGAAGGCATTCTTTGTGTAGAAGGCATGGCTGGGGGAGCAGTTCACATTGACTATAACTGCGTTCCCTCTGTGATCTACACTCACCCTGAAGTGGCCTGGGTTGGCAAGTCAGAAGAACAGCTGAAAGAAGAGGTACTGTTTGTTTTCTTTTCAGACAAAAACTGGTTTTCCACCTTGGGTCTGGTTTCACTCTCTAGTTGTTTATCTAACTACTTTATCCAAATTTCTGCATTTGAATTTATTGCTTGGGGTGTGAGTGAATGATGTCCTTGTGCATGCCACTTTCCTAAGAACCACAGTTCTCTTTCATGACTTGCATTCTGTGACATTAATACTGTTCATTTGCAAATTCATCTTTTTTAATACAGTCTTAGACCACTTTTGGTGGTTGTTCACATACATGTCTCTGTGTTTCGTGTGTTTTAGTTCTGTACTGCTTCTCCTCATGTACTTAGCGGTTGGTTACGTTGTTCTTGTTGGTCATTAATTAACACATCTGTTTTGCAGGGTGTAGAATACAAAATTGGGAAATTTCCATTTGCTGCAAACAGTAGAGCAAAGACAAATGCTGACACAGATGGCATGGTGAAGATACTTAGTCAAAAGTCAACAGACAGGATGTTGGGTGCTCACATTTTAGGCTCAGTAAGTATCAATTGTGCTTCCTTGGCTTTTTATTTAGATTAGACCCTAATCCTTTTCTGTTTTGTTTCTTAGCTTTAAATATTTTTTTTTCAAAAGGTGTTTGCAGAAACACTTCCATACATTTTTGTGTACAGCTTTCTTTTAGAGAAACACCAAAACTGCTCTCAATAAGATACTGTGCTGGTCACTTTCTCTTGCAATTGCAGTAATGTAGAAACTGACATGTCTTAAAGCACAACTTTGTCTCGTACCAATAAATGTAATTTCCTTCATTGGGAAAGGACTGGGGGAAAATCTTATGATTGTATATCTGAGTGCTAAAACTCTAAGAGGAGATACAACTATTTTTGACTCCTCAAATATATATTCTCTTAGTAAACATGCATAAATACAGCAAAGAAAAATGAGGGTGTAGGTGTAGGTGTAGTAATATAGAGTTGTTTATCTAGTTATCTATTTAACTTTTCAGGGGGGCCATTGGTGTTTTGGGTAGGTTTCCTTTCATGAAAAAATGTGCAGCTTTTGCACAACTCTCAGCAATGAGAGAACAAATACTCTCATTAAGAATTATGTTTAGATTTATGCTAGGTTTGAGCACAATCACCAAATAGATTAAATACTTATGACTTACATTAGAACACAGCTGAAGTGCTGGGTAAAACATAACTTTTCTTTTTTAGCAGAAAGTGCTTATTTATAAGCTGTTACTGATTCATGAGAACCTGAACAACTGCATAAAGATTTGTGCTAATTGCAAGTACCATTAAATTACAGGGTGCTGGTGAAATGGTGAATGAAGCTGCCCTTGCTATGGAATATGGAGCATCATGTGAAGATGTAGCCAGAGTTTGCCATGCCCATCCAGTAAGTGTTGTCTAAAGGGACTGTTGAACACCATTACACAGACACGCTGTTACTCTGTGTAGCTGTTAATGACTTCTAACTTTCTGTGTTTGCTCTCTACAGACAGTGTCAGAAGCCTTCAGGGAAGCAAACCTAGCAGCATCCTTTGGCAAAGCTATCAACTTCTAAAATGAAAGAGCAGATCTTTGTACATATATAGTACATCTCTGAAAATGGACCGTGGGCCCTTATGGAAGGCTGAGTGAGGATTTTAGGACTGATTTAAGTGAATATCTTAATTTTAAACATCAGATATTTAAACAAGTAGAGTTTGGAACAAGTGGAATTATCCAGTCTCTGTAAATTAAATACTTAAAATTACATGTTTATTTACACAATGAATGTTGCAGAAAAGCAGCCTGACAGAACTCTTCTTTTTTGCAAAACCAAACATTTTGCTGCTGCATGGGATTATCAGGTGTGCTGGTCAGAACTCTGGATAACTGTCCAGCATACTTTGTGTTTTCTTATTTGAGGTAGTGATACAATAAACCAGTTGAATGCTGGCACTTAAAATGCCACCGGCACTTAAAATGCCACTGTCACTTCCGCACAAAAATGTGTTTCCTTCTAAAGGGATTAACTTTAGTATTTAACCTACTTCTTACATATGAGTACCAAAACTTGTTTTGACCTTGTAGTGTTGGGATGTTGGGAGAAGAGGGGCTCCTGTAGATCAATTAAAATTATATTGACTTTCTAAAAAGAAAATTACGCTGTGTGTGATTCTCCACGTCATGTTTTCATATTGAAAACTCATAAGGGGAAAAATCGAGTGCTGATTGAGAAATGAAAGGTTGAAGACAAATTCATAGTACTGCTACCTAATCTATTTTGGTTTTAAAGCTTCCATTGTCCAACTCTCTTAAACTTGAAATTGTAAAACTGGGTAGTTAAGCAGTGTTTGCTGGTAAGTGCTATGACATGAGGGTTCTGCACCTTCCACACATAAGGGCTGCAATGTCAGCTCTCCACACCATTAAGACATACTTTCTTCTCTTCTGTTTTCTATTTTGTTCTCTCTTCCTGTCTCTTCTTCTGAACAAGAGAACTTAATAAATATTTGACATGGCTGGAGGGTCTTCTTGGATTTTGTTTGCTGATTAGATCCTTTTAGTGTCTAGGTTGTTGAAGATGAGAGGAAACTCAAAAAGAGATGGCATCTTTGGAAGATCCTTAACATGTATATGGACCACGTCCAATGCCAGTAGTTCATTTTAACTTATTTTCCAAGGTGACATTTCTTTTTTTGCCAGGCTCTTCTGCCTTAAAGAAAACCTTAATATCTGCTGGTATTGTGCATGTCCTTTTTCATTATGCCAGTGGAATGAAAAGAGCACACTCAGGAAATGGTGTAACAGCCACTTGGTTTTGGGTATAGATAAGATGGATTCTATCTTTCTACTTTTTTAATAGCTTCTTATTCAAGTATTGATGCATTATCTGTAGTGAGTGATGGAGATGTATGTCAGCATTACCATAACAGTTAATCAGCAAAACACCAGGGATACTCTGCTTCATTGTGGTTTATTTTCTTAATTCCTGCTTTAAATGTAGATGGGGTTAAACCACGACACCTCATGAAGCTTATTACCATCTGATTGATGGGTATGCTGGGTTAGTGAATTAATGTGGGTCTGCTTTCATGTGTTAGTAGGAAGCTGCTGAAGGGAAAGCAAAGGTGAAACAGGAGGGTGGAAAAGCTCAGTTCTTCCAATAGATCTTGGCTTTTCAGAATCACTTCTAGCTTAACACAGGTAAATGTTAAGTGTAAATCATGTGATGTGCAAGTTCTTCCCAGAAGCCTTGCTTTTTCAGAAACTGCTTTGTGTCCACTCTTCCCACCTTGGGAATACTTAGCAGTCTTATCACAATTTTTTCTTGAGGTTTATCAGTTACAAATTCTTGTATCTCATTTTGTTTATGTTAAATGAAGTTTGAAAAACCAGGGAAACTTATAATCAATCATACTACTGAAGCTGTACTGGAGACTGTAGTTTTCCAGACACTTAAAAATCAAGGCCTTAAAATTGTTTTTGTTACTTCTCTCACTGTCATACCCATTCTAGAGAAGTGTACAAAAGAGTGTTTGTAAAAGTAAGATGAGCTGCTGAGCCACCTGTCAGTGGTCTCGCAGCAGTTTGGCTGGAGTGCTGCCAAGTTGGCACACTTTTTAACAGCTGCTGAGTGTACTGGCATGATGCTGCTGTGATGATCAGTTCCTTCAATGGACTTTTTTGTTGTGGTGTTAGTAACCTCTGGAATTAAGGGGTAATTATCAATTTAATCATAATGCCCTTCACTTTGCTTAGAGGGTGCTGTATCCTGCCATAGTTGTCCTGATTTTGATGTTGTTAGTCAAGGTTAGGCAAGGTGTCAAAGAGCATACACAGAATCCTGGGGTCAGAGTTAGCAGTCAGGATGTGCAAACACGTTGCAGTTTTGGGTGCTGACTTGTGTAGCTGATGAATGTTTGTAGCTGCAAATCAGTTTGTGCCATACTGTACAGCTCTCTGAAGGTGCACTGTAATACAGATAACTTTGAGCTGAAGTTATGGTGAACTGGATGCTACTCTTGCACATTATCTGTGTGAGTACAGGCTGTTGTTAAAGTTGTCTGTGTACAGCTCCTTAACTGATTCACATTACATGCCCTGTGAATTTCTGTAGTTCCTTTCCCAGAAAGGCCTAATCTTCCTGAAATGTTTTTACACTAATGCATGCAGCATGAGGAACAAACCAGAGGAGCTTGAGGCATTGTCCTAGTCCCATAGATCTGTCATCACTGGTATAAGTGAAACCTGATGGGATAAGTCCTGTGACTGGCATGGCTGTTGGATGGTGACAGGCTCTTTAGCAGGGATAGGCAGGGCAGAAGGGGCAGAGGGGTGGCACTGTATGTGATAGAAGGGTTAGAATGCTGGCAATGGCACCCTTAAGAGACTGGGTAAGACTCAAGGGGCAAATAAATAATGCAGATGTCATTGTGGGAGTCTGCTATAGACTTCCCAGCCAGGACGATGATGTGGATGAATTATTCTTTGAGGAGCTAAGGGATGCTTCTAAATCAACTGCCCTTGACCTTATGGGTGAACTTCAACTTGGCAAAAACTAACTGGGAGTATCACACCTGAGCCAGAAGATTCCTAAAAACCTGGATGACAGCTTTATGGAACAGGTTCTAAGGGAGCTGCTTTGGAAAAATGCCCTCCTTTATCTACTGCTTGTCAACCGAGTGAATCTCATAATCAAATTTGAGAGTGGTGGCCATTTTGGCCACAGCACCCATGAAGGGATCAAGTTTAAAATCCCTGGTGACAGGAGGAAAAGTGCCAGTAAAAACTCAGCTCTGGAGGAGAGCAGAACTTCAGGCTGCTCAGGGAATTAGTGAGTAAGGTCCCCTGGGAAAATGCTTTCTCAGGTGCTGGGGTCTATTAATGCTGGTCGCTTTTTAAACATCACCTCCTCTGGGCCCAGGAACAGGCAATTCCCAAGTGTTAGAAGTCAAGCAGGTGAGGCAAAAGGCATGGCTGAACCGGAATCTTCTCTTGGAAACAAGAAAAAAGAAGGTGTATGCCTAGTTGAAGCATGGTCAGGTGATGGGAAGAATACCAAGATGCTGCTGGCCAGTGTAGGGAGAAAATTAATGTAGCCAAAGCTCAACTGGAGTTGAAGGTGCCAGAACTGAGGGGGACAACAAAAAGTTTTTTCAAATATATTAATGGCAATAGGCAGTGGAAAAATAACATTGTCCCATTAGAGGTTGAGGGTGGTCACCTCACAGACAGGGCCAGGGACAAGGCAGAGGTGTGTTTACAGGATCTTTGTCTTCAATACAAATGCTGGACCAAGGGTGTCTCAGTGGCCTGAGCTGGAGGACCATGACTGCGAGAACAACTAATTCCCAGTTGACCCTGAATTGTGCAGGATCTGCTGCTCCAGCTGCATCCCTCCAAATCTATGGAACCTGAAGGGATACACCCAAGAATCCTCAAAGAGCTGCTAATGTCATCACAAAACCTCTCTTGCATATTTTCAGCAGTCTTGGGAATCTGGAGAGGTCCCAGCTGACTGGAAGCTGGTGAACATTGTCCCTGATTTTCAAGAGGGGCAAGGACTCTAAAAACTACAGGCCTGTCAGTCTCACTTCAGTGCCTGGTTTACGGAGATTATTCTGAGAGGTACTGAAAACCACCTGAAATTCAGTGTTGTCATCAGTCAGAGCCAGCATGGCTTCATGTGAGTAAAGTCCTGCTTATCAAACCTGATTTCCTTTTGTGACAAGGTAACCCACATAGGTGATCAAGAGCAGCCAGTAGCTGTGATCTTTTTGTGTTCAGTAAAGCTTTCAGTACTGTTTCTCACAAAATCATTCTAGACAAAATGGCCAGCACACAGCTGGAAAAACATACCATGTGATGTGTTGTTCACACCTGGCTCATGCGTTGGGCACCAAGACTTAGAGTGAATGGGGTGACATCACACTGGGGACCTGTCACTAGTGGGGTTCCACAGGGCTTCCTTTTCAGCCCTCTGCTCTTCAATATCATCATAAATGACATGGATGCAGGACTGGAAGGGATAATGAGCAAGTTCAGAGATGATACAAAACTGGGAGGAGCTGCTGACTTCCTCAAAGGCAGAAAGGCCCTGCTGAGAGACCTTGACAAATTAGAGAACTGGGCACCAACCAGATGAAGTTCAACAAGGGAAGTGCCAGATTCTGCACCTGAATATGTGGACAAACTGGGGACTGAGATGCTGGGAAGCAGCACTGTGCAAAGGGACAAGGGCATCCTGGTTGATGGGAAGCTGAACCTGAGTGAGCAGTGTCCTGGCAGCCAGGAGGGCCAGCCGTGTCCTGGGGGGCATCAGGCCCAGCATCACCAGCCAGGCAAGGGAGGGGATTGTCCCCTCTGCTCTGCACTGAAGCAGCCTCACCTCGAGTCCTGGGGGCAGTTCTGGGCACCACAATATCAAAAAGACATTAAACTGTTAGAGAGTGTCCAAAGGAGGGCAACAAAGACGGTGAAGGGCCTTGAGGAGGAGCCATATGAGGGGAATGGCTGAGGGCACTGGGTCTGTTCAGCCTGGAGAACAGGAGACTTGAGGGCAAACCTCACTGCAGTTACAGCTTCCTCTTGGGGGGAAGAAGGGGGACAGACACTCATGTCTTCTCTCTGGTGACCAGTGACAGGACTGGACAGAATGGCCTGCAGTTGTGTCAGGGGAGGGTTAGGTTGGATATTAGAGAAAGGTTTTTCACCCAGAGGGTGTTTGGGCACTGGAACAGCTCCCCAGGGCAGCGGTCACAGCACCAGCCTGACAGAGTTCAAGAAGTGTTTGGACAGTGCTCTCAGGTACATGGTGGGACTCTGGGGTATCCTATGCAAGGCCAGGAGTTGGACTTGATGACCCTTGTGGGCCCCTTCCAACTCTGCTTATTTTATGATTCCAAGCTTGGTTTATCATATAAATTTGGTGCATTCACACTTGCACTGCTGACCTTTGTTTTCACTTTATGTACCAAGTATTTCATAATCAGTGACATGAAACTAGTCTTATGCCTAAATGGGTATTATGCAGGGGGTAAACAATCCTTTTTGAGTACTGTGGCATAACTAACTAACTACACATGGATGATATTTCTTCATTCCGTGGTAATTTGGTCTGAGTCATCATCCTATATTTTCATAATAATAGGAACCCTTCTTTAGAATGACATAGCTCAAGCCAAGATTTTATTAGATCTCTAACCAGTTTAAGAACAAGACTCACTAAAGGATTAATTGATGTACCATGCAGCTACTGAAAATAAGAAGGAACTTAATGAGTCATACTTGGTACATACAGTGATACAAAAGTACTGTTTATTTTCAACATCAGAAAGTTAACTTGTCTTTGGTTCTGTGACTTTAAAGTCAGTATAAAACCTGTTCACCCAATCAGGTCTCAGTGTAATGTCAAAAAGAACTAGTATAATACTTGTAAAACCCATCCTGAACACAAGCACTTCCTGCTCCTGTTCATAAGCAGGTGCTATAAACAGCAACCTTCTGGCTGATTGTCTGTAAGAGGGAGCGAACTGTCTCTTCCAGCTCCACCAACTGCTTGGCTTTGTCTTCCAGAACTTTTTGATTGTTTTCATATGTATTCTCCAAATCTGTAAGCAAAGGAAGTGGAAAACAACCTTAATTCATGGTGTTTTAATGCAGTGAAATGTCAATCATTATAGTTATGGATAAACTACTATTCAAATGTATTTTTTTGTGGAAGATAATCTGATTGGGACCAAAAAAAACCCAAAACAAACAAATGGAAAAAAAACAAACAAAAGACCCACAAAAACCCCAAAGGCTGGAATAGCTGGGATGTAAAGCCCAACTGGCCAAAAGAACAAGGAAGTTCTGTTCCAAAGGTGGAAATCCAAAAGTACACTTTGAGCATTAAAATAATTGTTTTTCTTTGCCCTATAGTGGCTTTTACAGAACGGAGAAATGTTTTGGCTGATGATGATTAAGGCCATTCAGCAAGTCAGTGTGAATGTGCAGGAGTAGCAAAGAGGGGAAGAATGAGTTCCTGGCCTGGCAAAACCAGAAGGAAAACTTAGTTTTGTCCCTCGTAGCAAGGGGCAGATTGCCCCTTTGGAGTTCAATCAACTTTAATTGTCAACAGTAAATGTTAAATTAATCTGTAAAGTGGAACTCCTGTGTCCAGATTAGCTTTAACAGCTTTGCAGGGTGGGGTGGGGGGAGTACTGTTTGAAGATGGAGGTCTTGCTGAAACAGATGAGTCCTCATCCTAAGCAGAGTAGTTTTTGTTCCTTCCCTGTGGTGGTTATGGAAGCAGTGAGAGGTGCCATGCCAGAAGTTTGTGTCTCATCTGTAAGTTTCAGCTTACCTTATATAAATCTTTGATTCAAAAGACTGTATTGTGTCCATAAGTATAAGGAGAGCAGATCAAGCCTCAGTAACAAGTAAGTACCTTTTCCTTCCCCCTTCTGCTGGTGAATAGCTGGTTTAACAGTGGGAAATTGCTTCATGTTCTAAGGTGCCAAATTACCTCCTCAGAAGAGCCTTACCTTTGAGCAGCTGGAGTTTGCTGTTTGCTTGAGCCAACAGGGCTTTAGCTTCATCTTGCAGCACGCCTGCTTTCCTCCTGGCCTCGGCCGACTCCTGGGTCTTCCTGGCGATGAGCTCCTCCACGGTTCTGTACTTGCCGCTGAGCTCGCTGTTGAGGACCTGTTCCAAATTCAAGCACAAGATGGAGCTCGTGCGAAGCCAATGCAGGGGGAGGTGGCATTTCCTCCCTCTGTCCCCGCACTGATCCGGCTGCGACGAGAGACTGCGCTGCCAGCTCAGGCAACAAAGGCAGAAACAGTGTCAGGCTATTTCCTACTTTCTGTCCAAGACTACGAGCTGGGGTGAAGACTCAGCAGTTGCTCTTTGGCAGATCTGTGGCTGTTTTACAGCTTCAGTGCTGGCACTTGGCAGAGATTTATGGGACTCAGAGGGCTCTGTAACTAATGGAAGCCATGGCCCCAGTACAGCTGGAAAGCTACGCCTGGCACTGCTCCTGGCTGAGTGGTTGCATCTCGGGAGGAACAGCCTTTCTACCCTTTCAGTAATAAGAACTGAACTAGCTGCCCAGGTGGTGTTGGTGAAGGTGCTGGAGAAGTTGTGAGGCTGTTTTTTTTATTGTGGGGTTAAGATTAAGAAGTCCTATGGCCCAACTAAATTCAGCCATTAAGCAAGATAACAAACCATAGCAGCACTGGAATTCTCTTGTGGTTACTTGACAGCACCTGAAATACTACTTAGTGTTTGGATATTGTTGAGTTGATGGATAAAGCAGCTCTCCTATTAGAAAGTGGCTCTCTGGAGATTGGTGCTGACAAGAGATGGGAGCCATGAAACTTCCTTTGGCAGATTGGTCAATTGTTTTGTTAATGAACATTCTTTTGCTATTACAAAAGTGTGTAGCAAACATTGGGAGCAATGCCATATGTTCACAGAGAAAATCTTGCCTCTCTGGTATTTAGCAATTACTTCAGTTTTATGTTAATTATTTTTCCTGTTGCTTGATTCTGTATATGCCAAATTCTGGATTGTT
The DNA here is from genome assembly GCA_013399225.1 of Rhipidura dahli. NCBI lineage: Eukaryota > Metazoa > Chordata > Aves > Passeriformes > Rhipiduridae > Rhipidura > Rhipidura dahli. The sequence continues at coordinate 556,864 of VXAC01008444.1, forward strand.
TGTCCTGAACCTATCATTGTCATAGAATCATAAATACTCTATGCAAGTGGGAAAAAAAAAAAAAAAAACCAGTTCTCCTATGACAGACAGGGTTCTGTTCCTCAGCTTTACTATCTATGAAAGGCTGACAATGTGACAGGTTTCCCGCAGCTATTTCAGAACCTGAAAACTTCTCAATACGTCTCTCTCGCTCTCTCTCAGGATCTGATACCACAAGAAAAGTAGATATCTTTGGTAAGAGCATAAATGTTGGAGTATTTTTTACCCCCAGAATATGAACAATAAATGTGATGGATCACATGTATTCACTGATGTCCCTTTAGCCAAACCTGGGGGAGTTTTGCTGGCTTTTCCTAAGGATTGTTCCTGAGCTTCTCACCTTTTTAACTTCTTCAGCATTTTGTTTTGCACTGGTAATTTTGTCTTCTATACTTCCCAAATTCTCTGAATTTGTAGCAGCCTTTTGCCTAAGGTCTTCAACACTCTTCTCCAGCTCAAACAGACGTAAGGTAGCGTTGTTCAGCGTTTCTGCAGATGCTGCATTTTCAGATTCAATCTAAGAGAAAGAAGGATGAGACTTAGACTTTCAAAAGACACTGGATGTAATACTAAACCTTCTCCATAAACCCTACTCAACTAACAAGTTTGTGTCCACAGATCTAAGTTAAAAACAGTGTTTTAGTTTTGCCAAGAGTGGCCCATTGCAGTCAGGGTGAAAAAGCTCACTGCTTGAGAACTGTACATTTGGGGCTGCAAAAGCATTAATGAATATGGTTTAAAAGTATTTGATTGCATTATACACGCAAGAGTTGACTCATCCCCTGACAAAACTTCAGACACTTGACTCCATCATGTGATAACAGACTTGTGAAGCTTCTAAACTGGCCAAACATCATAAGTATAGCTAGCACTCTGGTCTCATGAGGGCTTTGAGATGCAATCTGAAAACACTTTATCTGACAAGATCGCAGCACTTGGCACTTCAGTCCAGCACTTGTTTATTTTAGTCTGGTGCTGCAGTGGTGGATGACACTGAGCATACCAATACACAACCTGTGTGGCTGACAGGTGTGGCTTGCCAGGGGTCTTGTCAGACCTGCTGCGTTAGAGGGCTACAGTCCTGCTCATTTAACTTGGCTGGTGCAGGATATGGGGTGAGAAAAGCCTTTTGGTGGGGGCTTTTTTTGTTGTTTTTATCTAGTTGGGTTTGTTCATGAGCAAATAGTCCCTTAGCATCTGTCACACTCACTCAAAAGTTGATGTGAAGGCAGGAATGGTTTAGATGCATTTTAACTGCAGTCTTTGGTTTGCAATACCCAAGAGCTTTCCCTAGACAGGCTTACATCTGTTTCTAAGCATCAGACTTGGTGCTAGTTCCATTATTTTAAGAAATACTCATAAAGAACTCACTGAAGTCAGCAGGTCTTGAGTTCCTTTAATATCTTCATCAGCTTGTTTGATGGCTTTTTCAGCTGCATTTTGAGCTTTCTCAGCTTCTTCCAGTGCTGCTTTCACCATGTCTGCAGTGACTTTAACATCTGTCGCACCTTTGCTGTGGAGCAAGACTCTGTTAATGCTAAAAATGCTCTTACTTTGGAACTGGAAAAAGAACATATGCTGCACTGAGCTGGTTTTGCCCCTTCCTGAAGGAATGAGAATTTACATCAGGGAAAGTTAAAACTGCCTTTTCTGATACAATGAGATGAAACAGGGCTGCATACCTTGCTTTCTTAGCTTCCTCCAGTAGCATTTCTGCTCTGGCAATGTCTCCAGCGCTCTGCTGCAGAATGACCTCAACATCAGAAAGGCTTTCTACACGCTCACGAATATCTTCTGTCAGGGCTTGCAGCTGCTGGGGAGTGCTTGGCATCTCCATGTTCAGCACTTCATTAGCCACTGCCTCGATGCTATCCAGGTCAGCGCTGTCTTCTAGCAGATGGACACAAAAGACAAAGATGTGAGTAAAAGCTTCCTTCTGTCACATCTCAGCCCTCAAATTCTTGTTCAGCTGCTTCCTTAAGAAGGAAAATAATGGAAAACTTCTTCCCCCAGATTTATGGAAAATCAAGGTGTTAAAATTACTTCCCAAGGTGAGACTTCCCTCTTAGGAGAGGCCCAGCAGTTGTATGGGCCCCGCTGGCATGGCTCTCTTGAGAAGCCATCTGAAGATGTTGGTGCTCAGCTGCACCACGAGCCCACAGGAAACAAAACCAACAGCTGCACATAGATGCATTTGTGCTCCCAGCATAGTCAGCCCTGAGCAAACAGGCATGGAATGGGCTGCTGCTTTCTTACAGAGAGAGAAACTCAGAGTTTCTGATCTCCTTCCCCTTTAATACTACTTTGTCTTTCTAGCCAGAACTTACAGACATCCTTGGCCAAGTACGGCAGTACATCAGCCTCAACTGAAACACACACAAGAACATGTCACAGTTTGCTCTCACTTTCTTATTATCTTGTTTTCTCTTAAGTTTCCCTCATGTTTCCAGATTTCATCATACACACTGTCTGTCTGGGAGAGGTGGGGGAAAGGATGACAACTATTGCACTAACCCTTGGAAGATATTGCAGATGTAAAGCTAGTTTTTACAAACCCAGAATTAAAATACCATTAAAATTTAAGGTTCTTACGCATTAGGAAGTCTCTAATCTGTTTAATAAGATTTCTCAGATCTTCATTGCTTCTGTCCACTTGTTCTTTTGTAGCATTGGTTTTGAGCAAAACTGCTTGTGCATTTTGTTTTGCTTCATCTGCTCTCTGTTTTGCCTCAGAAACCTAAAGAGAGGAAAATGGAAGGCTTGCTTGCTTATCTTCTTATGCTTTAGGGCTTGTTTTAAAACAATTCATCTGGAGTCAGAAGTAATAGTAATGTGGAATGCTTTTCCTCATAAAACTCACAGAACACTTGGAAGCTGGCCCTGATCCATACCACCAGTGCTAGTTTAAACAACTCAGGCTGATGTTTAGTTATACATGAAGCTTCACTTCAGCAAGCTCCCTTTCTGAGGATATTTACATGCATGGTGAAGTTACACAACTCAAAAGAAGTATTTTCTGCAGCAAAGCAGCACATACTTTGTCAATTAGCATCTGTGTTACAACAGAAAGGCTTTTTTTTTTCCTCCTTTTTTACTATCTTAACAATTGGTTTGGCATATTACCATTCTGGAGAGTTGCTCAACTTCTGCTAAGGCACTGAGGATGTCTCTGTCAAAATCCATAGCCTTCTGCCAGGCGTTGTGAGCCACGCTCACCAGCCCCTCGCAGCCGGGGCCTCCGCACTTCTTCTCCCCTTCCTCCGTCCGACAGCTCAAACCCCCGCACGCGGACTCGGCGCAGGAGGCTCCCACAGCAGTGCCACACGTCTGCAGGGACACAGGAGACAAGGGAAGCAGTCACAGCCTGATCTCCATTGCTAGGCTGCGGGGGGGCTGCAGTAGGACACTGTGCTACCACAGAATTTCAGAGTAAACTCTTTTTCTTAAGAAGTGAAACTATTTCCATCAGCGACGTCACACTGAAAATTATCCAGGACTTGGTCAATTGTTTGATGACAAAGTAACACAGGAGATGATTTAACCAGAGGGAAAACTATTTTCCTCATTTTTGTGAGGTTCTTTTACCTTTACATGCCCCCCCCCCCCTTTTTGCCCAATCGTAGTCACTATCTCAGGTTTTGCAGCCAAAAAACCTCCCTGGGAAAACCTAGGGCCTGAGCCAAGTTAGCTGCAGCTGTCTCCTGTGAAGTGTAAATGAGTCCCTCTTACCTGTTTGGCATGTAACCCAGCAGTAGCTAGAAAGCAGAAACGTGTGTTTGTCTCATGATTACACCTCCAAGCAACTCAGTATTTACTGCCTTGATAAACATCTACCCAAGATTTTCAGTCCTCAAGAACAGTCAGGGCAGGAATGTAGGGAAGGGAAACTAAACAAAAAGATGCCTCTTTCTTCCCTCCAAAGAAAAAAGGAGGGCTGAGGGAGTGGGAGGGATGACTAGTTGTAAAGGACAAGGGACAATCAGTGTGTGAAAATTCACTCTCTACCACAGGCCTGGCCTGCCCAGGAGAGTTAATGAGCAGTGCCCTGCAGCCTGCCTTAACCCGGGGCTGTTCAGGGATTGTTCACTGAATGCAGCTGGCCAACTTCAAAGAGAAACTGAAGGAACACCCAGCCTCTCCCAAGAAAAAGCCACCCTTAATCATATTTACAGATGAGCAGGCATCTTCAACAGAGAAAATGCCCTTTTGACTCCATCTCCCTGCAAATTCTGCTTTGTCTGGAGCAGAAGGATGAGCTTGGGGTGATGCTGAGACCTGTTGGTGTGAGCAGAAGCGCCGCCTGGCTGGGCGCTGTTCAGGCACAGAGGGCACCCTATGGAGCTGCAGAAAGGAAGAGGGGAGCTAGGGAAAGCAGGCATTGAATTTGGGATAGGCTTAAGAGGATGGTTCTCAGCCCAGCAGATCTGCCACACTTTTCTGCATGCGAGAACTTCGTCCCTAGAAAAGGACGTTGGGTTAGGACAGGGGTGATGCAAAAACAGGGGCTCTGTTGGGGCTGGGAAGAGTAGGAGGAAGACCAACGTGAAAGACTGGTCTTTGAAAGCCAGTAGTCTCAGGGCCCACCAGTTAACCAGCCCAGTCCCAGCCCACAAACAGGGGGGCTGCTCACGAAAGCGCGGCACGTTTTCCATGAACCAGCTGCGGATCTGACACGGCTGTGCCCTGCGGCTCCTCCCCGCCCGCTGCTTCCTCACAAACCCTGCTCTGCTTCTGCTGCTGGTTCTGTCCCAGTGATTCTCAGCCAGGTACCTTCTCAGCCACCTCGGAGAGATCCAGGCTCTGCAGCTTGCCGGCGAGTTCATCCAGAAGGCGCGACTGCTCCTCTTGTTTAGCCCTGAACTGGGCCTCCTTCTCGTTGATCAAGTCTTCCACTTCCTGCCGCGTTCGTGCTGACAGCTCCACCGCGCTATCGGGATGAACAGTGGAGGCATTGACCCTCTCCTCTGCCTCCAGGGACATCTGGAAATACTTGGTGATACTATCCAAGGCTCCTGCAGAAACCAGAGGGAGCTTATTAACCAAAGTAATGTATATTATAGATGTTATATGTGTATTATAGATGTCAGCAGATGACACATCAGGGTTAGAGATACATCACATCACATTAAATGGAACGCTGGCCTTGGCAGCTGTGTTCAGTGCCATTGCAAGGATGACAGAATTCAGCTTGTTGTAGGAAAAAAAAGGTTACATTTTTGCTTGGTGTGTCAAGCTCGACTTTGAAGTTAAGCCTTTCTCTGACCCTAGTGACTGAATTCTGCGTGCCCTAAGGGCAAAAGGAGGCCTTTTAGGGTTTTTAGGGGAACAGTCTGTTTTCTAAAGACATCCTCATCTGATTAATTCTTATTACTTGTCCTGGGATCACTGGCTTATGGAGTCACTGCTTGGAACCTGGTCAGAGCTTTCCTAAGAAACAACTGCTTGATGAAAGATGCTGATTTATGGAACTGTTGATTTTGGACAACTCCTGTAGAGGCCTTTTGTGGGTGTGAGGGACTCTGTGGGGGTGGCTATACTCTGCACCTTGGGGCAGCTTTCCATTGCAGCATGCCAAAAGTCAGGGACTCCCCTGTTCTACATGCTGTTCTCCTCACCCTGCAATATTCCATGTTCACTAGAAACAATCTCAGACTTCCTGCAAACCAGGAAATTTATAAGAAAAATTAGAAAAATACTTTCTTTGAAGTCAGCTTTCCAAATAATTTGGTGACATTTCTCTTTCTTCAGCAAATTTTGATTCTTGTCCCATTTCAGTGTGCCAATGGACATGCAAGGTTTGGGTGGCTCAGAAGAACTGAGCCCTTTACCATAAGCTCTCTTTTTTCAACCAACAACAGCAAATTAACAGACTGGGGGGAGCAAGGGGGATGTCCAAGTGTATTTTGAAGTCTGTGGTGCACTTCCTGCTGTTGTGTCTCATCTACAACATGGTCAGCATGACACCTTAAGACAATTCTGTGCCCCAAGAATTTGAGCCAGCTTTGCAAAGTCCAGAGGGAGAGACAGTGTGAGGGGGCAAAAATTCCTGCTGCATCAGCACCTCTGCTAATGCACAGAAGGAACCTGTCCCTGAGGACCTGTGTTCAACTGCAAGTTAGAAGATTAATCTGGTACTTAAACCCACACACTAATTAAATCTTTGACCACCCTGTTGCTTTCTCCCCCTCCGTGTGACACTTACCCCGAACATCAGAGATCTTGATGAACTCGAGCTGCTCTGCAAGTTCTTTCACGACATGGTCAAGACTTTTGGCATCTGTCTCCAGCACACTCAGGTCAGTGTCTGTGCTATTGCTCTTTGCTGCTAAGGCTGATAGGTTTTCTTCTATGTCAGCTATCTTGACTGTAACATCTGCTGTCAGCTTTCTGAAAAACAGGCACAGGACTCAAGAGGGGGAAGAGGAAGGGTCACACGCCTCATACTTCACTGAAGAGTGGTGGCTAGAGAATGTACCCATCTTCTCCCATGGCAGGACCTGTCCTCCCTCAGTGGAGCTCCAAGTGATTTGTAATAACATGCCTACCTAGAATACTGTTTTGTTTCCTTTATTACAGAAAATTACTTTTTAATCTACAGCATATTTAAAAAGCCAAAGCACCAAATTGCTCAGAAAACAGCTGCTTTGTGTAAGATTAACTGGAGGCAGATTCCAGAGGACTGGTGTAATGCTCTTGTATCATGGCAACTGCATAGGTCAGAGTTGACTACTATGATCCATACATAATTTGCTTCCCATCCCACACAGCTCAAATGTAGTTTTGATTACTACGAGCTCATCGGTCAGATTTGAACTTCAGGAAGCAGGGAGGGGGGAGCCTTCGTTTTAACACAATGGATTCTTTAAACTCTCTGTAAAGATCCCTTCTCACCAGGCCTATGAAGGAAAACCTCCTGCTCTAAGCATGCACTCAGTGAGCCATGGAGCAGGCTTTAGCTAGCGGGATAACCCTAAAAGGAAAAGCAAGTGACTATTACATGTCAAGGCTGCTGAGGAACAGAAGTGGGCATAGGAAGATATTCCCATCCATGGTGATGCCATCAAGCCCAGCATTTCCTCATTCTGAAAGAATCAAGGCAGTATTTAAGATCTAAGATCAATTTACAACTCTCTCAATAGCCCAACAGCCTGCTGTTTGCCAGAACTCCTCCACAGCCCAGTACTTTTCTATACAGCCAGAGAGGAGCAAGAACAGACACATGTAAGGTATGTTAGGGAAAAGCAGCTCCTCAGCTGCTCTGGCCTCCCTCAATACACACAGAGCCCAAAAGCAGCAGGAGGGAGGGGAGCTGTAGGACACAAGCTATTCCTAATTGAGACATTTGTGGTTAAATCCTTGCCCCCTTGCTTTGTGCAGTTCCCTTCACAATGCACAAGCAAGCTGGAGCACTTGCAGACAGGACTAAAACGCCTCTATAATCCTACTTAATGTTACACTGCCCCATCTCCAGACTACCATCTTTTGTACGCTTAGCCCTAAAAAAAATACAGGACTTCCACCCTGAGAAAAATGGAAACAATCCTTGTTATAAATCTGATGCTTCCCCCCACACGTGCTCAGAGTGCGGAAAGGAGCCCAAGTTTCCAACTCATCAGCTACACGCGGAAATCCAGGAATTTAATCTCTCCCCCTCTTTATTCTCTCACATAATAGCAGTGTTTGTCCTTTGCCCCGGGGCAGCACAAGGCAAGCATGAGTGGCTCTGTGGTAATTAGCTGCCTGGAGAGCAGTGGGGGCAGGACAGCCCCAGCCCAGCACGTGGCAGCTGCACTGCTCCTGCCTGCCCCTGCCAGGTTTCTGCTCCCGGGGTGGATGCTCACTGCCAGTGCTGAGCATGGCGAGGTGCAGCCACAGCATCCTTGCCCAGCCAGAGGAGAGGAGACACCCTCAGGCCAGCACGGGGACATCAGTCACTCAAGTAAATCCCAGCTCACAGGAACTCCCACTCCTTCCCACGACAGACTCAGCCATATAACTACAAGTGTACTCACTCTGCTTCCTCGAAGAGATTCCCAATGTTCTTCAGGGGCTCAGCTGCTGGATTTTGAGCGATGATGGTTTTAATTTCAGTGAGCTTCTCCTCCAGCGTGTTGAGCGTCTGCTGGTATGGGCCAGTGACTCCAGTGATTTTCAGGGTATTAGCCCTGTCCAAGAACTGCTGGGTCCTATTGGCCAGCTCGCTGATGATCACATCCCAGAGGGCAAAGCACTGGTGGCACGGCACGCAGTCGGGGAAGATGCCCGAGTAGCCCCGGGAGCACTTGTCACAGCGCAGCCCTTCCACACCTTCACTGCAGATGCACTGCCCAGTGGCACGGTCACACTGCGGGGTCTGGATGCCACGAGGGTTGCAATCGCACGCTGGGAGGAGGAAAAGGCACACGTGAAGGCCATGGAGAGGGAAATTACTGTGATGTTGGCAGGGTGGAAAAAAAATCAGTTATAATAAAGTGGTAAAATGAATACAGACATGGTCAATGTCTGAATTATAAAAAGCTAATTATGGATGCATCACTTGTGTATGGGGAAAGCAAGTGTGAGCAAGAAAGGGGAGAGCTCTAGGGGAGACCAGGATTTGCAGATCTCAGAAACAGGAACAAAAATGGAGCAAGGATGGACAGACACCACTTGTGGCAATGTTCAGATGTCAACTGGATAGCAAGTGAAAACAAAGACCCCAGCTTCATTCCTGCAATGAAGAGTGAGTAGAGCAAGGCTCTCGGGACAGGAAAAGAAATGGCAGGCAGGCACACAGCAGAGGGTTTAAGAGCAAACCATGAGTGAAAAAGGAAAACTGAATTAGGAACAACCATTTACTGTCTCCTCCAGCACAGGAGTAACAGTCAACTGAGGAATCCTGCAGATCAAAACCCAACCACATTCCCCTGCACCTCCCACAAACAGCACACTAAAAGGACATAACTGATTACACAGCACTTAGTTAAGTGGAGGAGCCCCCTTCCATAAGGTGCTGTGGGTGCTAAAAGCTGAACTGGCTTCCAAGAACACGACAAATCTATGGAGCAAAAGCCTTTGTGAGATCTTCCAGGCAGAGGTACACAGGGACTGGCTCAGAACATGCTCCTGCCATGGACAGTGGGAAAACATTCACAACACAGATTGAGGAGCCTAGCATTGGGCTGACATTTTGGGAATACAGAAAATCAGAAAAAACCTGGCAGTGAAAAGTAGAATAGAACAAAGAATGTAGTCATGGGCAGCCCTGCCTGAGGTCTTAACGACCAAGAGGCTACATGCTGTTTGTCACCCTCAAGTGGGAATGAGGACATTTAACAGATTTATATATATAGAGAAATTATTTCACACTTTGAGCACCAACTTAGGAGTTAGTATTCACTCCTTCCTGAAACGCACTTCCTTGGCACTAACCCACCATAGAGAGAAGTTACTCAATTAACTTAGTGATGCACTGTCACTGCTGAAAGCACAGACACACTTTGTACACAATAATGCTATCAGGAGAAGCGTTTCCATGCAGCGAGGCTGCCACTTGATCTCCTTAATTACACAGGAGGCGGCAGCAGCAGAGGACACCACCAACATGCAAAGCTTTTAATAAAGAGACACCAGCAAACGACAAAAAGAGAGGCTTTGAAAATATGCACATCATCTACCTACCACTATGACAGAGTGCACCCAAAGCAGGTCAAGCACATGTTTCTTAAAGAGGAAAATAACTGGCATACCTGATAAAACCACTCACTTACACATCCATTTACCAGGCATTCTCGAAGGAGGTAAATGGCTCAAAAAGGCCCATAAATCAATTCACACACCCAAAGCAAATGCACCCTTGAAAACAGGGCAAAACACAAAGCCGTTTTCAAGACTGTACATTGTTTGCTTCAATGCCAGAAGACAGTGGTGGTCTTCAGCTCAAAAATTACACAAAGAGCCTCATCAGAACAAATCACTCCTCAACAAAACTACTTTCTTGTACAATGTGAATATGATAGGCAAGAGACAAAAATAACTTCTGCTGCCTGCACAATTGAGCAAAACGGTCCTTTGTTCTTTGAATTGTACCCTGACACAAGAGATTGTTTTTACTTTACATCGAAAGTGCTTAAGTAGTCAACTCACCATGGAATATGTTCCCTGCAGGCAAACTGTTGAGTTCCTGTCTGAAGGTCAGTTAACCCTTCTGTCAACTAATAAGGCCCTTGGTATAATGATGAATTGTCCAAATTCCTCTGTATAGAAAGAGGCTAAATGGCATGTGGTTTTTCTCAAAGATCCTGAGGTCTGATCAAGTTACATGAATACTTGCTGCTGGCAAATCAGATCACTATATTTACTTGTGGATTTAAAAGGCTTAATGTGAAAAAAAAACCCTAACCCCATATTGGTAATTCTACTCCTGAATGCCTGCATGTTCAGGAAAAGCAGATGACATGGTTTTAGTAGCATTTACATGGCAAAGTGGATTCCAAAATCTCTGGAATCAGAAAATGCTAGAGAAGGAGAGAGAAGAATTTAGGTACTAACTTGTTTGCTAAGTGAAAACCCAAACTCCGCAGCTGCCTGTTAGGGGATGATAAGAGCAAAAAAGTCATTTATTCTAAATGCAGCACAGCAGTTGGAAGAATCATCACATTTCTAGTCCTACAAAACTCTCAAACCGAGCTTTGTAGGACCATGAGAAAATTGTACAAGGCAACTAGAAACATTACTGTGGGTTATTTCTCAAGTTTAGAATTGTCTATCAAGCCCAGAAGCAGGCAATCCTGGCTCTAATCAGTCCCCTGCATAAAATGTATATAAAATGGCTTTCAAAAGTGCTGGTTTCATATTTGCTCTTCCTTTTCTTCATGATCTTCCCAAGACATTAACCACACACAGGACCACACCAGCTTTTGAACCCTAACCATCTCTAACACCTCGAGTGGATGAGTCCTGTACCTTGTGCCCAGTACACCACCAGGTGCTTTTTACAACCCAGCAAGGAGTATGTCCAAGGCCACTGAAGACAGCACCTTCCCTTTATGCCATGATGGGGATCAAACCCTCCATTCACTTTGATTGTGGCCAGTTCTGAAGAGAAAGAAAGCAAGCCCAAGCCAAGACCATATAAAGCCTTCTAGGCAGTGAGGAGCACCCTGAACACTGCAGGCCACCAGGCAAATAGCTCAGTGCCAGCTTTCACCGCTGCCTCAGGCAGTGCCTGCCTGCCAAGAAACTGCTGGCTTCAGTCTCTTTGACCAAAGGGAACAACTTCATCCTAAAGGGACAAAAGCATAGTGACAGGGGCAGGTTATATGTGAAAGCAAAGGATGGCCTCCAAGCTGCCATAGACTGGAAAAGACTGGCACAGGACTGGCAAATAGCTCATGGAAGAACACCTGAGTTATGCATCCCTCATTCATGATGGTGGGTGCACATGCACCAAAAGGATTCCTGTGACATTCAGTTATGACTGCCAATGAACTGGGATGTGAATACCAGAGACACCTTGATTCCTATCACCTGCTAGAAACAGAGCAAGCACCACATCAAAATGATCCAGCACATCATGCCCAGTGTCGTGTTTGACCAAAGCACCCCACCATCACTTCCAGTCAGAGTAGAGTTCTTGTTCCTCCAACATCTCCTTTTTTATGTCCAGCTATTCCTGTGGCCATTGTGTAACTCAGATGCAGTCCAGTACTAAGACTGCTGTTACAGCAGTTTTGCTTCTGCTGTACCCAAACAGGCTAACTCAGACACCATCTTCAAAGTATTCCTTCACTCAGAGATTTGGCCCCAACCAGCACACTCCTAAGTCTGATGTGAAACCTGAGTAGTTACAACACATCCAGTGTTAGCATATGCCTGGTTAATCTGAACTTTTTCAAGAACAAGAAACACACAGGCATGCCTAGGGCTCAGTAACTACCAACAAATTTATACTCTACTCATCATAGTACACGTATTATAGGGAAAGACCAAGCCTTGTACACTCCTTTTATGTGGCTTCCCCATGCTTACATGACAAGAAATTGGCAAAGTAGTTCATTTTGCACTGCAAAATCATACAGATGTTGAGTTTACTTCAAGATACTTGGACGCCCTGACCGCTTTGAGTTAGAAATGCCTTCAATTCAAATGACTGATCACTCTCCCTTCATGGAGACAGATGGCCCAAGGCCAAGGTGAAGGGCTGCAAGTTCATGCAGACACGGCTGCTTGCACTGAAGATCAGCGTTAGACAGGCTTCAAATCTGTAAGCAGAATAGGACATTGCAGTACCTCCCATGGAAAACACAGTGGAGGAAAAGAAGTCTTTTGAAATCACTGGCCCAAGATATACGGGTTTTCAAAGGAGCATTTAGTAAATTAAACAATAGGTTTCTGTTTTGAAATGTCATTTTGGAACTGGGCATATTGTTTTCTTTCATTGAGTGTGTAACTCAATCAGCAATTCTTCTGTGGCATACTTCAACTTCAGTGGAATCATATTTTTGACAGCAAAAGTTTTAGCCAAATTCTTCAGTCAGGATCTGCTGATTAGCAGATTATGAATATAAAGGATTGCAGCTGTATCTGTTCACAAATGCATGTACACACATGTGCATGCACACGCTGAGTATCCATGGGTAATTTTTGTATCACTTTCATCAGTGTATTTCAGTGTATTTCTCCTCCTCCTTCTTCCTCATCCTAAAGACAGAAGTAACACCCAAATGTATATCAAATGCAGTCTTGTATAAACCTAAGAGGAGAAATCCAAAAGAAGCAAATTCTAGCTCGAGAAGTTTGCTTTAAGATCACAAGGATCTATGAATTGCTTTATCTTACAGCTACACTGACAGATCTGCTACCTTTCCCTCTGATTTTAAATATTTAGAACTCACTTCCATTTAAACTACTGTAATTCAATATGCAGCACATTTTCACATCCCTTAATTTAAACTCAGGTGTGTCAGAGCACTTAATACTACAGCAGAGCTGACAGAATGGATAGTGATTGGGCTGTATGAAGAACAGTATCAGTGTTCAATTCCTTACTGGAGCATGCCAGGAACAAACAAGTGTTGTACATCATCCTACACTGAACAGGAATAATTTTTCCAGAAATATTTTCTTTACTGCTTGAGACTGAGGGCGGCAAGCATCAAATGTTTAACTCCTCTGCAGAAAAAACACAAAGGTTCTGTTCAAACATGATTTCCTGGCATCATTTCCCAGTGGTAGTGAGGCACTATGATAAGAGAACCATTCAGCAATTTGTAAGGTTGAAAGTTTTGCAGAGCTAGAAAATTTCTTCTGAATAATCAGCTATTGATTCAAGTTACCCTCTATGCATAGTGCTAACTCCTCAGCATTGTGATTTTCAGTAGGAACGTTAAGATAAGATCCCAGCCTAAAATACTGGAGTTGTGCCACATCTTAACATGCTAGCAGACTGTGCCAAAAGGACAACTTTATGGAAACAATCAATACACATTACAATATTTTATGACCCTATGTCCATTAAAATTATGAAACTCAAAGTGAAAATTGTATTTTCCTTAGTACAAAATTTGTCTGACTTCCTTTAGACACTTCTCACAGAAGGAAACGAGACACCAGGTAGTCTTCTCTCAACACCAGAAACACCTCCTATAAAAGCAGCCTATGTGACTAGTTTAAGACCCAGGTGTTAAAATTTAAGACTATAAAACTTATTCTTAAATGGCAATAGTGTAATTTTCAGCAAACAGCTGTTTCTGCACCAGTCACATAACAAAGACTAAAAACTGAGGAAAATCAACATTTTGTCAATGTATGCAGTGTGTATTTGATGAAAAACAGGACTTCTTTTTCATCATAGTTCAATTAAAATCTGTGGTTTTGCAACAGGATTTGACACTCGTGTCCAACACAGAAAAATACTGACACAGGTATGCTTCTTGTGAAGGGGCTATAGCAACACCACCTAACTTCCAAACTCACTGCACTCTGGTCTGTTTGTTCAGTTTATTAAAACAGTAATGACAGCAAAATTGTCACCTCCTTCATATTAGATGAAACAAGTATCTACCGTGCAAGGGAACTGTGTGAGCTGCATCTGCAGCCACTCCACATCTCAGGCTTCCCAGGAGCCTGGAGCCTTCTGCTGGAGACATGCTTTGTGGGTTGAGGCTGGTGCACAACTCGGCATGCCGGGTCCTGCACTGTAGTTGCCAGGCTTTGGAAAGGCTCCAGCAGAATGCCTCGGAGACCTGCATTTGATGAACTCTGTAGTGCTATAATTTACTGCCTTAGGAAGGATTTTTATGCACACACACACGTGATCACATGCAGAGCTGCAGACAGCTCGTGGCTGGAGCAATGGCAGAAGTGCCCTGCCAAGGGGCCAGCAATGCTCACAGCACAGCTCCTGCTCACTGTAATCATCCCAGGAACCTGCACGAGGCCAAGAGAGAAGTGCTGGGCTCTTCCCCATCCTCTGTGCTTCCGCTGTGCTTGTTTCAGGCATTATGTCAGATTCAGTGAGAGAATGCTTTTTCAAAGCATGGGGAATAAGCAGTCTCTGAAGACCCAGCCTACAGGCTCTCTGTGGTGTGTGATCCCCAAGGGACATTTGTGGGTGCTGAAGGGCACTCAGTGCTGTGGGTTCAAGATGCTGTCCAAATACAGGCACCCACCTCAGCTTGCCCCAGCAGCATGGTCCCAGAGTGATCTCCGTGGACATGCAGAGAGGAGACATCAGGTAACACTTTCTCTCCACAGGGGGCACAGACTGTAAATCAAAGAACCCAGACCAGGTACAAAACCCTGCCTTCCCTGGCTCCTGCTTCACCATTGCTGATATTACCAAGATTTCTAGAAAAGAAGTCACAGGCAGCAGCAGGCAATAGGGATGGCAGGGAAGAGTGCCCTAGAGCCTGGTTTCCAGGTGAGTGTACTGGGACCCTGGGCCACATCCAATGCTCATGCTGCTGCAAGTGCCTGAGAACCCATGGGGAACTGCAGCCTGTCCTAGATGGGCCATTTGCACATCTCCACAGCTATGCCCAGAGCTTATTTGCAGGCACTTGGGGTTTTTTTAGAATTGTAAAGGTTGTCAAAGCAACATGAGCAGTATGGTCCCCATCTCTCATCAGGAGCTTGTGTTTCTTGATGCTAACAACCTGAAGACCTCTTGTGAAGAGCTCACACATCACTGTCTTTGGAGTAATTGATTCACCCTGTGGTTTCCAACCTTGAGCAGAAGCCACTTGCTCTAGAGAGTGAAGGATACCACCCTGGAGTCGCTGGGACCAATGTCCACACCTCTGCATCGGCTCGGTGAAGACTGTGTCCACACTCACTTGGTTCAGAGTTTTTGCTCTTCCCCATCCAGAATGCTTTCTACTTTGCTCCTGAATGCAGCACACAGTGTGGCCATAGTGGCTGCTTGGGCCAGTGAGAACACGCCAGGTGGCAAACGGCATGGCCAGGAACCCAAGCGTTCCCCTGCAACTGGAGCAGACATCTTTGTGACAAAGCCTTGTCTCAGTTCCAGCTTCACTCTGGCTGCAGGCCAGATCTCAGCTGTTTTCCAGGGACACTGCTCAGCAGCTCCTTAAATGGCAGGTTTTCCAGTTCGCCTGCATCCCGCTTACCCTGAGAACTGCTACCTGCCCACGCAGCAGCTGCGAGTCTGCCAGCCTGAACATCACCACTCACTCCCCGGGGCTAAACGAGGGCTGAGAAGTCAATTGTCTCCTTGCCAAGGAAAGACAGGAGACAGGCAGGAGGCACTGACCCCACCACACCCCACACCGGCGAGAGTCTGCAGCTCTGCCCGGCTGGATGTACTCCACGAGCGAGAGCACATGCTTGGAGCCTGTCCAGAGCATCATGCTGCAGACTGCCACTGCTCAGCCCTGGGCAGCAGCCCTCCCCACCTGCCAGACGTCCTGTTGGATGTAATCATGAAGGGAAATCTGCCTTTCCACCTGAGTGAGTATCCTCTATCACTAGGCCACAGAAGGGATGGCAGGCTGGAAGAGGAGCACAGACCCTGCATGGTAAAAACGGGCTCTGAAGTATATATATTCTCTTTACTTTGCAAACATTATAACACGTTTTCACATGTTCAAAAGACAGCAGAAACTCCAAGAGAGACCAGAAATGCTGGCACGCTGCAAAATCCTGCTGATAAGGTATGCAGGTGGACTCCATCAATAAACCCTGATGGAGACAACTGATACCAAGAGACAATCCCTGCCCTGGAGCCAGCAGGGTCAGCACACCCCTTACCATGTCAGAACACATGCAGCCTCTGGAAAGGCAGCCTTTTCCCCAAGAAACCCAATATGTACTCAGGAACTAGGACAATTCCCCAGTCCTTTCATCTGCTGCAGTAACTAAGTAGCTGTGACCTGCCTATCTACCAAGATAATGGGCTCTAAGGTATCTCTATTGTAAGGTATTTATTAAAGACCACAGCAAGCACATTCCTCCCTGCAGGAAAAAATACCCTCTTGGCAAAGGCTCCTATTTGAACAGATCAGAGATACAAGTTTGTTCTGGTCTGGACAATGTTTGAAGTTTCTTTTCCAGCTAATGAACAGACTTGTTTATAATGAAAGGACAGAGGCCATCCAGTTTTCTAAACAACCTACTTCACGGTGCTCTGTCTCGCAGCACATAGCTATGGCTAACCCATTGCATGGTCTCTGCTTTCTCCTTTATTTTCATCAGAAATATATGAAAAGTCTCTTACTAAATAAAAAACCTTATTTATTCAGGGCCAGTCTCTTGTAAGAAGACACAAGAGACAGTGGTCTTCAGCTACATAAAACTGAAATGTAAAGGGAACTGGTTTCCAGACTAAAACTCAAATGCTTGTGATATGTTTTCTTATAATGCTGGCTTACCTGACAGCATTACAACCTTATCCTGAAGGAAGGGTTGCTTCCAAACAGAGAGGTTTGTTTCTAAATAAAGGTCAGGTAAGAAGAACACAGACAAGCACAAGGCTGACCTCCTGCCACATGTCCCACCCCACAAGGCACCAAAACCCCAGGGCACACGCCACTATGCCTTTCTCCCTCTTTTCCAAGGCTCGAGTGTGCTACTCCTGGCAGAGGTGTCCTAGTGAACCAGGGTGTGACGGTGTGCCCAGCCACACAGACATTTCCAGAAGGAGCAGGTGGAGCAGGCACCAGGGTCACACTCACCTAAGCACTCCACGGCTGGATCGCCCCAGAAGAGCTCCTGGCACTCCCGGCAGGTCCGGCCTCCGAAGCCTGGCATGCAGTGGCACTGCCCTGTGAACTGCCAAAACCAAAACAGACCCATCAGGAGATGTGAGCCCCTGAGCAGCTCAGCCCTGCAGCAGAGCAGGAGCCAAGCCCAGGGCACACCCTGTGCTGCCTCACCTCGTTGCAGGCCGGGCCGAGGGAGCGCGCGGGGTCGCAGTCGCAGGGCTCGCAGCCGGTGCCGCTGGCCAGCCGCCACGTGTGCGGGGCACAGCGGTCACACGTCTGCCCCACCACGCGCGGCAGGCACCGGCACTGCCCCGTGGCCGCCTCGCAGCGGCAGCTCTCCGAGCCCTCGCAGTCCTCCCGGACAGTGCCCAGGTAGTTGCAGACGCACTCTGTGAGGAAAAAAGCGTGGCACCTCTGTGTCAACCTGCCCTCCCGCTACCAGGCTGCCCCAAGTGCACCCGTTTATTCTCTGAGTCCGCAGAGGTGCGGGCATATGCCAGCGGCCAGGTCTGGCTGAGCCAACACTGAATGACACCCAGCACTGCCCAAGAGCCCTCATCATGTCTGAGGCTGGCCACCTCTACAGCTTCTGCCCTAGCACACACAAGGCCACAGGAGTCTCTCAGTCAAGCAGCCCAGCTCTCCCCGCTCTTCTCTTTTCCTCCCTCTGTGCAACCAAAGCCCCGGTCTGCCCAGCTCTTGTCAGTCAGCTAGGGTGGCAGATCTGCTTGTAGCTGCCAACTGGCTGACAGCGAGCTCTCCTGCTCAGTGACCTGCCTGTCCTGCTGGGCTGTGCCTGATGCTGCAGGAGAGGTGGGTCTGCCTCCCCACCATTCACTTCAGCCTCCTGTCATGGCCCTCATTACCCCTGCCCAAGCACACCTGCAAGGAGCTGGTGTAAACAAAAGCTAAACCCTCCCCCCACCACCTTATCTCTGGAGAAGAGATAAACAGACACCAGTATCAAGAGGGTCAGAAGCCCCTCTCATGCAAAATCCTCCTCTTTTCAGCAAATATCTCTCCCTCTCAAATGTAGAGGGCCCCCGTCATGGCCAGGAGTCCCGTCCAGGTGCAGGTCAGCTGCAGGCAACTCCAGGTGGAAGTAATAAGGTTTTCCCTCCACCCCAAATGCTCCCAGGTAAAAAGTGTTCAGGTGTCTGCTGGTGCAAGGGCTGCAGCTGTGCCTCCCACTCACTTCTGCAGTCCTGCTGCAAGGCATTCCCGTAGTAGCCATCCCTGCAGAGCTGGCAGTTTTCGCCCTCGGTGTGATACAGGCACTTCAGGCACGCTCCGCTCCTCTTGTCGCAGGCCTCGGGGTCGGTGGTGTCGATGTTGTTGTTGCACTGGCACGGCTGGCAGGCGCCGCCAACCTCATCGGGGCTCCCAAAGAAGCCAGACGCACATTCATCACATCGGCTGCCTGTTTGAACAAACAGGCACAGTGGGAATTGCCATCACGGCTGGCTAGTGTGCAGCCCCGTAACCAGGGAGGCAATAAAGACCATTAATGGGGAGGCATTAACTGGATCATGTTTAAAGAAACAGAGACTGCACTTGTTGAGACCATGGCAACTTGGTGCAGAGCATGGATGGCACCACGCAGGGCCCCAAGGCATGCTGCTCATTCCCTCGGTTCCAGTGCTGTCCTGTACCCCCTTTGCTGACCACCGGTCATCCTTCACCACATGGCTGGAGATGAGATTCATGGTGGCGCTGGCATCACCTGCACCAGCCGCTCTGCCCCGCCACCCTCCAGGTGGGGCAACCCAGGAACAACCCACCAATGCTGGTGCTGTGATCACATCTAACCCATATCTAACCTTCTCCCTGAGAGGTTCAACCCAACCAGCCACCCCTCCATACTCCCACCAGGTACCCACCTATGTATCCCACGCTACAGACACACACGACTTGCAGCGTGACTGGATCCTGGTAACAGCCACTGGCAAACTGGCGTCCACTCTCAGGGCCGTCCGGGCAAGGGCAGGGGCGGCAGTGGTCACCTGATCCCAGGATGGGGTCTCCATAGTAGCCAGCCTGGCACCTGCACAAGAGGGTACACAGCATACAGGGGCTTCAGGCAAACACACTGCAGCCTTGCTGTAACCAAGCTCAGATTTTCTACCACTGTGAAGAACCAAAGGGCAGAAACATCCTCACGGCTGTCCCTCACCACTCACACTCCTACCAACTGTGTCCACAGGCACAAATTTGTCTGGCTTACACCAGTGTAAGAGCAGGAGACCATGGTTGGATGTCAGCCCTGCCACCACAAGGCCTCTCAGAAGGTTTGCAATGGCTCACTGAAGGCTGGGGTCCTGCAGCATGCTCTGGGTCACTTACTCAGGCACTGCTGTGAGGTGCTAGGCTGCGGGCAGGGGAGAGAGGATCCCCACTCTCATCGTTCTCCAGGACCACGAGAGCTGCTCTGATACCCAGGAACTTTGCCTGTGGCTTCACACCCACCTGAGCACTAGCACCAGAGGGGAACAGCTGCTGTGCCCACCCTGCTGTGGGGAAGGAGAGGGGCCATGGAAAGGGCACACATGCCACACCTCTCACAGTTGTGTCCGGCTGTGTGGTCCCGGCAGCTCAGGCACTCCCCGGTGTAGGGGTTGCAGTCGTCGGCGTGGCCATTGCAGTGGCAGGGCTGGCAGCTGGGGAAGCCCCAGAAGCTGGGCAGGCAGCGGTCGCACTGCCGCCCGTACACCCCGGGGAAGCAGTGGCACTGGCCCGTCTCCACGTCGCAGAAGGCGTTGTAAGAGCCTCGGACGTGGCACTCACATGCTGCAAGGAGAGCAGGAGAGGGGCTGAGTTTCCATGACAAGCCATGAACTCAGGGCCCCAACCACAGCACAGCCCAGAGCCAAGGGTTTAACATACGTCGACATCCACTTGGCCCAAACCCAAAGGTGCCGGGGGCGCATCTGTCACACTGTCTTCCAACAACATTGGGACGACACTGGCACTGTCCTCCATTGGGGTCGCACACTGAACTCAGGGAGCCCTGGGGGTCACACTGGCATGCTGAGCAGAGAAAAACATTGGAAAGAGTGAGTATTGTGGCACAGGACACGAATCCCCTGCCTCATCCCACGGACACACCTTCCCCATGCAAACTGCTCTGCCTGCAAGTGCCATCCAGCTCCCAGGCATGGTTTGCCCTACAAGTAGGTGGTTACGTACACAACGCAGTCTCATGCAGTAGTGCAGAAATGCTGAATATTATGTTCTTGCAGACATCTGTCATGGGAGTTTTCACAACACTCCTGCTGTTTTCCAAACACCGGTATCTTTGAAAAGTTTCCCAAGCACTGTTCGTGACCACGTCTTCGCCTGAGCCTCCCACTGTGAATATGTCCAGCGATTTGCAGTATGGCATGAGAACAAGCTACAAAACAATTTTACAATGACAAAGTGTCATTACTTATAAATAGCTTCCACCAACATTGTGAAAATTCAGTATTATCCCAGTTTCTAACCTTTTTTTGGCTAAAAAGCAAACAGCCAAACAGAATTTGGAAGGAAAATGACAGTATTTCTCTAGTTTTGGTGAAATACTTACGGTATCTGACAAATTCTTACCAAATCTACCAAATTCTATCCATTCTAAAGAAAAAGATTGACACTGACATTGATATTCATGACCTGCATGACACACGTTAGCTTCTCCAAAGAAACTACAAGTCTGTGGACTAGCTGCAGTCCTGTAAAATACCTCAAAAGCCTCTTAGCAGAAAAACAACTCATGTACTTTGAGGAACTTTTGAAGAAACCTATATTGCTTTACATTGTTCAGCTGAAATCTGACTTGAGCTGCAAGGAACAACACTGCAAAATACTGCTTTGAATTTACCCAGACACATGCCAGAGGAGACGCAAACTTTCAGGATTTTAAGAGCACCCCAGGAATAAATTCTGCTCACAGAGTCAATGAGTGTGTATGGGTTCTCTGTCTCCGTGTCCACCGAGGAGTACTGGGGCAGCTCCAGGCGGATGGTGTAATTCAGCCCCTTCTCGAAGCACACGGGCCGTGGGAGAACAACGTATCTGAGTGAGGAACAGGAAACAATCCTTACTTCAAACATGCGGCACCATAAAGCATTTCAGGTGCCCCATAAAGCAATCAAGATAACAGAAAGCAGCCAAGACCTGACAGAACAAAAGCTGTGATGTGAGAGAGGCAGTTTGGAGGCTTGTGCAAGTCAGAACCGGAAAAGGTTATCGACAAGGTAAAGAGCCAAACCAATGTTCACTGACAGGCTGTGCAAACACCTCTCCCTGCCTTTACTCAGTGAACAAACCCTATGAGAAAATGAGAATAAACTTAAAAGCTTTGATTCTACAGACACACTATTAAATATGTTTTTATAACCCACTGGAAATTAATTTTCACCTATTTTCATAGAGGCTACAGCAAACTGAAAATGTAACATTATTCTATTTCAATTTTTAAATGTTTTTTTTTTTTCCTCTCCTTTTGCCCATCCAGTTATACCAACCTGGATCCAGGTGACAGTGAGACCACTTGATTATCATCATCAGGAACTGTGTTGCCACACCGGCTACCTGTGGGAATCTTGCCTGGGCGCGAGACACTGATCACAGCTTTTTCCCACTGATCAGGCAACTGGGGGAAAAAAAGACTTATCAGTATCAAGTAATAATCATAAACTCCTGGAAGCATCCAGAGCTCAGGCCAGGAAAAGCTTGGTCACAGACCGGGTGGTCACTGTGGGAGGATGGGGCTACAGCTGCCACATCAATGGGGCATCTACCAGCTGCAGGTGTGGGATGAGAGCAAGGAGCAGGTGGCCAGCAGTCCCATCTGCATCACAGGGTTTGGTGACCTCCTCTTCCCTCACCACTGGGTCCTGCATCTGAATATTCAGTGCAGTTAGTTGCTGACAAACTCTAGGCAAGGAGATGAAGGGATTTTTCTCTTTCCCTTCACTCTGTGAATTACCAAAGCCAGCTGCTTGCAAACTCCTGGCTGCAGGCATTCAACATTCAAGATGAGCAATTTATTTCCTAAGGTGCATGATGGCCATCTGGCCAGTAACAAATTTATTATCTAATCTGTCCTGATGGGACTTGTCATTTTTTAATTTGTTCATTAAACAGGTGCTGAAACAATGCAATAGTGAAATAAACAAATAAAGCAAATAGTACTAGAAATAGTCAACATCATTTTGGATTTTCATGCATGTCAGACATTTAGCTGAGCACCTGTCCTTGTCTTTGAGCCCTGACGCCTCCTGAAAGTGCCAGACTCACATCAGCTGTGAAGCAGGACAGCCAGCAGCTGCTGAGAGGCAGCAATGCCCATACTCACAGACCCACCTGCGGCTCGTAGCGGATCAGAACATCATACTCCATGGAGTAGGGGATGTTGTCAACGTGGAATTCCAGGTACGCCCCCTCAGGGACCCTCACAAATCCTATGCCTGTCCATGACGGGGTACGGTCTGGTGTGTACTGGCGCTCTACTATGTTCACTCCCTACAAAACAGGGAACAGGTGTTTCAATACTGATTTGCAAGCCCTGTGGGGTCTACACAAAATGTGGGCTTCTGCTGATGGATGACTTCTGAAGCACAGTACCCACTGTTTGCATCCCAGACAACACAAATTCTCTTTTAAATCCATATGTGTGCACACCATTGCCCTTTCACTTAACAACATAAATGCAAGAGAGATAAAGCAAGACCGCACAACTCTTCATTTATTTCTCTGCTATGGTGCAGAATTAAATTAAAAAACTTGCTGTGAATAACTAATTCACCAGCCATGACATCTCATCTACCATGCAAATTTCTACATCATACTTAGAGCAGTAGTATTTACTGCAGTGGCACATTACTGCTCCATCAACCAGCCAAGGCTGAGTGCTATTTGCTTCCTGGCTAAACCAGGCTGTTTCAAACCAAACCACTGCTCAAAATAACATTTGAAAAGCAGATCATGGCTTTAATGAGCAGGGTGTCACTAAAAAACAGAGACCATAATCATCAATAGATATTTAATAGCCAAATCAACACATGGTCACCCTTTTCAGTCTGAGGTATCAGGTTTTTATCTATTTTTTATATAAAGCAAAGAAGAGGAAAAAGGTAACAGAAAATAGAAACATGGTGCTAAAATTTCCTGTTTCAAACGTATCTGTATCCACTAATAGTTCTCTCCACAGAACAACATCCTGTGCATTCCTAAGGAAGCTGCTTCAGTAGAAAGGGATAAAATGTAAGGAAATGTCTATGTATATGTATCACTTCAGGATGTCCTCTAACATATTCTCACATTCTTCGAATAGAGCCTGGCTCTAAGTTATTACCCTTTGGCTTTGCACAAAGATCAGAGCTCCCCAGAACGGATGGCAGGCACAATTTGAGCAAGGGCATGCAGCTGTGAGGAGCAGAGGGGCTTGGCACTGCCTGTGAATCCCTGCACGTCTGTGCCACTTCATTTTGTCTTGTGCTGGACCCCCACCTGGGAATTCAGAGTTTTATTCTATCACTGGATTTGTGAGAAAGCTTTTCAATATTGATGTTTTCAAAAACTGATTGTTCTGAAGGTTTCAAAAGGCAAACCAGCAGCACACCCCCTTCCTCTGCTTGGCAAGGTGGACTTTTGTGCCGGGCTCCTCCATCCCTGAGCCCCAGAAGGGCCTCGGGTACCACCTCTCCAGTTGGGCAGACACAAATGCACCAAAAATCCTGTGCCAGCTCATGTGCCCTCTGCTCTGGTACAACTTCTGCTCTGTGCTGTCTTCCCTTTCTGCAGTTATCTAAGAGCAAAAATCCTCTGCCTTGGCTGAAACTGCAAAGTGGCTGCACTTCACTCAAAATAAATAAATTAGGGCACCAAGTGAAAGCAAGGCTGTGTGATGGGCAACAGAAAGAGCCAGAGACCCTGCTGTACAGTGCTGGCAGGCAAAACAAGCTAGAGGCAACCTCACTCACAAAATCAGTTTTTTGCACAATCAACTATGGTTTTAGTCATTAACAGAAGAAAAGTTACTGATGTACAGAAACTATAAAAGCTGTGGCAATGTGCTTAAATGTACACTTTGCTCACTCTCAGTTTCAGTGGCACCAAAGAGAAGACCCAGTGCCTGTGTCCCACCCCTCTTGAGATAAGGGGAGAAGTGGATGTGGTGGGTACACCTGCAGTGGAGTACGGAGAGGGATGGTGACAGAAAACTGTACAGTCATGATCAAAAAAATAGGTTTAAAGAGAAAAAATGGCAATTCCTCTCCCCTCAACTACTACAATATTTATTGATACTAAGATTGAAGAGATACAGGTTAACGGTTAATGTTTCTGATACATTTCATTTTATCCTTTTCAAAAATTCAGTTTTGTGTTTTCCATATTTTAATTGCAAAACACACAGGATATAAAAGACACCTCCAAGAGCCAAATGGTGAAACAACCTTCCCACACCTCTCCAGATACTCCAGACCACTAAAACTGCTACTCACAGGACCCAGGTTGGCTTCCTCCGCCTCGTAGATGTAATGATCAAGTGAAATGAAGTAATAGCCAGGCTCCACCTGGTTGCACTGACGTCCAAACATGTGGGGCCGGCATTCACATTGGCCAGATTCACTTGAGCAGCTGAAATGGAAGAGCAATGAATTTACAACAGTTCTTAGCTATGCTCAGACAGTGTTAGAGAGATCTTCCACTCTGACATTTTAAATGGCACAGGAGGAGAAGCACCTCTGAACACAGCAGACATGAGATGCTCTTGGGCTCTGCAGCTGGGCCATCTGCACTACTAAAACAGGAGCACAGTCCTGGCTACAGACTTAGCTCAACCAACTATCACTCTCCAAAACAACACCGAGGCTCGGGCTGGAAGCAAGCATGGACCACAGACGACTTCCAGTAGGCAGTCTGCAAGCAGTTTCCTCTGTTGGGATGGTGAGAGGATTTCATGCTATGGATGCAGTGGTTCCCTAGAGCACAGGAGTTCTGGGAGCTTCACTTGCTACCAGACATAGCCAAGAGGCACATCTGCCCTGCGAGCCGAGGGCAGCCTTTGGCTCCAAGCCTGCAAGCCACACAGGCAGCATACCTGTTTGTATGGTCTCAGGCAGAGCAAGAACATACACAACCCTACATGCCCTGGGATGCTGAGCTGCTCTCACTTGTTGCAAAGCATCCAGGCAGGCTGCCATCAGCAGCTACACATGGGGAAAATTATCCCTGGCTGCTTTAGAGTAGGACAGACACAGCCAGTGGCATGGGGCAGTCAGGGCCATCACCAGAAGGTCTGTCCAGAGTGACACACAGATCACCCCTTCTTTCATAATGAGCCATTTTCCTTACTCAATACAGCTCTATCCCCAAACTGCCTTTGGCTGTTTTATTGTCCCCAGAGTGTCTGCCCTGCATCATGAAGAACCCTTGAGCACACTGTAATTTCGCACACACCCAATCACACTTTTTCAAAGGAAGGATTTTTGGTCCACCAAAATATACCTCTTTTTTAAACTTGAGTGGGATTTAGAAACATTTTTTAAAGGTAAATGCCTCTAGTTTCCATGAACAATCTCCAAGCTCCTCAAGCCTTCAGACCAAGAGTAATTTTTAACTTAAACTGCTTTTGAAGTTGTAGAGATGCACTTAAATGTTCACTTTGAAATGCCAAAAGTGCCTTAGCTGTCCCAGAAGAAGAGCTGGGAAGTTTCCCCTCAGGGGAGGCAATAACTCCACCACCTGGGTTACACCACAGGGATGAATTTTGGGCGAGGCACAGCATCCCATACCCTGAGTGGGAGCCAGAAGGCAACAATTCAGCAGCTGAGGAGAGGAGGCCTGAGGGGGGCAAAGCTCCCCCTTCCCGATGACGTGAGAGAGAGAAGTCAGGAGCCAGAGCTGGGCTTTGTGGTTCTCCTGCGGTCAGAGGAAAGCACAGCTGCTGTCTGCCCATGCCAGGATGCTGCACATCCCCTCCCCACATGGTTTTGCAATCGACAGGCTTAGTGCATGGGAAACAGGCTGGGCCATGGCTGGGCTGCTACCCCAAAGCCCTGGAAGCAGCTGTGCTGGGGGAGTTGTGAGCTGTGTGGTGTAACCCATCTGTGTGCAGGGAGCAAGCACGGGGGAGTAAATAATCCCTAACATCCCCACTGCTGTCTGCCAAGGGCTCATCATTCACTCGGGAGCAGGCAGGAGAGACGGCCCGTGGGACATTCCCACGGCAATCCCTGATGCAGATGGGGTGTCCCTAGGCTGTGACAACCTATGGCAGTCACACCAAGAGCACTCCCACACTCCCCCAGTGCGGTCCCACGGGCTCCAGTGGGAAACAGTTCATTGACCCTGTTGGGAAACTTCTGTGGCTTTAGACAAAAGCATGACATTTCAAAGGGTTTGTGGAAGGAAGGGGAGAGGGGAAAAAAAAAGGCAAAAGAAAATGCTGCTGTTGACGAGCCAGGGGTTGGACACACACCTAGCACACAGAGAACTGCTCTGGTCAGAGAAGCACTCTGGCTACCCAGCACCCCACTCACAGGGTATCTAAGCCAGGAGCTTTCCATGCTGATGCTGATGGATGCATATTGAAAACCTACAGTTTTCTCTAAAAAGCGTCCATCTTCCCAGTGGGCTCTTCCAGGTCCACATCCCACCTTATGCAGCATCAGTGGGGCAACAGAGCAGTACTGTGCAGCTAGCGTGCTTCCCCCAGCACCAGTGGGCAGACGCACTGGCCAAAAGGAGACCTGGGAGCAAAGCAAGAACCAGCCTGTCCCTATCACTGTCTGATTCCTGCTTTCATCCTGTAAGAGCAAAGCTTTGACATGAACGATACCCCAGGTTACAGCCAAGGCAGAGCTTAATCCATGTCTGGCTCCTACCCTGGCTGATAAAGGCAGAGCTATGCCAAAAACAGTTTTACATGTTCACTTGCACTAGTGGCTCACACAGAAGTTGGTCAGCACAGAAAAGACATGGATGCCTCAGTCACTCTTGCTGCAATCAAGACCTGCCACTTTCTGAAGCAGAAAGAAGGGTATCAAGCATCCTCCCCCAGAGCACATTGAGCCCTGGATGCTGTGGGTGCAACAAGGTGAAGCTGGGTGAACGATGACAGGAGAGTCACCGGGCTGGGACTCACTTGTTGTTCAGCGCTCCGCCCTGGTCGCAGTCGCACGGCCGACACCCGTCCATGTCATTGCTCAGGCCCCAGTGCTCGGGCTGCAGGACAAAACATCACCAGCACTGTAACCTGATGCAGACTTAGTTCCATCTAACCCAAAGGCATATTTTTAAAAACTCAGCATAAACTATCCCAGACTGCCCTGCAACCCATGAATCCTGCTCCCCTGTTGTGGGGCTACCCTCACAAGGACCAACACCACTTCCCTACCTGCTCTCCTCCCACTCTGTTGACCATTTCAAGGGCAAGAGAGCCACACATGGGGTGGTGGGTATTTGTGTGGGGCACTGCCCCTGCAGGGCTGCTACTCTGCAACTTGCTTGCTGGATAGACAGATAGACAGACTTGTTTGTCTGGTTTTTCCATGCAGTTCATTGCTAGATAAGGGTTTCCCAGTTTTTGTACAAACACATACAGTTATCTGACAGTGTGTTTCTGTAACAATCCAGCATGCACAAACACTACATGGAAATGTAGGTGTATGAAATAATCCCTGCCTAAAATAATGGCCTGTTTAGAAAGTAATTTTTTTTGGCAACACTGTTTCCCCAACCATTTTGTCTTTCACCCCAGCAAGGACTTCACCAGAACTGCCCCAGATCCTTCATCATCACAGAGCAACCACGGTCTCCTAATATCTCACTCCTTTTAGTCCCAGGAATTAAAATGGATGCTCCTGTCTGCCTCGACACGCATCCCAGCTCCCCAAAACACAGCACACTTCATGGCCCCTCACATCCTGAGGTGCCCTCTCCAGCATGAATGCCAGGCATGGGCTAGTAGGCAGTCAGAGACAGTGGCCAGCACCTTGCTCCATGCTTCCCACACTCCAGCCTCCCTCACACCAGTGTCTCCTAATTTATTTTACGGTGAGCTACTTGCCAGACATTGATTGCACTGCTTTCCTGTCACCAGACGCTTACAATAGCAGTTTCCTGTCTCCGAATCACAAGGATTCCCCCCAGGGTGGGTGCCCAGAGGATTACACGCACAAGCTAGATTGGGAAATACAAACAGGCAGGTCAATAACAGGATTGGAGTTAGACAGTGTTCAACTTCAATATATACCTTAAAGTTTCCCCTGAATTCCCCAGGACAGAAGTTAATTTCACTCTTTCCCCACCAACCATCCCAGTAAAACTTCCTTGGCTTAGAGACTTATAATTGAAAAGAAATAAGGAGGATTATGCTATTTCCACTGAATACACTAGAAGGATCAGCTGGCAAACTACATTTTAAGGGCTGGTGGACTCCAAGCTACAGCCAATCTACAGTAATGTTTTTCTTTCAGCAAAAACATGAAAAAAAAAAAATCCATCCCACAAACCGTCTTCTGCTGGCACTAACAGCACCTCAAAGAGTTTTTGATCACATATAAAGGAACATATGTTTTTACTCACACTGACAACCCACTGGGTCGTCGGCACTCAGGCCATAGAAACCTTCTTTGCAGAGGTCACAACGCTCCCCCTCGACAAATAATTTACAACGGCACTGCCCGGCAATGAGGCCGGTGGAGAAATCCGTGTAGCGATCGCAGATCCCACCATTCTGGGAGCCAGCTGGGTCACAGTTGCAAGCTAGGAAGGAAGCATCACACATGTTTTATTAACTGCTACAAAATTAAAGGCCAAGTCTCACACTGAATTGTTGAAACTCAGCTCCTGCAAGTATTAGGCATGACATGGGTTGGACATGCAAGGACCAGGTAAATTTCCAGAATCTCAAAGAGAAAGCAAAACCCAGCCAGGCTCACTCAAGACCTCCAAGACAAGCCCCTTTCCCCAAGGATGCCGAGGCCATTCCTCGGATGGATTCCCTGTGGATGGGGCTGCACTTACGCTCGCAGACATCAGGGTCCCGCAGATCTCTCTCTGGGTGCTGGAAGTAGAAGGGCTTGCACTGCTCGCAGTTGCGTCCCATGGTGTTGTGCTGGCAGTCGTCGCACACGCCCCCGCTGCTGTTCCCCGTGGTCATGTACACAGCCATGTCAAAGTGGCACTGGCTGGAGTGGCCATTGCAGTTGCACTCTGTGACAAAGACAAAGCAAAGTAAGAGTCCTGGGGGAAGCGCAGCTCTGCAGAAAAGACAGACCAGTGTCAACCACAGAACATGAAGGATTTTACACGTGGTCACAAGCTGCCAAGTAACAGCACAGAACGCTCGTGGCACCCAGCTCTGCATTTTGCTCCAACTCACTTTTGCATGCGTTACTGTTGCGACCTTCAGCAGGGCGCCAGGGTAAGTCATGGTAGAAATCCAAACACTGCTCACAATTTAATCCTTTGGTATTATGTCTGCACATGCAGTGACCATGAACCTGTAATTGAAAAAAAAAGGGGAAAAAAAAGAATAAAAAAAAAGACTTGGTTATAAAAGAAAAAAACCCAAACCATTCTACAATTAATGCAAAATAAAGTGAGCACATAATGGACATATACTTTTGGAGACTTTAATCCATGTAACTGAATTTAGAAAGGCATAAAGGGCCATAGGAATGTTCTTCACCTGCCCAGGTGTCCTCATACAAATTTGTCCTTCTCTCCTTATTGAAACTAGTGACTGAATAAATGCTTTCAGAAATAAACAAAGAGAGCATAGTTCCACCTCAATAATCACAAAAGCCTATTGGAACTAAAAGTTAGCTGTTTACTAGCTGTTAATTAGCTATTAACATGCATCTATTTATATCAGCAGGTCACTAGCCCAGTGACCTCTTTCCAGGCCTGCCTTGGTTCTTAAAGCAAAGACGGGGTTTATCCATCAGCCCCAGGCTTTGCCTTCAGTGTGTACAGAACAAGCACCAAGAAGACCAACAGTGGTTGTGTGACAGCTGCTGCCACAGACCACTGGCACTACCAGCACTGTAGCTGCGATGTTAAAGGCAAAGCTTGGGTGGAGACATTGACCCAAACACAGAGCAGTGGAGCATACCCAGCCCAATGGCATCCTGCAGCCCTGGACAACCCACACAACCTTCCCACATGCTTCACATCTCCAACCAGTTAATAACTCACCCATTAACAGGGTGCTATTACTGCTTGTCAGGCAAAAATCACAGAGAAAAGCAGACCCCAGAAGGGATGTGACACCTGTGCAGCAGCACCCCACGGTTTTCCTTCAAGGCCCCTGCTTATTAGGGTTACGACCTTCACTTCTCAGCTGGTAACAACTGATACAAACTCAGGTTATGTTCGATTCACGGCTGTTTCAGCCTTTGATGCCTCTATTCATTTCAATTTTAAGGTAACCAAGTCAACTCATACACTGGTCTCTGACCTAATAGGGTTACACTCCCTTTCTTCATTCCTACCTTTTAATTTCATCAGCTCTTTAACATAATTAGAAAAGGAATGTTAAAACAATTATCACCTAATCTGAGATCTGTGTTTGATTAACACCAATAATGATAGACGCGTTGGCTGAGGAATAATTAAAACAGTTTTGTTGTCTGAAAATCAAGCACGCAGAGGTGAGGGACAGAGTGTCATCTTTACACTTGTGTACAAATCACTTAAAAGAGGCACAGAAAAAAAGAGCTGTATGCAGAGGAGTGTGGGTGTTTACCATTCCTTCCACCTCCTCATCGAAGCCCTCCACGGGCGCACACTCGCTGGCGTGTCCGTAGCAGAAGCAGTTCCCGCGAACCACCATGTCGTAGATGGCATAGTAGTACTTCTCTCGGATCTCCATCCTGGAGTCCAACAGGTTATCTCCCAGCGTGTGCAGCTTGACGAATTTCACTCTCAGATTTGTGATCTTTAACAGGTCTGCAGGGGACACACACAGAAAAAACCCCTAACCAGCAAGCCCATTTGGGAATCATTTACCAGGTATTATACTGAATGGGAGGAAGCCAGGAGTGACTTCGTAAGCATGCTTCCTATGGGCAGATTAGATCAGATTTAATTTCAGCACCTAAACATCACTTCATACTCCCCAAATTAAAATAAAAGAAAGCACATTATTTTACTACAGGTTGATAACTGTATAGGTAAGTTTAAGCATAATTAAAAATACCGGTCTATTTTATTATAGACGTGCACAGGCACATACACAAATATTAAAGGCAAGCAGAAAACCACCTAAAAGACACTGGTTCTTTGGGGCTTTAAAATATGAGATGAGCAAGAAACTGTTGTCAAGTGGATCAGGAGCCTTAAGAGTTATGAGACTTTTAGAAAAAGTCTTAGTTGGAAACAAAGACAAATAATTCTTTTGTATACACCCAACTTTCCTAGCAAATATAATTAGTTACATTTTGTGGAAAGAAGCAACACCCCATCACTGACCAAATACAAAGAAGTTCTTGAGGGATAATCCATGGGAATACAGAATTGCAGTAATTAATACCATCTACATGTTTACTTTGAATTCTGTGTAATTTCTTATAGCCTTGAACTAGGTTTGAAAGAGCACTTCAAGTCCATGAAAGCAGTTTCTCCTTTAAAATGTTGAGTAAAAAAACCAACATTAAACTCATAGCAACCTGCAGACACTCCTCTACTTCACATATTTCCTTTTGCTCCAGGTAGCTTTACACTGAGGGCCATGAACCAAACCTGAGAATGCATATTAAATCAGAGGTCAGCTTAAGGCTGAGCACTGCAGTTCCCTCAGGCCAAATGCCCCACAAGGCTTCTCTTTAAGTCACACTCAGCTACAGATCTCGCCAGCTCTGCATCCATGGACTGCCATGACCATACAGGAACATCACAGCAAGCTGTGGTTTATGACCACATCTGTGTGGTCCAGCCATGCAGTGCTACCATGGCCAACTGTTCCAAAGTCACGACTTTGCTCTGAAAAACAAAATACAACCCCACTTATTTTTAGCTAGAAACACACAATGAAATAAGTACCTCTGTAGCTCTGTTTATTTTTTTCTGAATATTGTACAATTACAGGACCACATTCCAAGGTTTCTCTTGGCAACTGCACGTATTTTGGGGAAAGGGGGTCTTTAATGAAAATAAATTCCTGATCAGTTAAGAAAAGGACCAACTCCAACAAAGCATGTAAGAGCAATCCCCTGAGTTCACAACACTGATCCTTACTTCCCAGCACATCACTGTCTGAGTCAGGAGAAGGAGCCATACACAAACATATTCATATGACTCCAAAACTGCTACTGGGGCTAAGGCATGACTTTGTTTGTGGCTTACCACTTTTTGTAAGCAAGTAAGAACTGAAATGCTTTCAAACTAGCCTGAAAGGTAACTGCATACATACTCTGAATCCTTGGACTGTATGGATCTTCAATTCGAAAAGCAGGATCTAGAACACGATATATTACCTGGAGGAAAAATCAAACAATGAAAGCTTCAACTTCAATCTGAATTTGTAAGCAAAAAGTCTACACAATAAACATACTAGAAGAAAATGGCTCTGACCTCTCCCTCTGTTGAAGGTTCAATGTCAGAGTATCGGGAATCACAGATTATATCATCCACTTTCTTCATGGGTCCAGTTGAAATCCCAGGAAATGAGCTCTCACAGTCATATGCAAAATACCTGTAAACTTGCCAAGTCTGTCCAAAGTCAGACGATCTTTCAATCAACATTGCAGCAGGACGGAAGGTCTAACAGAAAAACAAAGCGATTTTATTTGGTTAATTATTACTTGCATTTACATTGAGCCTTGTTAGTGTGAGCAGTGCACATATCTGGATATTAATCTCTCTCCCAGCACCAGCTATTTCCAATATGTGGAAATACTGGAAATATTTTTCTGATGATATTCTGCTTTCTTCTCAGAGGCAGATAAATGAAATAACACACATCAAACCATAGACTACCCGTCTTCAAAAGATGGCACTCAGTGGCCAAGTGCTTAAACACACTTAAAATAAATAAGAAAACTTGTAAGTTTCTTGGATTCCAAACCCTTTCTGAAAAGTGGGGGTTAAAGCAGGGCTTTACAGAGACAGAAGGATTTTTTTCTCACTGCTTGTGGAAAGCAGCACCGCCTTCTTCCTTGCTGTACCTCTTTGCCTGATTGTTTACAAAGGACCTAATGGGCCTCCCCTTCTACTGTAAGGACCAGGAGGCCACTGTCAGTGCTTCCCATCCAGCTCTGACACCCAGAAATTACTGCTGAGCAGGTACCTCTGATGCTGAGAGGAGCCCCAGCTTCTCCCACCTCTCTTTGTCTGACCATATGACCTTTTGCAGCATCTCTGACGTTCAGTGCCAGCTGTCGAAGGTGCTGCCTTAAGAAAACCTTCTTTAAGGAGACTGAGAGGTTCAGCTTCATCCACTCATGACTCCCCCAGTCCCCAGTGACCCTCCTCCCGGCAGCCTTGCCCAGACTCTGTCAGGCTGCATTTGCTTCACACAAACCAGTGTCCTTCTTACCTATATGTATTCAACTCTAGAATAACTAACTAATGAGATTTTGAAAAGATTTTTATCCCTCTGACCTAAAAAATACCATGGTTTAATTTATGTGCTGCCTTCCAAAAACCAGCTATTAATTTAACCCTGGCTTGTACCTACCAAGAACTGCCAACAATCTCTTAGTTCTCAGTTTTATGTATTCAGAGGAGGACGTCCCAGAGCACAAAAGCATTTCAGTCACAGCTGGAAAGAAATTTTCTCTCTGCTTCCTGGCTGAAAATATCACCCAACTTAGAAACTAGTACCTCACCCAACAAAAATATTTAGCAACCCAGAAGAAGGCAGCTCAAGTGTCTGCCACACAAAGTCCACAAAGTATCATTAAAATGGTCTTTCCCCTGCAGTCTTCCCCCTGATGGCAGTCCAAGCCACAGCCCTGGGGTACAATAGCTGCAGCACCCACTTCAGGTCAGAGGTCTTTTGGGGGTCCCTCACTGCTGGCTCCAGCAGAAAGGGCCAGCTTCCACCTCAGCCACCACCTTAAGGCAGGGAGAGAAACCCAAGTCGACACCACAGGAAGAGGAACCAGCTGTCCTAGAAAGCTGATGCGTGAAACGAAGAGATTAATTTGTCCACATGGGAAGAGCATTTAGGATGTACAGGACATAATCTACCATTCCAAGACATCTGTTTGTAAAAAAACAAAGACACTTTGTGTACAGATGTTCCTTCTTCCTGAAGACCTTTCCATTTGCCAAATGAAAACTGATACCATGGCCAACTTCTTTCAGGAAAAAAACCCTCGCTACTATACGATTTAGCTAACAATCTTCCAGAACACAGCCACCAGAGAGACACACCAACACAAAACCCAGCTTCAGTATGACTCCTTCTGCAGCCTCACTGGAGCTCAAACACAAGTCAAAACTCAGCCTTTCTGCATGACTTACAGCACTGGTTAATGGTTGGCAGCTCCAAAAAATTCAGGCCAAACAGCTCAGACAAAGCCCAAATCCCAAATTTCAAATAGACATGAAGGACTGTGACACCTCTCATTTCCTCATGTTTTGGGGTTTGGGGTAAGGTTGTGGCTTCCTCACCTTGAAGGTCATAATGAGATGAGTGAAATGAAACTCAGCCTCCAGGTTCAGCTGGATAGTCACATTTTCCAAACCTGCAGGGGCAGAGAAAAGGTGTTCAGCAAGCAACGACACCTGCCAGTCTCTACATCTAAATTTTGCCAAAGCTCTTCACTCCAGCTCAGAGACTATTTTCTTTACCACTTGGCTCTGTTGTGAAAAAGGAATATGATGGTTTAGTGTATTCCTGGGGTACAGGGGGAGACACCAAGGACCTGCTAAGAGTATCACACACAGAATTCCTGTGCACGATGAGCACCAAACACACCACACCCAGAGTGTGAGCCTGCAGTGCTGCTATTTCAGACTGAGAACCAAGGCTGGCATCACTGGATTTTGGGCAAGGACAGAACCACCACGGGCTGAGTCCTGGCACCAAAGCCCCCAGTACAGCTGGGGATGCTGAGCCCAGACCTGCATGGAGGCCCCAGGCTGTCCTCCCACACCACAGCCTCTCTGGCAGCAGCAGCAGCTTCTGCAGCCCTAACACTCCCAGTCTCACTGATGTCTGGTAGGGGCCATTTACTAGCATTTTTCTCTCACTCTGGACTCTTCTGTTCAAAAGAACAGCTCCTTTACAACCTGGTTTTGAGACACTCCTAAGGCAACTATCACAGCCCTGCTTTGCAGTCGTGAGGGTTAAGAAAATGGTGAGAGGCAAAAGGTTTTCCAAACTCTGCTGTATGTCCACCTGTGGTCAAGGACACTACACAGAAAGGAAGAAAAACAGCTACAAATATTATTTTGCCTTGTGAAAAGAGCTCTCAAAACAGCTGGATACTAATTATAATGTAGTTAGAAATAAAAAATAAAATCAAGATTTACAGAGAGGAGAAAGGGTAAGAAATGAAAATAATAAAACAAAAAGGCACTTAAATTTTTGACCAGCTGTAACCTTCTGTGAAGCATGCAGCAATGGTCCCTTATGCTGTATGCCTGAATAGATGAAAACATGAATTGCACAGAAAGAATCATTTGTTTTTTATTGTTGAAGGACATTTTCATGACCTTATGAGCTAAGAACTTTTCTGTGTAAATGCTGCCAAGCCTGTTGCAAAAAACATGAATTATCTGGAATGCTGAAAGAAAGCTGCTGGAGGCAAGCAGCTTGCCAGAATGATCTAAATGGTTAAAAAGGATTTAGTGAAAACTTTTCTTTAACAGGCAGCAAAACTGTTACAAATATTACCTTTTTTTTTCATATACAGTAAGACAGTTACTGCCAATGCATTTGCAGAAGTCCCATCCTGTCCAGCTGGCTCTAAGGCTTCAGGGTAGGACTGCTGTTTGAGAAACCCTCGCTGCCTTGTTTTGTGTGTGAAGGCATGCCAGAGCATAACCAGAAAAGTAAAACAGGCAGAGGAAGATTAAAACAAAAAACAAAAACCCCACCAAACTAACATGCAATTTTTGTTTTTAACTAGCTGGCTTGTTTCTGCAGTTCATTTTTTACTGTTTGGCATATGGTACAGAAATTCAGGGAGCTCAGGAGGGAGAAGGAAGCTTGTAGGGTAAGAGATATTCCTGTCTTTACTCTCCTGGGGTAGGAAAAGGAAATGGGAGGTCTGCAGGCAGGGCAACAGCCCCCAGCTCTGTGCCCAAACCTCCTCCTTCCACAGGCTCCAGCCCAGCGGCGTGGGGAAGCCCTGTGGTGCTGCCTTGGCAGCGCCGCCCTGGGATATTTACTCCTGGAAGGCTGCTCTGCTCCTGCTGCCCAAATATGAGGGAGATCTGAGGCCAGTGTTTAGAACTCTTCTCTTTAGGAAAGGATTCTTGCAGAGTGCTTGGACGGCTGTTTCCTACACTTCTGGAGGACTCAGGGGGTTTTATTACAGATTAAGGACCGCTCCAGGGCACACAAAAGCAGCCAGTTTTACTCATCTCCTCACACAGCAGGATCCTTCACAGGGCAGTAATCAGCAGGCCAGCGATAACAGCAAACCCACAGGTACCCTTAAACAAAAGGAGGGGAAACAGCTCCCAGCCCCGGAAATTGCTCTGGACTAAGTGCATACCATTTTCCGACTGCCACCAGAGCTTCAGGCGATTTGGAGCGAACGTGGTGACGACATTTTCAATGCGATGACTGTCGGGATTGAGAGTATCGTGGAAGGGCTCCTCCGAGTCACATATGAAACATTTTTTGTCCTCCTGAAACAACATGATAATCAGCATTACTGATTTTATCCATGGGGCAATAGTTGCTTCCTGCAGATAAGAGCATTTTCCATCCATATCACATTCCACTCATTTTGCCTGCAGGAGTCATCAGATATTTTTTCATTGAAATGTGAAGTGTATTTAGCTTTATGAATTAATGTAAATTGCCAAATGGAAAATATGCCAGGAATTCCATAAACTTCATTTTTAGGGGAAGCATGGTTTCAATTGAAATTGCAGTTTCAGGAAATCTCTTCCAGTGCACGTATTCACCAATGGAATTCA
The DNA here is from genome assembly GCA_013399225.1 of Rhipidura dahli. NCBI lineage: Eukaryota > Metazoa > Chordata > Aves > Passeriformes > Rhipiduridae > Rhipidura > Rhipidura dahli. Next base: position 594,201 of record VXAC01008444.1, read on the forward strand.
GAAGCAATGGCAGCTTGTACAGAAAATTGCTGAACTGCTTCTGTAAAAACGCACACGTGCAAAACTGCATCTTAACAACTTGTGTGAAATAATTCTGGCTTTTGAAAGCTGGCTTGGAGATGCAAATTGCCTGCATTAGGGATACCTCCTGTGAGGCTCAGTGCACATCAAGGGGCCCTCAGTGATTTAGCCCTTTTTCTCTGAATTCAGCTTGTGAAACTCCTACCCAAACCTTGTATCTTCACCTGCACCCAAACTGTGCACATAAAGTCCATTTGCACACATTACGAGCAAAACCAGTTGGAGCAAGTCTGGCACTGCTCTTTGGGAAAACTGGAAGCTTCTTCACCTGGGTGACAAAACCATCATGGCTATTACTACAAACAGTGCTATTTTTGTATTGTCCGAGTGCCTAAAAGCACCACTTTGTAATTGCAAGGTAGGGTGCAAACCAACCAAAAGGGAGGGTTCTTGCCCAGACCAACGGGAGGGGGCAGATGAGGGAGAAAAGATCATTGGATGGCAGTGAGGGAGCTCCAGCACACCAGGAACTCATCCCTGTCAAAAGCTACACAGGCATCATTCCCCCGGCACGTTTATGGAGACAAGCACAATTCTTTATCAGCCAAGAATGTGAGAGCTGGCAGGTCTGCTCCACACAGGCTCTCCATTTCACCAGTTCTGCCTTCAGTGGCTCCTCCCAAGCTCAGGGCTTCACCTCCCACGAGCCCTCAAACACTCCTCCAGCACAAAGAATGGCAAGAGCAGAGGTCCCAGGCAAGTCGTTCCCTACTGTCTGCTCCAGGCTTCTCTCCCCCCGCACCTCATGCCACAACTTGATCCTTCTCCGACCAAAACTGAATCCTAGAAGACCTCATTCTGCAAAGCACTCAGCGCAGCCAAGCCCCATGTTACCAAGAGGATACTGGCACCTTCCCACGAGTTCTTCAATGCCACACATTACGGTTCAAAAGTAACCAGGGACATCCCAAATGCTGAACCGGGGCTGGCAAATCAGGAATACGGGCACATGAGAACTTCTGAAGTGGGGCTTTCTACAACGGCACTTCAACATTTTTTAAGACAAGAAAACATACCAAAGCACCTTTGATACTTTGTTCTACTAGAGATGCTTATATTGTTAAAGTCAATCCCAAATTACTCTGAAATCCTATGTCAAATAAAGTATTAACTCTAATAGACAGAGTTTATACGGTAAAACAAAAGGTGGGGAAAGGATGGGGGGAGATTTGGTAACTTCAGGGCACAAATGAATCAAGTGCTACAGCCCGTTCTGCTTCCCATGGTTTTCCTTCCAAGTGCCAGAATCCGGCCCTATTGTCTCCACAGTAATTCGTCCGGAGATTATCCCTTTACTTTCAGTTCAACAGAGTTCCACGTACAACTGATAGTTTATTCTTCTCCATCACCCCGTTTGTCTCAGTGATTTTAAGTTTGATGAACTGCTTCTGGCTTTAAAAAGCAACAGCTCACCAGATGTGCTGAGACAACTTTATTTGCATCCTTTCACTCCGAGACCATACACATATAATTACATTAAGGGGACTGTGGACAAAACACTGCCGGGCCCTACAGCCCACTATCAGGAAGCTGTCTAGACGGCTCCGAGCGAGCCTGGAAATAAAGCACTAATTGAACTTACTGCGGCACATTCTTCCTTATTGACCTCGATCAGGAAAGGGAGGTCGGGAGCCAAAAGTCGCGGGGGATTCCCTGGACTCGGGGCGTGGGGTACCGCATCGGGCTGTGGGGTCCCGATGCTGCCCCACCGGAGACCGCTGCCCGCGCCTGTCCCGCCGCCCCGGCCCGGCCCGGGCGCTGCCCGCCGGCGTGCGCCCCGCGCA